>CM055745.1:16780459-16796640 GCA_029465975.1 Dallia pectoralis
AGTATGGGGTTGTATCTACAGGGTGTAACCATCTACAGTATGGTGTTGTATCTACAGAGTGTAACTACAGTATGGTGTTGTATCTACAGAGTGTAACTACAGTATGGGGTTGTATCTACAGGGTGTAACCATCTACAGTATGGTGTTGTATCTACAGAGTGTAACTACAGTATGGGTTTGTATCTACAGGGTGTAACTACAGTATGGGGTTGTATCTACAGGGTGTAACTACAGTATGGGGTTGTATCTACAGGGTGTAACTACAGTATGGGTTTGTATCTACAGGGTGTAACTACAGTATGGGGTTTGTATCTACAGAGTGTAACTACAGTATGGGGTTGTATCTACAGGGTGTAACCATCTACAGTATGGTGTTGTATCTACAGAGTGTAACTACAGTATGGGTTTGTATCTACAGGGTGTAACTACAGTATGGGGTTGTATCTACAGGGTGTAACTACAGTATGGGGTTGTATCTACAGGGTGTAACTACAGTATGGGTTTGTATCTACAGGGTGTAACTACAGTATGGGGTTTGTATCTACAGGGTGTAACTACAGTATGGGTTTGTATCTACAGGGTGTAACTACAGTATGGGGTTGTATCTACAGGGTGTAACTACAGTATGTATCTACAGGGTGTAACTACAGTATGGGTTTGTATCTACAGGGTGTAACTACAGTATGGGGTTTGTATCTACAGGGTGTAACTACAGTATGGGTTTGTATCTACAGGGTGTAACTACAGTATGGGTTTGTATCTACAGGGTGTAACTACAGTATGGGTTTGTATCTACAGGGTGTAACTACAGTATGGGGTTGTATCTACAGGGTGTAACTACAGTATGGGTTTGTATCTACAGGGTGTAACTACAGTATGGGGTTTGTATCTACAGGGTGTAACTACAGTATGGGTTTGTATCTACAGGGTGTAACTACAGTATGTATCTACAGGGTGTAACTACAGTATGGGGTTGTATCTACAGGGTGTAACCACAGTATGGGTTTGTATCTTTAGGGTGTAACTACAGTATGGGGTTGTATCTACAGGAATAGATAACAGAGATGTGATAGGATCAGATTGACCTATTGTGTTTCTACGGTTCTAATCAACACGACTCACTCTGTCATCGTTTAGTTTCATTTTAGTCATTAGTGTTTTATCAAAACATGCCTGGGTGAGACAATGGCACAACCCAGAAATAGTCATCACATGTTAGTCATTAAAGTCACCGCTTCACGTAAGCAGTGAAACGTTTATTATCTATAGTAACATCAGGATTAATGCCACACTGTAATCCTTGAATATACAGTTAAATGATACTCATGGTACTTTTATATTTTCAAATGTATTCCCTAGTGCCTGATCTACGCTGCTCAACAGAACCACATATACCTCATCTTGTTTTACTTGCCTCTGTATTGCCTTATTGTGTCTCATTGTGTCTCACTCTTATTTGTAATTTGCACTCTTGTATTCTGTGTATTTATTCTGTAACTCTAAGTTGTCCTGCACATTTTCTCGCCTTATCTTGGCCAGGTCGCAATGCAATTTAGATTTGGTTCTCACTCGGCCTACCTGATGAAATAAAGGTAAAATAAAAACAAAAAATCCCCAGTGACAGTACTGAGTGGATGCAATTACTATGGTTACGAACCATAGTAACGGTTCGTAACCAAACTCACCATCCTGGCGTTGCCAGCTGCTTACTCTACTGACACAAATACGCTTACGAGGTCGTTACACAAAGTGTTCTACTACGATCAAACGGAACGTCAGCGTAGCATGAAATGATGTGTCACGGAAAGCCTTGGGCAACATGATAATTGTGCTCACTCATCGGCTCAGCTCTTATTATGGTTGCGTGTTTAACATAAACTTTTTTGGGCACTCCTGCATGTAATATGAAAGGCCGTCGTGGGCGTGAGACCAAACAGGTCAGCCAAAAAGTCTGGCCTTTTTCCAACCCGGCTCGGTTCAAACAGACTCTCATGTTACAGGTTTATCCGCCCAGCGAGCCAATGTGAGCAAACTGACAGAGAGCTATAAATAGCGCTGATCTGCTATCAGTCAGCACCGGGTCAGAGATGCGTTGCCTGTGTTAATCCCCCGTCGCCATCGTCACGTCGTCGCCGTGGCGATAATCAGCGCCAGCAGCGGGTTTACCCGGCTTCATTTGCCAGAGTGCTGCCCGCCCCCAGGCTCAGCACAAAGGCAGGCGCCGTTGTCAAGGTGTCGCCGTTTATCGCACGGTCGTTTTTACGGCCGCCCCGGGGGTCAGAGGTCGATACGCGTCTGTAGCTTGGGACACGTGGTCACGTTGACCTGTGGATGGTTTGTTCTTCTGCGTGACATAAAGTGTTACCGTAGTGACAGGTGGTTGCTCGGTTTGCTATTTGTGTCGGACCTGAAGGGATGGATTAGTGACTTGCCCGGCTTCTGAAGCTCATTCTGGTCCAGATCGGCGCGTTGCCTCTGAGCGGGCCCAATTCCTTAGACAAATATGGTTAAATGAGTGGAGATTGCGTCTCTGATGGCGTTCTATAATGGGACAATCTATCCACGTTGACTCTGTAGCTTTCCCGGGACACACAGGCACGTTTCTGGAAATAACCGGATCTTCCACTGCCCACCCGGAATTGGGTCTTCAGTAAAATGGCCTTTGGTGCGCAGATTTTGCCTTTAAAGTCCCACTCCTTCATTCAAAAAGCACTAATTAGGGACCGGTTATCACAGGCCTAGTTGAACTAAGCTAACTCGTTTTATTCCCTTAACTTCATACTTCATACAATACATTGTAAGCGTGCTCACGTGTCTGTAATGAACCTTTCTCATGTGAATTAACCACTACGAGAACCGTGGAAGTATAAGCAGTTGAGGTGCAGCTGGTAACTCAGTGGTAGAGTGCATGCTTGGTGTGTATGACGTCCTGGGTTCAACTCCCGGGTCTGTGTTGCGAATGAGAAATTGTTCTCATTCGGCCTAACTGGTTAAATTAAGGTTGAGTTAAAAAATTTAATTAGTGACGGATGACAGTGACCTCTCTGAGAATATGCTTCTATGTGATTTTACTGTTGTGTTTGTTAAACCTTTATTGCGTACGGGAGATTCCACTATGGTCTTCATGGATCTGTGATTTTTATCAACTAGCCGGCTATTGTGGTCAATGTTTTGTTCACCGTGGGGTTGTCTGCTGATGCTGGTTAAACCATTACCAAGCCCGTTTGTTTGGGCCTTCAGTACCAGCCCCTCTGGTTGTGAATGACCGTCTGCTTGTGTCTGCTGGCCCAGCTGATAAACCATGACCAAGCCCGGTTCACGCTGAGGAGAACCAGTGCTCGTCTTTCTTATTAATGACAGTGAGACTGAGCTCAGTTCTCGGCGAGTGTTTTCCCCAGATCAGCTTTTTAAATGCTGTGTGTTGACAGCGTGGGCTGGTCAGTTGTATGGCCAGGTAGTACAGCTAGGTTTACATTTAGTAGGCTACAGACCTTCTGGGGAAATATTCTGAAGGCCGAGCACAAATAATGACACTCATCTGACCTGGGTACAGGGCATGTAGGCCTGCCAACATGATTCTGTGCAGCAATAACAGTACCTGGTAGACCTACAAACATATTACGATCTAGATATTTGCAGTAGGATACATTTATCATTATCAGATGTTTAATTTTAGTCGTAGTCCAGAAAGGGTTAAAGAGCCCTGCCAATAGATATTTATGTACGGTATGTTTTTTAGCGCTCTTTTATTGCCCAATTAAATTAAAACTCCACCTTAACACAATTTAGCTTTTAAATGTATTTGTGTGCATCTGGTTGGTTCAATTAAGAAGCACATGTGCTCTTAATGTAGAAAATGCCAATGTGGAGTTTGTGTGGAAATCGTAGTTTGGTTCTTTACATCTGGATCCTAAACTGAACGGTTCCGAGGTGTCGAGTGAGAATAGCATATGATGTCACATGACTCCTGGTTTGTTTAGACGTAGTGGTTTTGTACTTGTCATCAATTTCATCATTTGTGCCTCACTCGTGCCAATCCACCTCCCTTTCTCGCATAATGCACACAGACAGACCGAAATAGAGCGTAGCTTGTCAATAACTCAAAAGTCTACGGACACATTTTCGATTGGGCCTGAGGTTGCGATCCGACGCCAGAAATTGTAAAGAGTTTTGATGGGAATCAGGACCCGGGTTGATAAAACGTCTCGGAGTGCTGCTCTTGTTTTACTTTTGAAGTCTGAACATTTTTAGAAAAAAGAAGACAGTTTTCTTAAAAACATGTCAGCTTGTTTCAAGCAGTTCTTCCTCTTACTCCCCCGGGTCGGGTCCGTACGGGCGTTTAACCTGCAGTAGCACCAAAATCAAAGAACTTTTTTCTTCTGGCTTTTAGGTGATGAAGCTAATCATAGAATTGCGAATGTAGGCCAAAGTTTGCCACTCCTTTTCTACTGCCCTTAAATAACCCCTCTGTGATGTAACTCATTAGTCTGTGATGTAACCTGTTAGTCTGTGATGTAACTCATTAGTCTGTGATGTAACCTGTTAGTCTGTGATGTAACTCATTAGTCTGTGATGTAACTCATTAGTCTGTGATGTAACTCATTAGTCTGTGATGTAACCTGTTAGTCTGTGATGTAACTCATTAGTCTGTGATGTAACTCATTAGTCTGTGATGTAACTCATTAGCCTGTGATGTAACTCATTAGTCTGTGATGTAACTCATTAGTCTGTGATGTAACTCATTAGTCTGTGATGTAACTCGTTAGTCTGTGATGTAACTCATTAGTCTGTGATGTAACTCATTAGTCTGTGATGTAACTCATTAGTCTGTGATGTAACTCGTTAGTCTGTGATGTAACTCATTAGTCTGTGATGTAACTCATTAGTCTGTGATGTAACTCGTTAGTCTGTGATGTAACTCGTCAGTCTGTGATGTAACTCATTAGTCTGTGATGTAACTCATTAGTCTGTGATGTAACTCGTTAGTCTGTGATGTAACTCATTAGTCTGTGATGTAACTCATTAGTCTGTGATGTAACCTGTTAGTCTGTGATGTAACTCGTCAGTCTGTGATGTAACCTGTTAGTCTGTGATGTAACTCATTAGTCTGTGATGTAACTCATTAGTCTGTGATGTAACCTGTTAGTCTGTGATGTAACTCATTAGTCTGTGATGTAACCTGTTAGTCTGTGATGTAACTCATTAGTCTGTGATGTAACTCATTAGTCTGTGATGTAACTCATTAGTCTGTGATGTAACCTGTTAGTCTGTGATGTAACTCATTAGTCTGTGATGTAACTCGTTAGTCTGTGATGTAACTCATTAGTCTGTGATGTAACTCATTAGTCTGTGATGTAACTCATTAGTCTGTGATGTAACTCATTAGTCTGTGATGTAACTCATTAGTCTGTGATGTAACTCATTAGTCTGTGATGTAACTCATTAGTCTGTGATGTAACTCATTAGTCTGTGATGTAACTCATTAGTCTGTGATTAGTCTGTGATGTAACTCATTAGTCTGTGATGTAACTCATTAGTCTGTGATGTAACTCGTTAGTCTGTGATGTAACTCGTCAGTCTGTGATGTAACTCATTAGTCTGTGATGTAACTCATTAGTCTGTGATGTAACTCGTTAGTCTGTGATGTAACTCATTAGTCTGTGATGTAACTCATTAGTCTGTGATGTAACCTGTTAGTCTGTGATGTAACTCGTCAGTCTGTGATGTAACCTGTTAGTCTGTGATGTAACTCATTAGTCTGTGATGTAACTCATTAGTCTGTGATGTAACTCATTAGTCTGTGATGTAACTCGTTAGTCTGTGATGTAACTCGTTAGTCTGTGATGTAACTCGTTAGCCTGTGATGTAACTCATTAGTATGTGATGTAACTCATTAGTCTGTGATGTAACTCATTAGTCTGTGATGTAACTCATTAGCCTGTGATGTAACTCATTAGTCTGTGATGTAACTCATTAGTCTGTGATGTAACTCATTAGTCTGTGATGTAACTCGTTAGTCTGTGATGTAACTCATTAGTCTGTGATGTAACTCATTAGTCTGTGATGTAACTCATTAGTCTGTGATGTAACTCATTAGTCTGTGATGTAACTCGTTAGTCTGTGATGTAACTCATTAGTCTGTGATGTAACTCATTAGTCTGTGATGTAACTCGTTAGTCTGTGATGTAACTCGTCAGTCTGTGATGTAACTCATTAGTCTGTGATGTAACTCATTAGTCTGTGATGTAACTCGTTAGTCTGTGATGTAACTCATTAGTCTGTGATGTAACTCATTAGTCTGTGATGTAACCTGTTAGTCTGTGATGTAACTCGTCAGTCTGTGATGTAACCTGTTAGTCTGTGATGTAACTCATTAGTCTGTGATGTAACTCATTAGTCTGTGATGTAAGTCATTAGTCTGTGATGTAACTCGTTAGTCTGTGATGTAACTCGTTAGTCTGTGATGTAACTCTTTAGCCTGTGATGTAACTCATTAGTATGTGATGTAACTCATTAGTCTGTGATGTAACTCATTAGTCTGTGATGTAACTCATTAGTCTGTGATGTAACTCATTAGTCTGTGATGTAACTCGTCAGTCTGTGATGTAACTCATTAGTCTGTGATGTAACTCGTTAGTCTGTGATGTAACCTGTTAGTCTGTGATGTAACTCGTCAGTCTGTGATGTAACTCATTAGTCTGTGATGTAACTCATTAGTCTGTGATGTAACCTGTTAGTCTGTGATGTAACTCGTTAGTCTGTGATGTAACCTGTTAGTCTGTGATGTAACTCGTTAGTCTGTGATGTAACCTGTTAGTCTGTGATGTAACTCGTTAGTCTGTGATGTAACTCATTAGTCTGTGATGTAACTCGTTAGTCTGTGATGTAACTCATTAGTCTGTGATGTAACTCATTAGTCTGTGATGTAACCTGTTAGTCTGTGATGTAACTCATTAGTCTGTGATGTAACTCGTTAGTCTGTGATGTAACCTGTTAGTCTGTGATGTAACTCATTAGTCTGTGATGTAACTCGTTAGTCTGTGATGTAACTCATTAGTCTGTGATGTAACTCGTTAGTCTGTGATGTAACTCATTAGTCTGTGATGTAACTCATTAGTCTGTGATGTAACCTGTTAGTCTGTGATGTAACTCGTCAGTCTGTGATGTAACCTGTTAGTCTGTGATGTAACTCGTTAGTCTGTGATGTAACTCATTAGTCTGTGATGTAACTCGTTAGTCTGTGATGTAACTCATTAGTCTGTGATGTAACTCGTTAGTCTGTGATGTAACCTGTTAGTCTGTGATGTAACTCGTCAGTCTGTGATGTAACTCATTAGTCTGTGATGTAACTCGTTAGTCTGTGATGTAACCTGTTAGTCTGTGATGTAACTCGTCAGTCTGTGATGTAACTCATTAGTCTGTGATGTAACTCATTAGTCTGTGATGTAACCTGTTAGTCTGTGATGTAACTCGTTAGTCTGTGATGTAACCTGTTAGTCTGTGATGTAACTCGTTAGTCTGTGATGTAACCTGTTAGTCTGTGATGTAACTCGTTAGTCTGTGATGTAACTCATTAGTCTGTGATGTAACTCGTTAGTCTGTGATGTAACCTGTTAACTCGTTAGTCTGTGATGTAACTCGTTAGTCTGTGATGTAACTCATTAGTCTGTGATGTAATTAGTCTGTGATGTAACTCATTAGTCTGTGATGTAACCTGTTAGTCTGTGATGTAACTCGTTAGTCTGTGATGTAACCTGTTAGTCTGTGATGTAACTCTGTTAGTCTGTGATGTAACTCATTAGTCTGTGATGTAACTCGTTAGTCTGTGATGTAACTCATTAGTCTGTGATGTAACTCGTTAGTCTGTGATGTAACCTGTTAGTCTGTGATGTAACTCATTAGTCTGTGATGTAACTCGTTAGTCTGTGATGTAACCTGTTAGTCTGTGATGTAACTCATTAGTCTGTGATGTCAGTCTGTGATGTAACTGTTAGTCTGTGATGTAAGTCAGTCTGTGATGTAACCTGTTAGTCTGTGATGTAACTCGTTAGTCTGTGATGTAACTCATTAGTCTGTGATGTAACTCGTTAGTCTGTGATGTAACTCATTAGTCTGTGATGTAACTCGTTAGTCTGTGATGTAACCTGTTAGTCTGTGATGTAACTCGTTAGCCTGTGATGTAACTCGTTAGCCTGTGATGTAACTCGTTAGCCTGTGATGTAACTCGTTAGCCTGTGATGTAACTCGTTAGCCTGTGATGTAACTCGTTAGCCGCGCCTTCTTTGGTCGTCTGGTTGATTGATTCTCGTGAAGCCTCCTCGTCACTATTCGGACACTGTCGACGCTGCATCGTTTTTTTGCGTGTAGCTCAATTATTCCTTTCATGTGTTTTCTTCCGCCCGTCCGCCTCACAGTGAAATGGCTCCAGCACACCCTCCTATTTCACATTATTCACGGCCGTTGTTGAGCCAAGTCCTCACTCCCAAACCCTATTGCCCTGGTCCTTTGTACAGGGGAAAACATATTTAATTTAATCTGTGTACTTTCACAACGGAGCGGGCAACGGAGTGGATCAAAGTGACGGTTTAGCATTTGACGCGGGCGGGTGTGAAGCGCGGGGCTAGAAGTGGCCACGGATATCCGTGATTGGTTAACGACGGGTGTCACGTGAGGTGGTTATTTCTGTGGTCATATGTACCATTTGGACAGTTTGTCGGTTTACATCAGATATTGAAGAACGCCTCTTTTAATCTGGTAGACCTTTATTAGACAGTATGAGTAAACACATCTAAGTACTTCGTTCTCTAGGCATATATGGGGCATATAGTCACATGTTGAACACTGTCTCCCCGATCTTTTCTGACAAATCAAATGCCGGGGACTTATGGGGTTGTATTTACAGGGTGTAACTACAGTATGTTCTCTACGAATGTGGACGTGGGTATGTGACTATGAAGTGAGAGTGATCCATCCCGGTCTCCTGCGGCTTCAAGAATGTAGTATTTATGAGGAGTCAGGTGAACTATGGGGGGAAGTAACATCCCTGTAGATAGATGGGCCTGAAGACACTATATCGGTTTCAGTTGAGTCACGCTATCTGTATTATGAATTTGATGACGTGAGAAATAGTCACAGACAGAGAAAGCTCCTCATTTATCTATTATCGATCTATCTATGGGCTTGGTGGCGTGCCTCTAGTTTCTCCAGTTTCTATGATCTTATCTTGTCTCTTTTTCTTACCGGAGTTTCCAGCCGGAGAGCGGTTATTTCTGGAGTCAGCCGCAGGTCGGGGGCCTCTATCCTGTAACTCCAGTTTATGGACTCGTTTCTGTGCCAACAGCCGCGAAGGAATATTTGTGCGAAAAAAGTTACGGGCGGTCCGACCCCCGGGTTACCATGGATACCTTTTTCCGACGCCACTTCAAGAGGAAGGACGCGGGCTCGTGCGCCGAGGACGAGGCGGAGCGGGACTACTGCCGCGGTAACCGTCGCCCCAGTGTCGCCATGCCGACCGGTAAAGCTCGCCGGCGCTCGAACGCCGGCCTTCCGTCGGCCGCTCTGGCCCAACGCCGCCGCTCCAGTGTCCAAACCCCGGCGGTCCCGCTGGCCAGGGGGTGTTGCGCGGGCGGCGGCCGACTAGCCAGGGCCGTCGGCTACGGCAATCGGTCCTCCGGCGGCCGTGTCCGGAGACGCTCCAGCACCACCACGCCCGGCATGAACCCGCGCTTCGCCGTGCGTCGCCGCAAGCTGGCTGGCAACCTGCGCATGATCGACGCCCACCTGCTGGGGCCCTCGATGCTGCTGGCCAGCCTCATCCAGATGACCGAGGAGGAGCAGGAGGAGCAGAAGGAGCAGGGCGGAGGGGGAAACCCGGGGCTGCGCGCTGGGGAACAGCAGGTTGAGACTAGGGGCAACGGAAGCCCCAAAGCCAGTGGGGCCGTGTCCCACGCCGGCACCCTCCGCTCAGACGGCGACTGCAGCGATGACGACGACCACAGTCTCTCCGAAGACAGCGAGCCCTCGAAGCCCGACGACGGCGACGACATCCCGGCGGAGGAGGTGGACGTGTCCGACCGGGAAATCGAGGACACTTCCTGGTGGCTCACCCGGCGTTCCCCCTCGTCGCTGGAGGCGGTCGCCGAGAGGGCTCCGTCCTCCCGGCCCCTGATACGCGCCCCGCGTTGCCTGCGTAGGAACTCGTCGCGGCTCTCGCAGGGTGACGCTACGCCGTACGGCCGCTTCTGCGGGCGCTCCAACCAGACGAGGCGCCAGCGGATCTCTACCGTCTCCAAGGCGGGGAGCCCGTGGCCGGGTCGAGGCGCTCCGCTCCCCAGCCGCCGCCGGTCGACCATCTACCTCAACCACCGGGCCTTCTGCGGGAGCCAATCAACTGGGTCGCTCAGCTCGGGCCTGGAAGCCTATTACGACCCGCGTCTGGAGACATGGAGTGGGTTCCTTCTGTATGTAGTTCCCTCCCTCATAACGCCCATGACGATCTATGGTAGCTAGCTGCTGTTTTGTGGTTTTGTGAGTCGTTAGGAGTGTCACGCGGTTCTTTATTTATTTGTTGCTGACACACGCGTGTTGGTGGAGTTTTCTTTTCTTAAAGATATGTACCAGTGAGGGTTTATCCACTGTTACCAAATGTTCCAGAGAATACCCAGCCGTCTAGGGATGTTGCAAAAAAATATATATCAATGACAAAAGAGACATCTGTGTGAATTCTAATATTTCCAATGTCCTCATGACCCAGTGAACCTGCCACGGATACAATTAGTATTTGAATAGTGACGGAAGTTTATTTTGGCTCTATTTTCTAGCACATAGACAAACAGGTTGATGTGAAGACTGTCCAGGTATATTTGAAAGTATATACAGTACATCCATGAGCTGTGTATAAAATACTGCCCCAAACTATATCCTGGCCGTTCTGTTCTTGATGCCTACCAGTTTGCAACTGGTTTGTAACTTGTGGTAAACTCGTTGCGAATATGCTAATGAATCTCTACTTTCTAGTACTCTTTGACACATCTTTGCCAACATCCTCGGATGCTCTTGATGAGAAGGACTGTTGAATTTACTTCTCTTTACAATTAAAGCATCGTTAATCCACTGCACTGCTCTTGTGTGGTCTACCCCGGGTAATCTGTCATTCTTTAGCTCACTGGACGTTCTTGAGTCTTAAATGAACCAAACTGTTTGTTTTTCACATGCCGAATGTTTTAATTATTTATTCTATTTTGTTTTGTCGCCGACACTGACACTTCTTTGCTCGTCATGGTGAGAGACAATGGTGGCCATATGCAAAAGTCACACCTATAATCACAACTAGTCTTTGTTGTTAGCTAGTGAATGAAATGACAAACAAATGACTTTTGGTCCCATAACACAGAGGGACTATATGTAGAATAGGCTGGAAATCCTACATGCTCCAATGGTTTATGTATGGAAATACACTCATTAAATTCTGCATTTTTACCTCAGCAATTCATTTTAAATCCAATATGTCTGAGTGTACATGCGAAACAACAAAATGTCTTTCCCTGTTTATTTTTTAACTGTACTTTACTCCTATCAACTGGTCTGTCTTTCCCAATACTCGTAGACACAACCTCCATTTAGACCTCACTAGTCAAACCACCTAACTCCTGAATTCCTAACTTCTAAGTTTTTTTATAACATTTGGTTTGTTGGGAGCTTTGACGGGTTGTGGCGTTCCACACAGTAGGTCATTTTAAATGCCTGGTTGTTTTTGTGTTTTTTGTATTGTTTCAGGAAAGCCATCGCAAAGTCCGGCCTCCAGAATTTGGCAGCTCAGCCGTGCTCCTCTGCTCCAGACAAGGCCGACCCGCTGCGAGAAAACTGCAACACAGTTGACTGGAGTGTGAGTATCGCCTCCTGTGTATAACAGTTAGTGGTCCGATTTAAAGCCAGAATCACACAGCTGACTGGAGTATAATATAGTATAATATCGCCTCCTGTATATAACAGTTAGTGGTCCGATTTAAAGCCAGAACCACACAGCTGACTGGAGTATAATATAGTATAATATCGCCTCCTGTATATAACAGTTAGTGGTCCGATTTAAAGCCAGAACCACACAGCTGACTGGAGTATAATATAGTATAATATAGCCTCATGTATATAACAGTTAGTGGTCCGATTTAAAGCCAGAACCACACAGCTGACTGGAGTATAATATAGTATAATATAGCCTCCTGTATATAACAGTTAGTGGACCGATTTAAAGCCAGAACCACACAGCTGACTGAAGTATAATATAGTATAATATAGCCTCCTGTATATAACAGTTAGTGGACCTATTTAAAGCCAGAACCACACAGTTGACTGGAGTATAATATAGTATAATATAGCCTCCTGTATATAACAGTTAATGGACCTATTTAAAGCCAGAACCACACAGCTGACTGAAGTATAATATAGTATAATATAGCCTCCTGTATATAACAGTTAGTGGACCTATTTAAAGCCAGAACCACACAGCTGACTGGAGTATAATATAGTATAATATAGCCTCCTGTATATAACAGTTAGTGGACCTATTTAAAGCCAGAACAGTTGACTGGAGTATAATATAGTATAATATAGCCTCCTGTATATAACAGTTAATGGACCTATTTAAAGCCAGACAGCTGACTGAAGTATAATATAGTATAATATAGCCTCCTGTATATAACAGTTAGTGGACCTATTTAAAGCCAGAACCACACAGCTGACTGAAGTATAATATAGTATAATATAGCCTCCTGTATATAACAGTTAGTGGACCTATTTAAAGCCAGAACCACACAGCTGACTGGAGTATAATATAGTATAATATAGCCTCCTGTATATAACAGTTAGTGGTCCGATTTAAAGCCAGAACCACACAGCTGACTGGAGTATAATATAGTATAATATAGCCTCCTGTATATAACAGTTAATGGACCTATTTAAAGCCAGAACCACACAGCTGACTGGAGTATAATATAGTATAATATAGCCTCCTGTATATAACAGTTAATGGACCTATTTAAAGCCAGAACCACACAGCTGACTGGAGTATAATATAGTATAATATAGCCTCATGTATATAACAGTTAATGGACCTATTTAAAGCCAGAACCACACAGCTGACTGGAGTATAATATAGTATAATATAGCCTCCTGTATATAACAGTTAATGGACCTATTTAAAGCCAGAACCACACAGCTGACTGGAGTATAATATAGTATAATATAGCCTCATGTATATAACAGTTAGTGGTCCGATTTAAAGCCAGAACCACACAGCTGACTGAAGTATAATATAGTATATATAGCCTCCTGTATATAACAGTTAGTGGTCCGATTTAAAGCCAGAACCACACAGCTGACTGGAGTATAATATAGTATAATATAGCCTCATGTATATAACAGTTAGTGGTCCGATTTAAAGCCAGAACCACACAGCTGACTGAAGTATAATATAGTATATATAGCCTCCTGTATATAACAGTTAGTGGTCCGATTTAAAGCCAGAACCACACAGCTGACTGGAGTATAATATAGTATATATAGCCTCATTACATAACAGTTAGTTATATACTAGAGATACTAGCTAATGTTTAGTGCTGTAGTCCTTATAGTACTTCAAAGAGCACGATCTGGAACCTGATCTAATCAATGTGAAGCTGTATCATTCGCTGTCCCACTCAGTCCACCTGGAAGCCTCGACCCAGGGCCACTTGGTGGCTTGTGATTGTGTGTTTCATTCGGGCATATTGGTTGACATCGCCGGCCGGTTGTCTGAACGTATTAAGCTCTGTAGCAACTGTCACACAGGTTGGTCTCTTTAAGGCTGGACTAATGTTGTTAGTCATGAGGGCCATCTCTGGCCCCACGGACTTTCTGGACGAGCCGACACTGCAAAATAGAAGCAGAATTAGTGATCTTCAACTCTCCCGAGCCGACATTGAAATGCTCCAATTGAACAAGTTTATATGTACAATTGGATACTATAGACTTTGGGGACAAAAACATGATCAAAACTGGATGAACAACAAAGATTTTATAGCTGCGATGTCCAATGTGTTTTCAGGCTTTAATCCTACCTAAAAGTGAGAGAGAAATTGATGAGGTCTGGGTTGCTTTCCAAATGACCATTCAGAAGCATTTTCATGAAACAAAAAAAACTGGTAAAATCAGCATCTGATGTCGATGTATAACATTTTCGTTCCTCAGGAAAATGCCCAGTATGGGGACCATATCTGGTTTGAGACCAGTATCTCAGGAGACAGCTGTTACGTGGGGGAGCAGTACTGCGTTGCAAAGACAATGGTAAGATAAAGACAAATGTGAGACAATGACAATGGTAAGAGAAAGACAATAGTAAGAGAAAGACAATAGTAAGAGAAAGACAATAGTAAGAGAAAGACATTAGTAAGAGAAAGACAATAGTAAGAGAAAGACAATAGTAAGAGAAAGACAATGGTAAGATAAAGACAAATGTGAGACAAAAGAAAGATAAAGACAATAGTAAGACAAAAGAAAGATAAAGACAATAGTAAGATAAATACAATAGTAAGATAAAGACAATAGTAAGATAAAGACAATGGTAAGATAAAGACAATGATAAGATAAAGACAATAGTAAGATAAAGACAATAGTAAGAGAAAGACAATAGTAAGAGAAAGACAATGATAAGATAAAGACAATAGTAAGATAAAGACAATAGTAAGATAAAGACAATAGTAAGAGAAAGACAATAGTAAGAGAAAGACAATAGTAAGATAAATACAATAGTAAGATAAATACAATAGTAAGATAAATACAAAAGAAAGATAAAGACAATAGTAAGATAAATACAATAGTAAGATAAATACAAAAGAAAGATAAAGACAATAGTAAGATAAATACAATAGTAAGATAAAGACAATAGTAAGCTTTCACCAACTCAGCTTTTCCTGGTCTAAACGCTGTGTTTGAGCACCATCTGTTGTTCAATAAAATACTAATCCACACGATACAAGAGTTTAGTCGATATAGACATCACTATGGGTACATTTGAATGAAATGTTATCTAAATTGTTCTAATCAAATAAAAAAACGTCTTATTAGGATTGGCCAAGTATTACATCTGTCTGTGATTCTTCCACAGCAAAAGTCTATAGCGAGAAAGAAGTGTGCTGCCTGCAGAATCGCAGTCCACAACATCTGTATTGAGCAGCTAGAAAAGGTAAGCGACACAGTCAATTATACAACAGAAACTAGCGGATGTTTCTTTGTTCTTTGACCAACGTTGGAATTTCTCTCCACAGATCAATTTTAAATGTAAACCATCGTTCAGGGAACCTGGATCGCGGAACATCCGAGAGGTCAGTGTATTTTTGCTTTTCCCCAGACCACGTTATTGTACTTAGTGTTTGTTTTGCTCTCTCTATGACCTGTTGAAGGACATTGACTCAATAACACGTCCTGATTTCCAGCCCAACGTCGTCCGTCACCATTGGGTCCACAGACGGCGTGAGGCTGGCAAGTGTCGGCAGTGTGGAAAGGTCAGTGGAGAACCTTCACCAACCGTGGATTCACATGCAGACACTATCGATTAAACCAGGTTCTACCGGTTAAACCAGGTTCTACCAATTAAACAAGGTTCTACCAATTAAACCAGGTTCTACGAATAAAACACGGTTCTACTGATTAAACAAGGTTCTACGAATTAAACAAGGTTCTACGAATTAAACAAGGTTCTACGGATTAAACAAGGTTCTACAGATTAAACAAGGTTCTACGGATTAAAAAAGGTTTTGATACTTAAGTCAAATATTTTTAAAACACACAATGTTCACATGTGTGTTACATTAAGGTAAACATTGGTGCATTCTAGCAAGTTTCTGGATATTATGGATATTCTCTACACATATTCTGGATATTCTCTACACATATTCTGGATATTCTCTACACATATTCTGGATATTCTCTACACATATTCTGGATATTCTCTACACATTCTCTACACATATTCTGGATATTCTCTACACATATTCTGGATATTCTCTACACATATTCTGGATATTCTCTACACATATTCTGGATATTCTCTACACATATTCTGGATATTCTCTACACATATTCTGCATATTCTGTCATGACTCCTACGGGAGGAGCGGCAGCTCCACCTGCGGGCGGTATTCGGCGGT
>CM055745.1:16797140-17119878 GCA_029465975.1 Dallia pectoralis
ATTCTGGATATTCTCTACACATATTCTGGATATATTCTCTACACATATTCTGGATATTCTCTACACATATTCTGGATATTCTCTACACATATTCTGGATATTCTCTACACATATTCTGGATATTCTCTACACATATTCTATTCTCTACACATATTCTGGATATTCTCTACACATATTCTGGATATTCTCTACACATATTCTGGATATTCTCTACACATTCTCTACACATATTCTGGATATTCTCTACACATATTCTGGATATTCTCTACACATATTCTGGATATTCTCTACACATATTCTGGATATTCTCTACACATTCTCTCATATTCTGGATATTCTCTATTCTCTACACATATTCTGGATTCTGGATATTCTCTACACATATTCTGGATATTCTCTACATATTCTGGATATTCTCTACACATATTCTGGATATTCTCTACACATATTCTGGATATTCTCTACACATATTCTGGATATTCTCTACACATATTCTGGATATTCTCTACACATATTCTGGATATTCTCTACACATATTCTGGATATTCATATTCTGGATATATTCTGGATATTCTCTACACATATTCTGGATATTCTCTACACATATTCTGGATATTCTCTACACATTCTCTACACATATTCTGGATATTCTCTACACATATTCTGGATATTCTCTACACATATTCTGGATATTCTCTACACATTCTCTACACATATTCTGGATATTCTCTACACATATTCTGGATATTCTCTACACATATTCTGGATATTCTCTACACATATTCTGGATATTCTCTACACATTCTCTACACATATTCTGGATATATTCTCTACACATATTCTGGATATTCTCTACATATTCTGGATATTCTCTACACATTCTCTACACATATTCTGGATATTCTCTACACATATTCTGGATATTCTCTACACATATTCTGGATATTCTCTACACATATTCTGGATATTCTCTACACATATTCTGGATATTCTCTACACATATTCTGGATATTCTCTACACATATTCTGGATATTCTCTACACATATTCTGGATATTCTCTACACATATTCTGGATATTCTCTACACATTCTCTACACATATTCTGGATATTCTCTACACATATTCTGGATATTCTCTACACATATTCTGGATATTCTCTACACATATTCTGGATATTCTCTACACATATTCTGGATATTCTCTACATTCTGGATATTCTCTACACATATTCTGGATATTCTCTACACATATTCTGGATATTCTCTACACATTCTCTACACATATTCTGGATATTCTCTACACATATTCTGGATATTCTCTACACATATTCTGGATATTCTCTACACATATTCTGGATATTCTCTACACATATTCTGGATATTCTCTACACATTCTCTACACATATTCTGGATATTCTCTACACATATTCTGGATATTCTCTACACATATTCTGGATATTCTCTACACATATTCTGGATATTCTCTACACATTCTCTACACATATTCTGGATATTCTCTACACATATTCTGGATATTCTCTACACATATTCTGGATATTCTCTACACATATTCTGGATATTCTCTACACATATTCTGGATATTCTACACATATTCTGATATTCTCTACACATATTCTGGATATTCTCTACACATATTCTGGATTCTCTACACATATTCTGGATATTCTCTACACATATTCTGGATATTCTCTACACATTATCTACACATATTCTGGATATTCTCTACACATATTCATATTTCTCTACTGGATATTCTCATATTCTGGATATTCTCTATTCTGGATATTCTCTACACATATTCTGGATATTCTCTACACATATTCTGGATATTCTCTACACATATTCTGGATATTCTCTACACATATTCTGGATATTCTCTACACATATTCTGGATATTCTCTACACATATTCTGGATATTCTCTACACATATTCTGGATATTCTCTACACATATTCTGGATATTCTCTACACATATTCTGGATATTCTCTACACATATTCTGGATATTCTCTACACATATTCTGGATATTCTCTACACATATTCTGGATATTCTCTACACATTCTCTACACATATTCTGGATATTCTCTACACATATTCTGGATATTCTCTACACATATTCTGGATATTCTCTACACATATTCTGGATATTCTCTACACATATTCTGGATATTCTCTACACATATTCTGGATATTCTCTACACATTCTCTACACATATTCTGGATATTCTCTACACATATTCTGGATATTCTCTACACATATTCTGGATATTCTCTACACATATTCTCTACACATATTCTGGATATTCTCTACACATATTCTGGATATTCTCTACACATATTCTGGATATTCTCTACACATATTCTGGATATTCTCTACACATATTCTGGATATTCTCTACACATATTCTGGATATTCTCTACACATATTCTGGATATTCTCTACACATATTCTGGATATTCTCTACACATATTCTGGATATTCTCTACACATATTCTGGATATTCTCTACACATATTCTGGATATTCTCTACACATATTCTGGATATTCTCTACACATATTCTGGATATTCTCTACACATATTCTGGATATTCTCACACATTCTCTACACATATTCTACACATATTCTGGATATTCTCTACACATATTCTGGATATTCTCTACACATATTCTGGATATTCTACACATATTCTGGATATTCTCTACACATATTCTGGATATTCTCTACACATATTCTCTACACATATTCTGGATATTCTCTATTCTCACATATTCTGGATATTCTCTACACATATTCTGGATATTCTCTACACATATTCTGGATATTCTCTACACATTTTCTACACATATTCTGGACATTCTCTACACATTCTCTACACATATTCTGGATATTCTCTACACATATTCTGGATATTCTCTACACATATTCTGGATATTCTCTACACATATTCTGGATATTCTCTACACATATTCTGGATATTCTCTACACATATTCTGGATATTCTCTACACATATTCTGGATATTCTCTACACATTCTCTACACATATTCTGGATATTCTCTACACATATTCTGGATATTCTCTACACATATTCTGGATATATTCTCTACACATATTCTGGATATTCTCTACACATATTCTGGATATTCTCTACATACATATTCTGGATATTCTCTACACATATTCTGGATATTCTCTACACATATTCTGGATATTCTCTACACATACATATTCTGATATTCTCTACACATATTCTGGATATTCTCTACACATATATTCTCTACACATATTCTGGATATTCTCTACACATATTCTGGATATTCTCTACACATATTCTGGATATTCTCTACATATTCTGGATACACATATTCTGGATATTCTCTACACATATTCTGGATATTCTCTACACATATTCTGGATATTCTCTACACATATTCTGGATATTCTCTACACATATTCTGGATATTCTCTACACATATTCTGGATCTCATATTCTGGATACTACACATATTCTGGATATTCTCTACACATATTCTGGATATTCTCTACACATATTCTGGATATTCTCTACACATATTCTGGATATTCTCTACACATATTCTGGATATTCTCTACACATATTCTGGATATTCTCTACACATATTCTGGATATTCTCTACACATATTCTGGATATTCTCTACACATATTCTGGATATTCTCTACACATTCTCTACACATATTCTGGATATTCTCTACACATATTCTGGATATTCTCTACACATATTCTGGATATTCTCTACACATATTCTGGATATTCTCTACACATATTCTGGATATTCTCTACACATATTCTGGATATTCTCTACACATATTCTGGATATTCTCTACACATATTCTGGATATTCTCTACACATTCTCTACACATATTCTGG
This sequence comes from Dallia pectoralis, assembly GCA_029465975.1. NCBI lineage: Eukaryota > Metazoa > Chordata > Actinopteri > Esociformes > Umbridae > Dallia > Dallia pectoralis. Next base: position 16,801,073 of record CM055745.1, read on the forward strand.
ATATTCTCTACACATATTCTGGATATTCTCTACACATATTCTGGATATTCTCTACACATATTCTGGATATTCTCTACACATATTCTGGATATTCTCTACACATATTCTGGATGACCTACACAGAGATGTTGTGGGGATGTTGGCTGTTGCACTCGTTGAAAAATTTAAATGAAATGTAAATGGTAAACGTTTGCCACACGCTGTCTCCCAGCCTGCCACTAGGGGGCCCCAGTCACATCATATTTATCTGCATCCTATTTATAAACGGTGACAAAGTGACTGCTGTCAAGTCTGATTGTAAAACACCTGTGTTGGCATCCATGTTTTAAACGGGTTCCTCGTTCCTCCACAGGGTTTCCAGCAGAAGTTCTCATTTCATAATAAAGATATTGTGGCAATCAGCTGTTCCTGGTGTAAACAGGCAGTAAGTACAGACTGCTTCAGCGGGTCCTTCTTTTTAGCCACTGCCTTTCTTCTGTAATGTCTGTAGATCTAAAAGGTCTGGATCGGCATAAGCAATTGAACAGTGAGGAAATCCTCTGTTTTTGTTTATCTTCAAACATTGATAGGTTAAAGGTTAAAGGTGCAGACGAATCACGAAGTATGCTTTTGGACATTTAAACAAATTACATTTATCTACTGATTCTTGAAAAGTATGAAAGTTTGACCGTAGGTGGATAGTTTCTAAATCCATAGTGCTGTCAATGCATTTCAGTGTGGTTCCATTTCTTCTCCTGTCTTATTGTCTTCTCCTGTCTTATTGTCTTCTCCTGTTTTATTGTCTTCTCCTGTCTTATTGTCTTCTCCTGTCTTCTCCTGTCTTATTGTCTTCTCCTGTCTTCTCCTGTCTTATTGTCTTCTCCTGTCTTCTCCTGTCTTATTGTCTTCTCCTGTCTTCTCTTGTCTTATTGTCTTCTCCTGTCTTCTCCTGTCTTATTGTCTTCTCCTGTCTTATTGTCTTCTCCTGTCTTCTCCTGTCTTATTGTCTTCTCCTGTCTTCTCCTGTCTTATTGTCTTCTCCTGTCTTCTCCTGTCTTATTGTCTTCTCCTGTCTTATTGTCTTCTCCTGTCTTATTGTCTTCTCTTGTCTTCTCCTGTCTTATTGTCTTCTCCTGTCTTCTCCTGTCTTATTGTCTTCTCCTGTCTTCTCCTGTCTTATTGTCTTCTCCTGTCTTATTGTCTTCTCCTGTCTTCTCCTGTCTTATTGTCTTCTCCTGTCTTCTCCTGTCTTCTTGTCTTCTCCTGTCTTCTCTTGTCTTATTGTCTTCTCCTGTCTTCTCCTGTCTTATTGTCTTCTCCTGTCTTATTGTCTTCTCCTGTCTTCTCTTGTCTTATTGTCTTCTCCTGTCTTCTCCTGTCTTATTGTCTTCTCCTGTCTTATTGTCTTCTCCTGTCTTATTGTCTTCTCCTGTCTTCTCCTGTCTTATTGTCTTCTCCTGTCTTCTCCTGTCTTATTGTCTTCTCCTGTCTTCTCCTGTCTTATTGTCTTCTCCTGTCTTCTCCTGTCTTATTGTCTTCTCCTGTCTTCTCTTGTCTTATTGTCTTCTCCTGTCTTCTCTTGTCTTATTGTCTTCTCCTGTCTTCTCCTGTCTTCTCCTGTCTTCTCCTGTCTTATTGTCTTCTCCTGTCTTATTGTCTTCTCCTGTCTTATTTTCTTCTCCTGTCTTACCTTATTATCCTGTCTTACTGTTTCTGTCTTCTCTGACCAGTACCACAACAAGGTGTCGTGCTTCATGATGCAACAGATTGAGGAACCATGTTTGCTGGGAGCTCACGCCTCCGTCATTGTCCCGCCAACCTGGATCTTCCGGGTCCGCAAACCACAGGTACTGTATTTTATTGTGTTTGATTCAGTTGTGATCCACATAGACCCACGCTTACAAAAAAAATGCCTAGATACAGAAAGACGAGAGTAAATGACAGATAAAATGTATTTTCATGGCAGGCTTTTGTAGATAAAGATAGCAGATATTTTTATTTTATTTAAGCCATTTAGTCAAAGCTCTTTTCCAAAGCGATGTAGATGTTCACTCTCAGTATAGAAGGCATACGCTGTGCTCAGGTAACTCTCAGTATAGAACCCTGTGCTCAGGTAACTCTCAGTATAGAAGGCTGTGCTCAGGTAACTCTCAGTATAGAACCCTGTGCTCAGGTAACTCTCAGTATAGAAGGCTGTGCTCAGGTAACTCTCAGTATAGAACCCTGTGCTCAGGTAACTCTCAGTATAGAACCATGTGCTCAGGTAACTCTCAGTATAGAACCCTGTGCTCAGGTAACTCTCAGTATAGAAGGCTGTGCTCAGGTAACTCTCAGTATAGAACCCTGTGCTCAGGTAACTCTCAGTATAGAACCCTGTGCTCAGGTAACTCTCAGTATAGAACCCTGTGCTCAGGTAACTCTCAGTATAGAACCCTGTGCTCAGGTAACTCTCAGTATAGAACCCTGTGCTCAGGTAACTCTCAGTATAGAACCCTGTGCTCAGGTAACTCTCAGTATAGAACCCTGTGCTCAGGTAACTCTCAGTATAGAACCCTGTGCTCAGGTAACTCTCAGTATAGAAGGCTGTGCTCAGGTAACTCTCAGTATAGAACCCTGTGCTCAGGTAACTCTCAGTATAGAACCCTGTGCTCAGGTAACTCTCAGTATAGAACCCTGTGCTCAGGTAACTCTCAGTATAGAACCCTGTGCTCAGGTAACTCTCAGTATAGAAGGCTGTGCTCAGGTAACTCTCAGTATAGAACCCTGTGCTCAGGTAACTCTCAGTATAGAAGGCTGTGCTCAGGTAACTCTCAGTATAGAAGGCTGTGCTCAGGTAACTCTCAGTATAGAAGGCTGTGCTCAGGTAACTCTCAGTATAGAAGGCTGTGCTCAGGTAACTCTCAGTATAGAACCCTGTGCTCAGGTAACTCTCAGTATAGAACCCTGTGCTCAGGTAACTCTCAGTATAGAACCCTGTGCTCAGGTAACTCTCAGTATAGAAGGCTGTGCTCAGGTAACTCTCAGTATAGAACCCTGTGCTCAGGTAACTCTCAGTATAGAACCCTGTGCTCAGGTAACTCTCAGTATAGAACCCTGTGCTCAGGTAACTCTCAGTATAGAAGGCTGTGCTCAGGTAACTCTCAGTATAGAACCCTGTGCTCAGGTAACTCTCAGTATAGAACCCTGTGCTCAGGTAACTCTCAGTATAGAACCCTGTGCTCAGGTAACTCTCAGTATAGAAGGCTGTGCTCAGGTAACTCTCAGTATAGAACCCTGTGCTCAGGTAACTCTCAGTATAGAACCCTGTGCTCAGGTAACTCTCAGTATAGAAGGCTGTGCTCAGGTAACTCTCAGTATAGAACCCTGTGCTCAGGTAACTCTCAGTATAGAAGGCTGTGCTCAGGTAACTCTCAGTATAGAACCCTGTGCTCAGGTAACTCTCAGTATAGAACCCTGTGCTCAGGTAACTCTCAGTATAGAAGGCTGTGCTCAGGTAACTCTCAGTAGAACCCTGTGCTCAGGTAACTCTCAGTATAGAACCCTGTGCTCAGGTAACTCTCAGTATAGAACCCTGTGCTCAGGTAACTCTCAGTATAGAACCCTGTGCTCAGGTAACTCTCAGTATAGAACCCTGTGCTCAGGTAACTCTCAGTATAGAACCCTGTGCTCAGGTAACTCTCAGTATAGAAGGCTGTGCTCAGGTAACTCTCAGTATAGAACCCTGTGCTCAGGTAACTCTCAGTATAGAACCCTGTGCTCAGGTAACTCTCAGTATAGAAGGCTGTGCTCAGGTAACTCTCAGTATAGAACCCTGTGCTCAGGTAACTCTCAGTATAGAAGGCTGTGCTCAGGTAACTCTCAGTATAGAACCCTGTGCTCAGGTAACTCTCAGTATAGAACCCTGTGCTCAGGTAACTCTCAGTATAGAAGGCTGTGCTCAGGTAACTCTCAGTATAGAACCCTGTGCTCAGGTAACTCTCAGTATAGAACCCTGTGCTCAGGTAACTCTCAGTATAGAAGGCTGTGCTCAGGTAACTCTCAGTATAGAACCCTGTGCTCAGGTAACTCTCAGTATAGAACCCTGTGCTCAGGTAACTCTCAGGTAATATAGAAAGGCTGTGCTCAGGTAACTCTCAGTATAGAACCCTGTGCTCAGGTAACTCTCAGTATAGAACCCTGTCAGGTAACTCTTAGGTAACTCTCTGTATAGAAGCCTGTGCTCAGGTAACTCTCAGTATAGAACCCTGTGCTCAGGTAACTCTCAGTATAGAAGGCTGTGCTCAGGTAACTCTCAGTATAGAACCCTGTGCTCAGGTAACTCTCAGTATAGAAGGCTGTGCTCAGGTAACTCTCAGTATAGAACCCTGTGCTCAGGTAACTCTCAGTATAGAACCCTGTGCTCAGGTAACTCTCAGTATAGAACCCTGTGCTCAGGTAACTTTCTCCTCTGGGTTTCTGTTTGATAATAAACACAAGAATATAATTAGTGGTGAAGATAGATGGATATTCCACCAACTAGGAATGCACAGAACATTCTAGATGGGCAACCTCTTATTGCTGTAAACTAGCTCTGCTGAGGTTCACCCGGTGTCTCTGGCATTTTGTTCTACTGACAAATTATGGAACTTCTCACCAAAAAGTGGTTTTGTCATCAATCTGAGTGGAATCCATGGCGAGCATTGATCCCGTTCTGGTGTCACGTTGGGACCCAACACATTCTTTACACAATATATTGTTGGCTCCTATATTTTGGAGGTCATCTGATGGTCAAATCAATAAATGTGCCTGTTTTTGTCTCCTCAGACATCATTAAAATCAAGTAAAAAGAAGAAACGAACGTCTCTGAAAGGAAAGCCTAGTAAGAAGGTAGAGGTAAGAACAGTATAATTCGTTAAAACAATCCTATTGATAGAACTATTGGCTTTATGTGGTCTAACTTGTGAATGCCACTTTGAGAGAACATCTGATAGAACTATTGGCTTTATGTGGTCTAACTTGTGGATGTCACTTTGAGAGAACATCTGATAGAACTATTGGCTTTATGTGGTCTAACTTGTGGATGTCACTTTGAGAGAACATCTGATAGAACTATTGGCTTTATGTGGTCTAACTTGTGGATGTCACTTTGAGAGAACATCTGATAGAACTATTGGCTTTATGTGGTCTAACTTGTGGATGCCACTTTGGTAGAACATCTGATAGAACTATTGGCTTTATGTGGTCTAACTTGTGGATGCCACTTTGAGAGAACATCTGATAGAACTATTGGCTTTATGTGGTCTAACCTGTGGATGTCACTTTGAGAGAACATCTGATAGAACTATTGGCTTTATGTGGTCTAACCTGTGGATGCCACTTTAAGAGAACATCTGATAGAACTATTGGCTTTATGTGGTCTTTATTTTGGATTCTACTTTAAGAGAACATCTTTGTGTCTGAACACTTTTCTCTTCTTCAGGACGGTCGATGGAAACCCTTCGTCGTTAAACCCCTCCCCTCACAACTCATGAAACCTCTGCTCGTGTTCGTCAACCCCAAGAGTGGAGGCAACCAGGTAGAACTGTGCACATCCCAGGAGCCTTTATATCTGCAGCATGGGTTAGAGTCTCGTCTTCTGCCCATTTAACACTTTAAACTCTAAATTCCCACTATGTTTTCTCTGCCAACGCAGCATATGATGGCCAAAATATGTCATCTTAAAAATAAAAATAAATACACATAGTGGATTATAAGTATTTTGGAAGTCGATGAAAGGTAATTGTTGTCTGGCGTAGCAACTGAGTGGGGAATTCTTATCTGGTGCCGGGTCGTTTGGTTCCGTAAAGCAGTGGACATACGAGGTCAGGGGTCAAATTAGCCACGCCGGTCAGACGGTGCGAACGCAGATAAACCGACAATGATGCCATCAGAGTTTGGATTAAATACACAGTGTGTTATTTGATATTGAGACACATTGTCTTGATGGCAAGATAACCAAATGTCTGGCTTTGGACGGTGATTAGTTGCAAACATTTAAATGTGTACAATTTCTTTATTTTTATTGTCGTAGTTGAGGTGAGGCTATGATGTGAGATTGTTGACTCAATAGGAGTTTGGGAATGACGCAATAGGAGTTTGGTACAGATCTGTCGCTCAAGGATAAATTATTATAAGTAGTGTAGTTGCAGTAATGCGATGTATATACTAATGGTATACGATGGCAAGTTTTAGACAATTAAGGACAAACAAATCCCAGACCAGCCACAGGAAACAGACTTCAGTTGGCCTCAGCTTCACTCATGTTTACTCGTTTTCCAGGGGGCGAAGATCATCCAGTCCCTAATGTGGTACCTGAACCCCCGGCAAGTGTTTGATCTCACCCAGGGTGGTCCCCGGGAGGGGTAAGAGACACGCCTTCACAGAATTCACTAACCCGAACGGCATAGTTCACTCAAAAACATCTGCACATTTTAGTCCAATTTGTTTGTGTTTGGGTTTTTAATTGGTGCTCTTGGTTCCTTCCTCCCAAAGGTTAGAACTGTATTCCAAAGTGCCCAACCTGAGAATTTTGGCGTGCGGAGGAGATGGAACGGTAAGAGCTAGATGTTCCTTTTAGAAAATACTTCTTATGTAATGAAATGTAATGTCTATAATGACTGTAAGTAAGCCCAATACCAAATGTAATGTCTATAATGACTGTAAGTAAGGCCAATACAAAATGTAATGTCTATAATGACTGTAAGTAAGGGCCAATACCAAATGTAATGTCTATAATGACTGTAAGTAAGGGCCAATACCAAATGTAATGTCTATAATGACTGTAAGTAAGGGCCAATACCAAATGTAATGTCTATAATGACTGTAAGTAAGGGCCAATACCAAATGTAATGTCTATAATGACTGTAAGTAAGGGCCAATACAAAATGTAATGTCTATAATGACTGTAAGTAAGGCCAATACAAAATGTAATGTCTATAATGACTGTAAGTAAGGGCCAATACCAAATGTAATGTCTATAATGACTGTAAGTAAGGGCCAATACCAAATGTAATGTCTATAATGACTGTAAGTAAGGGCCAATACCAAATGTAATGTCTATAATGACTGTAAGTAAGGGCCAATACCAAATGTAATGTCTATAATGACTGTAAGTAAGGGCCAATACCAAATGTAATGTCTATAATGACTGTAAGTAAGGGCCAATACCAAATGTAATGTCTATAATGACTGTAAGTACCAAATGGGCCAATACCAAATGTAATGTCTATAATGACTGTAAGTAAGGCCAATACCAAATGTAATGTCTATAATGACTGTAAGTAAGGGCCAATACCAAATGTAATGTCTATAATGACTGTAAGTAAGGGCCAATACCAAATGTAATGTCTATAATGACTGTAAGTAAGGGCCAATACCAAATGTAATGTCTATAATGACTGTAAGTAAGGGCCAATACCAAATGTAATGTCTATAATGACTGTAAGTAAGGGCCAATACCAAATGTAATGTCTATAATGACTGTAAGTAAGGGCCAATACCAAATGTAATGTCTATAATGACTAAGGGCCAATACCAAATGTAATGTCTATAATGCCAATAGGGCCAATACCAAATGTAATGTCTATAATGACTGTAAGTAAGGGCCAATACCAAATGTAATGTCTATAATGACTGTAAGTAAGGGCCAATACCAAATGTAATGTCTATAATGACTGTAAGTAAGGCCAATACCAAATGTAATGTCTATAATGACTGTAAGTAAGGCCAATACCAAATGTAATGTCTATAATGACTGTAAGTAAGGGCCAATACCAAATGTAATGTCTATAATGACTGTAAGTAAGGGCCAATACCAAATGTAATGTCTATAATGACTGTAAGTAAGGCCAATACCAAATGTAATGTCTATAATGACTGTAAGTAAGGGCCAATACCAAATGTAATGTCTATAATGACTGTAAGTAAGGCCAATACCAAATGTAATGTCTATAATGACTGTAAGTAAGGCCAATACCAAATGTAATGTCTATAATGACTGTAAGTAAGGGCCAATACCAAATGTAATGTCTATAATGACTGTAAGTAAGGGCCAATACCAAATGTAATGTCTATAATGACTGTAAGTAAGGGCCAATACCAAATGTAATGTCTATAATGACTGTAAGTAAGGCCCAATACCAAATGTAATGTCTATAATGACTGTAAGTAAGGGCCAATACCAAATGTAATGTCTATAATGACTGTAAGTAAGGGCCAATACCAAATGTAATGTCTATAATGACTGTAAGTAAGGGCCAATACCAAATGTAATGTCTATAATGACTGTAAGTAAGGGCCAATACCAAATGTAATGTCTATAATGACTGTAAGTAAGGGCCAATACCAAATGTAATGTCTATAATGACTGTAAGTAAGGGCCAATACCATTTCAGAAAGCAAGTCATTACACCGTTATATTTTCTAACCAAAAATATTAAGAGAATTCAAATCGGGGTTTGTGGTCATTGGGGTTGTGGTCATTGGGATTTGGGTTTGTGGTCATTGGGGTTGTGGTCATTGGGATTTCTCCTACACCTGTCTTTAGCTGCTCATTCACTGTCTGTTAATTATTTGGAAATATTGTGAGCCAAAATGGGAAAAATAACATAAACAAGTTAAATTACGCTTCCTCAAATGAACCGGAATTGACCCCAATCTTGTGATAAAAAGACGAACAGTAGACTGTCAATAATATATCAATAATATATCTATAATATATCAATAATATATCAATAATGTATCTATAATATATCAATAATATATCAATAATATGTCAATAATATATCAATAATAAATAATATATCAATAATATATCAACAATAAATCAATAATATATCAATAATATATCAATAATATGTCAATAATATGTCAATAATATATCAATAATATGTCAATAATATATCAATAATATGTCAATAATATATCAATGATATGTCAATAATATGTCAATAATATATCAATAATATGTCAATAATATATCAATAATATGTCAATAATATATCAATGAAATATCAATAATATATCAATAATATATCAATAATATGTCAATAAAATGTCAATAAAATGTCAATAAAATGTCAATAAAATGTCAATAATTTATCAATAATATATCAATAATATATCAATAATATGTCAATAATATATTAATAATATATCAATAATATGTCAATAATATATCAATAATATATCAATAAAATATCAATAATATGTCAATAATATGAAGTGACTGTAATGTACCTGGTTCTGTAGGTGGGTTGGATTCTGTCAGTACTGGACCAGCTCCAGATAAAACCGGCCCCTGCTGTGGCAGTCTTGCCCCTGGGGACAGGAAATGACCTCGCCAGGACCCTCAACTGGGGCGGGGTGAGTGGCTGGTGGGCTGTGTGTAACTTCCCCATGAACAAGGCTGTTAAACTCCAGTCCAGCAGTGCCTAAACACTACTGGTTATCAACCTTTCCTCTAGCGTCTAAATGGGACGTATGTATTTGCTAATTATTATTTTTTTTTCCATATTAGCCTTTGCAGCTGGACAACATTTGGTTTGGATTTTTTTGTACTTATAATTAATTTGCTATTTTTTTTTTTACAATGTTTCATTTCAAAATCAGTTAGCAATAATTTAAAGAAGCAGTTGTGTCTTGGTTGCTGTATATACTGTATATAACATACTAATTTATAAAAGGAGGAGGATGTGTGATATTAATTACCAGATGAGAACGGTGTTGGCTCCTCAGGAACCAGAATTATTCTCTTGAACTTGGATGCACACAAAAAATATTTTATTATATCTTAGTATACTGCCTGTTAGCTTAAAGACTATCATGGCTAATGCTAACTTGTCTCCTCAGAGGGGAAAATCAATGAGTGAGACACAGCTAGCAGGTAGCTGGTTGACATGACAGACGTGTCATTTAAAAACCAACTATTTAAATTGGATTTGTGGATTATTTCAATCTCACGTGTTTATGAAGTTTATGAAGTGTCCAATATCCTGTCTCACTCTCTAATCACTGACAATAACCTGTCTCACTCTCTAATCACTGACATCTCCTCAGGGCTATACAGACAATATCCTGTCTCACTCTTTAATCACTGACTTCACCTATACAGACAATATCCTGTCTCACTCTCTAATCACTGACTTCTCCTATACAGACAATATCCTGTCTCTCTCTTTAATCACTGACTTCTCCTATACAGACAATATCCTGTCTCACTCTCTAATCACTGACTTCCCCTATACAGACAATATCCTGTCTCACTCTTTAATCACTGACTTCTCCTATACAGACAATATCCTGTCTCACTCTCTAATCACTGACTTCTCCTATACAGACAATATCCTGTCTCACTCTCTAATCACTGACTTCTCCTATACAGACAATATCCTGTCTCACTCTCTAATCACTGACTTCTCCTATACAGACAATATCCTGTCTCACTCTCTCACTGACTTCTCCTATACAGACAATATCCTGTCTCACTCTCTCACTGACTTGTCCTATACAGACAATAACCTGTCTCACTCTCTAATCACTGACTTCTCTTTAGGGCTATACAGACGAGCCGGTCTCCAAGATCCTGTCTCACGTGGAGGATGGGAACGTGGTCCAGTTAGACCGCTGGAACCTCAAAGTGGAGCCAAACCCCGAGGCCAGTCCGGAGGAGAAGGACGAGCAACAGACAGACAAGGTCAACTGGGTTCAGTGGGGTCACCCAGTACACAGTACAGTGTGTGTGTGTGTGTGTGTGTGTGTGTGTGTGTGTGTGTGTGTGTGTGTGTGTGTGTGTGTGTGTGTGTGTGTGTGTGTGTGTGTGTGTGTGTGTGTGTGTGTGTTTATTGGGGTCTTCCTTATGGACAGGTGTCCTTGTTAACTAACAGATTAGAACTAGCTGCATTTTGTTTACTGGTTTAGGTTAGTCGGAAGGATAGTACAGACCGGTGAAGTACTAGATAGTCTAGGCTGGGTAGGGTAGTACTGACTGGTGTAGTACTAGATAGTCCAGGGTGGTTAGGATAGTACAGACTGGTGTAGTACTAGATAGTCCAGGGTGTTTTAGGATAGTACAGACCGGTGTAGTACTAGATAGTCCAGGGTGGTTAGGATAGTACAGACCGGTGTAGTACTAGATAGTCCAGGGTGGGAAGGGTAGTACAGACCGGTGTAGTACTAGATAGTCCAGGTTGGGAAGGGTAGTACAGACCGGTGTAGTACTAGATAGTCCAGGGTGGGTTAGGATAGTACAGACTGGTGTAGTACTAGATAGTACAGGGTGGTTTAGGATAGTACAGACCGGTGTAGTGCTAGATAGTCCAGGGTGGTTTAGGATAGTACAGACTTGTGTAGTACTAGATAGTCCAGGGTGGGAAGGATAGTACAGACTGGTGTAGTACTAGATAGTCCAGGGTGGGAAGGATAGTACAGACCGGTGTAGTACTAGATAGTACAGGGTGGTTAGGATAGTACAGACTGGTGTAGTACTAGATAGTCCAGGGTGGGAAGGGTAGTACAGACCGGTGTAGTACTAGATAGTACAGGGTGGTTAGGATAGTACAGACTGGTGTAGTACTAGATAGTCCAGGGTGGTTTATACTTTGATTTGTTTTTGAATTCCTTAACATGAGGCGTTTTTGTAGTTAATGATGTAAATAGTAATTGCAAGATATATTAATAAAGGTGTTTGCTGTAGGAAGGTGGGATATGAAACTCTTTTTTCTACCAGTGCTTCTCATTTTCTTTACATTATGAACATTATGTGTTTTCTTTCTTAGCTCCCCATTGACGTCTTCAATAATTACTTCAGCCTGGGCTTTGATGCTCACGTAACCTTGGGTTTCCACGAGTCCAGAGGTTTGTCCAGGTCTTTAACCATCTTATGCTGGCTCAGATGACTTCTGGTGTATGAAATTACTTTACCTGGGGGAAATGGCTAAAGTTACTTCACTATCAGAGAAATGCCAGCGCTAGAGGTATTAAGTCTCTCTCACTGTCTATTTGTCTTTAGAGGCCAACCCGGAGAAATTCAACAGCCGTTTGCGGAATAAGATGTTCTATGCCGGGGTGAGGGCTTTTCCAATATATATGTTTGCACATTTTCTGGTCTTCGTTTCTGCCTTCCTGTACTGGATATCTGTTGATTATTTCTGACTGTACACCTTTTTTACTGAAAATGTTTTACCGTTTTCTAAACAAACACAACATAAATGATTACATTGGTTTTTTTTTCAGACAGCCTTCTCTGATTTCCTGAGTGGCAGCTCTAAAGACCTGGCCAAACACATCAAAGTTGTGGTAAGTGGAGTTCTACATATACAGTGGGGCAAAAACATATTTAGTCAGCCACCAATTGTGCAAGTTCTCCCACTTAAAAAGATGAGAGAGGCCTGTCATCTTCATCATAGGTACACTTCAGCCATGAGAGACAAAATTAGAAAATCACATTGTAGGATCTTTTATGAATTTATTTGTAAATTATGGTGGAAAATACGTTTTTGGTAAATAACAAAAGTTTATCTCAATACTTTGTTATATACCCTGTTATATACCACTGTAAAGGGGAGTGAGGCCAAGAGAAAACAAGGAACAAATCTTCTCTCTCTCCTAAGTAATTGCCACATTTGGTTGAGTTGCCATGTTGGCTAACATTATTTAACCTTTTTTCATGGAGTTGGGTCAGTTAACGGTGGACCACAGCTCAACTCAATGGTTTGACCACACATTCGAGAACAGCTAATAACATAGTTTAGGTAAGTTAACAGACTGTGTTTAAGGTTTTCTCTTGGGAATCTGATTTGCAGTGCTACGGCTGGGTTAAAGCCATTAACAGGCTCTGCTTGACAGTCCCAGAAGGACAGAGGTTATTTGCACAGTCCATAATGCGGGAAGAATAGCTTTCTTGAAGCAGCTGTTATAGCAAGGCATATCCTGATCTTTGACTCTCCCGAGCCAGTATGAGTCGCTGCGACTAGAGACGGTCTTAATTGTGATTGGATTCAACGAGTTTGGGAATTTTGCGTTTATTTACATGTATGACTTTCAAACTAAATATTAACTGAAGCTAAATTATACAGACGTTATGTTGATTTAGACAAGCTTATTTGACCCAGTTTCTGAGTATTTCCAATGACTGAGGTTGTGTCCTTTACTTCTCTATATCTCTAACCAACAGTGTGACTGAGGTTGTGTCCTTTACTTCTCTATATCTCTAACCAACAGTGTGACGGCACAGATCTCACCTCCAAAGTCCAAGACCTGAAGTTGCAGTGTCTAGTGTTCCTTAACATTCCCAGGTAGGAATTTACAACATCAGTGTCAATAATATGACATTACACCTGAACATTACGGAGGCTCGTACACATTTCCTCAGTCCTTAAGTCATATAAGCATTTCTCCTGTATTATACATGTTAACGATGGTTATATTTGACTGTGTGTTGTAGTTATTGTGCTGGGACCAGGCCGTGGGGGAACCCAGGTGAGCACCTGGATTTCGAGCCGCAGAGACACGACGACGGCTGCATCGAGGTCATCGGATTCACCATGACCTCTCTGGTGAGCTCCCTACCACACCTGGTGACCTCCCTATCACACCTGGTGACCTCCCTATCACACCTGGTGACCTCCCTACCACACCTGGTGACCTCCCTATCACACCTGGTGACCTCCCTATCACACCTGGTGACCTCCCTATCACACCTGGTGACCTCCCTACCACACCTGGTGACCTCCTACCACACCTGGTGACCTCCCTATTACACCTGGTGACCTCCCTTCCACACCTGGTGACCTCCCTATCACACCTGGTGACCTCCCTATCACACCTGGTGACCTCCCTACCACACCTGGTGAGCTCCTACCACACCTGGTGACCTCTCTACCACACCTGGTAACCTCTCTACCACACCTGGTGACCTCCCTACCACACCTGGTGACCTCTCTACCACACCTGGTGACCTCCCTATCACACCTGGTGACCTCCCTATCACACCTGGTGACCTCTCTATCACACCTGGTGACCTCTCTATCACACCTGGTGACCTCCCTATCACACCTGGTGACCTCCCTATCACACCTGGTGACCTCTCTATCACACCTGGTAACCTCTCTACCACACCTGGTGACCTCCCTACCACACCTGGTGACCTCTCTACCACACCTGGTGACCTCCCTATCACACCTGGTGACCTCCCTTCCACACCTGGTGACCTCCCTATCACACCTGGTGACCTCCCTCTCACACCTGGTGACCTCCCTACCACACCTGGTGAGCTCTCTACCACACCTGGTGACCTCTCTACCACACCTGGTAACCTCTCTACCACACCTGGTGACCTCTCTATCACACCTGGTGACCTCCCTATCACACCTGGTGACCTCCCTATCACACCTGGTGACCTCCCTATCACACCTGGTGACCTCCCTACCACACCTGGTGACCTCCCTATCACACCTGGTGACCTCCCTATCACACCTGGTGACCTCCATACCACACCTGGTGACCTCTCTACCACACCTGGTGACCTCCATATCACACCTGGTGACCTCCCTTCCACACCTGGTGACCTCCCTATCACACCTGGTGACCTCCCTATCACACCTGGTGACCTCCCTACCACACCTGGTGACATCTCTACCACACCTGGTGACCTCTCTACCACACCTGGTGACATCTCTACCACACCTGGTTCAATTCTTGGACCGCTTTGTTTTAAATTAAGAATTTTTTAGTCATTTTTCCTGCTATTATGGATACATTTTTTATTTTTTAATAAACGGTATACCTATTTTTTAAAATGTTTTTAAACCCTTTTTCCAGATGTATGCCTTTATGTTTTTTTATTGATTATGACATCATTTTCCATCTCCCAACCTTGCCTCTTCCAAGTCATGTTCTCCCTCGTCCCTCCAGGCGACTCTGCAGGTGGGCGGTCACGGAGAGCGGTTGAACCAGTGTAAGGAGGTGACCCTGACCACGTACAAGTCCATCCCTATGCAGGTGGACGGTGAGCCCTGTAAACTGGCCCCCTCAGTCATCCACATCAACCTGAGGACCCAGGCCAACATGGTGCAAAAGATGAAGAGGAGGATGTCCATGCCTCAGCTCAATGAGTTAGTAGCCCCTTAAGATTGTGTTGCCCGGGCCTGGGTGGGAGGTGTGTTATATATATATATAAAGCACTGGGTGGGAGGTGTGTTATATATATATATATATATAAAGCACTGGGTGGGAGGTGTGTTATATATATATATATAAAGCACTGGGTGGGAGGTGTGTTATATATATATATATAAAGCACTGGGTGGGAGGTGTGTTATATATATATATATATAAAGCACTGGGTGGGAGGTGTGTTATATATATATATATATAAAGCACTGGGTGGGAGGTGTGTTATATATATATATATAAAGCACTGGGTGGGAGGTGTGTTATATATATATATATAAAGCACTGGGTGGGAGGTGTGTTATATATATATATATAAAGCACTGGGTGGGAGGTGTGTTATATATATATATATATAAAGCACTGGGTGGGAGGTGTGTTATATATATATATATATAAAGCACTGGGTGGGAGGTGTGTTATATATATATATATAAAGCACTGGGTGGGAGGTGTGTTATATATATATATAAAAAGCACTGGGTGGGAGGTGTGTTATATATAAAGCACTGGGTGGGTGGTGTGTTATATAAAGCACTGGGTGGGAGTTGTGTTATATATATATATAAAGCACTGGGTGGGAGGTGTGTTATATATATATATATAAAGCACTGGGTGGGAGGTGTGTATATATATATATATAAAGCACTGGGTGGGAGGTGTGTTATATATATATATATAAAGCACTGGGTGGGAGGTGTGTTATATATATATATAAAGCACTGGGTGGGAGGTGTGTTATATATATATATATAAAGCACTGGGTGGGAGGTGTGTTATATATATATATATAAAGCACTGGGTGGGAGGTGTGTTATATATATATATAAAGCACTGGGTGGGAGGTGTGTTATATATATATATATAAAGCACAGGGTGGGAGGTGTGTTATATATAAATATATAAAGCACTGGGTGGGAGGTGTGTTATATATATATAAAGCACTGGGTGGGAGGTGTGTTATATATATATATATATAAAGCACTGGGTGGGAGGTGTGTTATATATATATATAAAGCACTGGGTGGGAGGTGTGTTATATATATATATAAAGCACTGGGTGGTAGGTGTGTTATATATATATATAAAGCACTGGGTGGGAGGTGTGTATATATATATATAAAGCACTGGGTGGGAGGTGTGTTATATATATATATATAAAGCACTGGGTGGGAGGTGTGTTATATATATATATATAAAGCACTGGGTGGGAGGTGTGTTATATATATATATATAAAGCACTGGGTGGGAGGTGTGTTATATATATATATAAAGCACTGGGTGGGAGGTGTGTTATATATATATATAAAGCACTGGGTGGGAGGTGTGTTATATATATATATATAAAGCACTGGGTGGGAGGTGTTTTATATATATATATATATATAAAGCACTGGGTGGGAGGTGTGTTATATATATATATATATAAAGCACTGGGTGGGAGGTGTGTTATATATATATATAAAGCACTGGGTGGGAGGTGTGTTATATATATATACAAAGCACTGGGTGGTAGGTGTGTTATATATATATATATAAAGCACTGGGTGGGAGGTGTGTTATATATATATATAAAGCACTGGGTGGGAGGTGTGTTATATATATATATAAAGCACTGGGTGGGAGGTGTGTTATATATATATATATATAAAGCACTGGGTGGGAGGTGTGTTATATATATATATATAAAGCACTGGGTGGGAGGTGTGTTATATATATATATAAAGCACTGGGTGGGAGGTGTGTTATATATATATATAAAGCACTGGGTGGGAGGTGTGTTATATATATATATATAAAGCACTGGGTGGGAGGTGTGTTATATATATATATATATAAAGCACTGGGTGGGAGGTGTGTTATATATATATATATATAAAGCACTGGGTGGGAGGTGTGTTATATATATATATATAAAGCACTGGGTGGGAGGTGTGTTATATATATATATATATATAAAGCACTGGGTGGGAGGTGTGTTATATATATATATAAAGCACTGGGTGGGAGGTGTGTTATATATATATATATAAAGCACTGGGTGGGAGGTGTGTTATATATATATATATATATAAAGCACTGGGTGGGAGGTGTGTTATATATATATATATAAAGCACTGGGTGGGAGGTGTGTTATATATATATATATATATATATATATAAAGCACTGGGTGGGAGGTGTGTTATATATATGTGTTATATATATATATATAAAGCACTGGGTGGGAGGTGTGTTATATATATATATATATATAAAGAACTGGGTGGGAGGTGTGTTATATATATATATATATATATATATATATAAAGCACTGGGTGGGAGGTGTGTTATATATATATATATATATAAAGCACTGGGTGGGAGGTGTGTTATATATATGTGTTATATATATATATATATAAAGCACTGGGTGGGAGGTGTGTTATATATATGTGTTATATATATATATAAAGCACTAGGTGGGAGGTGTGTTATATATATATATATATAAAGCACTGGGTGGGAGGTGTGTTATATATATATATATAAAGCACTGGGTGGGAGGTGTGTTATATATATATATAAAGCACTGGGTGGGAGGTGTGTTATATATATATGTATAAAGCACTGGGTGGGAGGTGTGTTATATATATATATATATAAAGCACTGGGTGGGAGGTGTGTTATATATATGTGTTATATATATATATATATATATATATAAAGCACTGGGTGGGAGGTGTGTTATATATATATATATATATGTTATATATATATATATATATAAAGCACTGGGTGGGAGGTGTGTTATATATCTATATATATATATATAAAGCACTGGGTGGGAGGTGTGTTATATATATATAAAGCACTGGGTGGGAGGTGTTATATATATATATATATATATATATATATATATATATAAAGCACTTGGTGGGAGGAGTGTTTTATATATATATATATATATATAAAGCACTGGGTGGGAGGTGTGTTATATATATATATAAAGCACTGTGTGGGAGGTGTGTTATATATATATATATAAAGCACTAGGTGGGAGGTGTGTTATATATATATAAAGCACTGGGTGGGAGGTGTGTTATATATATATATAAAGCACTGGGTGGGAGGTGTGTTATATACAAATATATAAAGCACTGTGTGGGAGGTGTGTTATATATTGATAAAGCACTGTGTGGGAGGTGTGTTATATATATATAGATATAAAGCACTGGGTGGGAGGTGTGTTATATATATATATATATAAAGCACTAGGTGGGAGGTGTGTTATATATATATATATAAAGCACTGGGTGGGAGGTGTGTTATATATATATATATATAAAGCACTGGGTGGGAGGTGTGTTATATATATATATATATAAAGCACTAGGTGGGAGGTGTGTTATATACATATATAAAGCACTAGGTGGGAGGTGTGTTATATATATATTTATAAAGCACTGGGTGGGAGGTGTGTTATATATATATATATATAAAGCACTGGGTGGGAGGTGTGTTATATATATATATATAAAGCACTGGGTGGGAGGTGTGTTATAAATATATATAAAAAGCACTGGGTGGGAGGTGTGTTATATATAAAGCACTGGGTGGGTGGTGTGTTATATAAAGCACTGGGTGGGAGTTGTGTTATATATATATATAAAGCACTGGGTGGGAGGTGTGTTATATATATATATATATAAAGCACTAGGTGGGAGGTGTGTTATATATATATATATAAAGCACTGGGTGGGAGGTGTGTTATATATATATATAAAGCACTGGGTGGGAGGTGTGTTATATATATATATATATATATATAAAGCACTAGGTGGGAGGTGTGTTATATATATATATATAAAGCACTGGGTGGGAGGTGTGTTATATATATAATAAAGCACTGAGCAATCTGTGCCACTTTTATCAGTCAGCATCTGATTATAATCTGTGCCACTTCTATCAGTCAGCATCTGATTGTAATCTGTTCCACTTCTATCAGTCATCATCTGATTATAATCTGTGCCACTTCTATCAGTCAGCATCTGATTATAATCTGTGCCACTTCTATCAGTCAGCATCTGATTGTAATCTCTGCCACTTCTATCAGTCAGCATCTGATTATAATCTGTTCCAATTCTATCAGTCTGCATCTGATTATAATCTGTTCCACTTCTATCAGTCAGCATCTGATTATAATCTGTTCCACTTATATCAGTCAGCATCTGATTATAATCTGTTCCACTTCTATCAGTCATCATCTGATTATAATCTGTGCCACTTCTATCAGTCAGCATCTGATTATAATCTGTTCCACTTCTATCAGTCAGCATCTGATTATAATCTGTGCCACTTCTATCAGTCAGCATCTGATTATAATCTGTGCCACTTCTATCAGTCAGCATCTGATTATAATCTGTGCCACTTCTATCAGTCAGGATCTGATTATAATCTGTGCCACTTCTATCAGTCAGCATCTGATTATAATCTGTTCCAATTCTATCAGTCTGCATCTGATTATAATCTGTTCCACTTCTATCAGTCAGCATCTGATTATAATCTGTGCCACTTCTATCAGTCAGCATCTGATTATAATCTGTTCCACTTATATCAGTCAGCATCTGATTGTAATCTGTTCCACTTCTATCAGTCAGCATCTGATTATAATCTGTGCCACTTCTATCAGTCAGCATCTGATTATAATCTGTGCCACTTCTATCAGTCAGCATCTGATTGTAATCTGTGCCACTTCTATCAGTCAGCATCTGATTATAATCTCTGCCACTTCTATCAGTCAGCATCTGATTATAATCTGTGCCACTTCTATCAGTCAGCATCTGATTATAATCTGTTCCACTTCTATCAGTCAGCATCTGATTATAATCTGTGCCACTTCTATCAGTCAGCATCTGATTATAATCTGTGCCACTTCTATCAGTCAGCATCTGATTATAATCTGTTCCACTTCTATCAGTCAGCATCTGATTATAATCGGTGCCACTTCTATCAGTCAGCATCTGATTATAATCTGTTCCACTTCTATCAGTCAGCATCTGATTATAATCTGTGCCACTTCTATCAGTCAGCATCTGATTATAATCTGTTCCACTTCTATCAGTCAGCATCTGATTATAATCTGTTCCACTTCCATCAGTCAGCATCTGATTATAATCTGTTCCACTTCTATCAGTCAGCATCTGATTATAATCTGTTCCACTTCTATCAGTCAGCATCTGATTATAATCTGTTCCACTTCTATCAGTCAGCATCTGATTATAATCTGTTCCACTTCTATCAGTCAGCATCTGATTATAATCTGTTCCACTTCTATCAGTCAGCATCTGATTATAATCTGTGCCACTTCTATCAGTCAGCATCTGTTTAAAATCTGTGCCACTTCTATCAGTCAGCATCTGATTATAATCTGTGCCACTTCTATCAGTCAGCATCTGATTGTAATCTGTGCCACTTCTATCAGTCAGCATCTGATTGTAATCTGTGCCACTTCTATCAGTCAGCATCTGATTATAATCTGTGCCACTTCTATCAGTCAGCATCTGATTATAATCTGTGCCACTTCTATCAGTCAGCATCTGATTATAATCTGTTCCACTTCTATCAGTCAGCATCTGATTGTAATCTCTGCCACTTCTATCAGTCAGCATCTGATTATAATCTGTTCCAATTCTATCAGTCTGCATCTGATTATAATCTGTTCCACTTCTATCAGTCAGCATCTGATTATAATCTGTTCCAATTCTATCAGTCTGCATCTGATTATAATCTGTTCCACTTCTATCAGTCAGCATCTGATTATAATCTGTTCCACTTCTATCAGTCATCATCTGATTATAATCTGTTCCACTTCTATCAGTCAGCATCTGATTATAATCTGTTCCACTTATATCAGTCAGCATCTGATTGTAATCTGTTCCACTTCTATCAGTCAGCATCTGATTGTAATCTGTTCCACTTCTATCAGTCAGCATCTGATTATAATCTGTTCCACTTCTATCAGTCAGCATCTGATTATAATCTGTGCCACTTCTATCAGTCAGCATCTGATTATAATCTGTTCCACTTCTATCAGTCAGCATCTGATTATAATCTGTGCCACTTCTATCAGTCAGCATCTGATTATAATCTGTGCCACTTCTATCAGTCAGCATCTGATTATAATCTGTGCCACTTCTATCAGTCAGCATCTGATGATAATCTGTGCCACTTCTATCAGTCATCATCTGATTATAATCTGTGCCACTTCTATCAGTCAGCATCTGATTATAATCTGTTCCACTTCTATCAGTCAGCATCTGATTATAATCTGTGCCACTTCTATCAGTCAGCATCTGATTATAATCTGTTCCACTTCTATCAGTCAGCATCTGATTATAATCGGTGCCACTTCTATCAGTCAGAATCTGATTATAATCTGTGCCACTTCTATCAGTCAGCATCTGATTATAATCTGTTCCACTTCTATCAGTCAGAATCTGATTATAATCTGTGCCACTTCTATCAGTCAGCATCTGATTATAATCTGTTCCACTTCTATCAGTCAGCATCTGATTATAATCTGTTCCAATTCTATCAGTCTGCATCTGATTATAATCTGTTCCACTTCTATCAGTCAGCATCTGATTATAATCTGTTCCAATTCTATCAGTCTGCATCTGATTATAATCTGTTCCACTTCTATCAGTCAGCATCTGATTATAATCTGTTCCACTTCTATCAGTCATCATCTGATTATAATCTGTTCCACTTCTATCAGTCAGCATCTGATTATAATCTGTTCCACTTATATCAGTCAGCATCTGATTGTAATCTGTTCCACTTCTATCAGTCAGCATCTGATTGTAATCTGTTCCACTTCTATCAGTCAGCATCTGATTATAATCTGTTCCACTTCTATCAGTCAGCATCTGATTATAATCTGTGCCACTTCTATCAGTCAGCATCTGATTATAATCTGTTCCACTTCTATCAGTCAGCATCTGATTATAATCTGTGCCACTTCTATCAGTCAGCATCTGATTATAATCTGTGCCACTTCTATCAGTCAGCATCTGATTATAATCTGTGCCACTTCTATCAGTCAGCATCTGATGATAATCTGTGCCACTTCTATCAGTCAGCATCTGATTATAATCTGTGCCACTTCTATCAGTCAGCATCTGATTATAATCTGTTCCACTTCTATCAGTCAGCATCTGATTATAATCTGTGCCACTTCTATCAGTCAGCATCTGATTATAATCTGTGCCACTTCTATCAGTCAGCATCTGATTATAATCTGTGCCACTTCTATCAGTCAGCATCTGATTGTAATCTGTTCCACTTCTATCAGTCAGAATCTGATTATAATCTGTGCCACTTCTATCAGTCAGCATCTGATTATAATCTGTTCCACTTCTATCAGTCAGAATCTGATTATAATCTGTGCCACTTCTATCAGTCAGCATCTGATTATAATCTGTGCCACTTCTATCAGTCAGCATCTGATTATAATCTGTTCCACTTCTATCAGTCAGCATCTGATTATAATCTGTGCCACTTCTATCAGTCAGCATCTGATTATAATCTGTTCCACTTCTATCAGTCAGCATCTGATTATAATCTGTGCCACTTCTATCAGTCAGCATCTGATTATAATCTGTGCCACTTCTATCAGTCAGCATCTGATTATAATCTGTGCCACTTCTATCAGTCAGCATCTGATTATAATCTGTGCCACTTCTATCAGTCAGCATCTGATTATAATCTGTTCCACTTCTATCAGTCAGCATCTGATTATAATCTGTGCCACTTCCATCAGTCAGCATCTGATTATAATCTGTGCCACTTCTATCAGTCAGCATCTGATTATAATCTGTGCCACTTCTATCAGTCAGCATCTGATTATAATCTGTTCCACTTCTATCAGTCAGAATCTGATTATAATCTGTGCCACTTCTATCAGTCAGCATCTGATTATAATCTGTGCCACTTCTATCAGTCAGCATCTGATTGTAATCTGTTCCACTTCTATCAGTCAGAATCTGATTATAATCTGTGCCACTTCTATCAGTCAGCATCTGATTATAATCTGTTCCACTTCTATCAGTCAGAATCTGATTATAATCTGTGCCACTTCTATCAGTCAGCATCTGATTATAATCTGTGCCACTTCTATCAGTCAGCATCTGATTATAAT
Source organism: Dallia pectoralis (assembly GCA_029465975.1). Classification (NCBI taxonomy): domain Eukaryota; kingdom Metazoa; phylum Chordata; class Actinopteri; order Esociformes; family Umbridae; genus Dallia; species Dallia pectoralis. The sequence goes on from CM055745.1 coordinate 16,824,418, forward strand.
CTGTTCCACTTCTATCAGTCAGCATCTGATTATAATCTGTGCCACTTCTATCAGTCAGCATCTGATTATAATCTGTTCCACTTCTATCAGTCAGCATCTGATTATAATCTGTGCCACTTCTATCAGTCAGCATCTGATTATAATCTGTGCCACTTCTATCAGTCAGCATCTGATTATAATCTGTGCCACTTCTATCAGTCAGCATCTGATTATAATCTGTGCCACTTCTATCAGTCAGCATCTGATTATAATCTGTTCCACTTCTATCAGTCAGCATCTGATTATAATCTGTGCCACTTCCATCAGTCAGCATCTGATTATAATCTGTGCCACTTCTATCAGTCAGCATCTGATTATAATCTGTGCCACTTCTATCAGTCAGCATCTGATTATAATCTGTTCCACTTCTATCAGTCAGCATCTGATTATAATCTGTGCCACTTCTATCAGTCAGCATCTGATTATAATCTGTGCCACTTCTATCAGTCAGCATCTGATTATAATCTGTTCCACTTCTATCAGTCAGAATCTGATTATAATCTGTGCCACTTCTATCAGTCAGCATCTGATTATAATCTGTTCCACTTCTATCAGTCAGAATCTGATTATAATCTGTGCCACTTCTATCAGTCAGCATCTGATTATAATCTGTGCCACTTCTATCAGTCAGCATCTGATTATAATCTGTTCCACTTCTATCAGTCAGCATCTGATTATAATCTGTGCCACTTCTATCAGTCAGCATCTGATTATAATCTGTTCCACTTCTATCAGTCAGCATCTGATTATAATCTGTGCCACTTCTATCAGTCAGCATCTGATTATAATCTGTGCCACTTCTATCAGTCAGCATCTGATTATAATCTGTGCCACTTCTATCAGTCAGCATCTGATTATAATCTGTGCCACTTCTATCAGTCAGCATCTGATTATAATCTGTTCCACTTCTATCAGTCAGCATCTGATTATAATCTGTGCCACTTCTATCAGTCAGCATCTGATTATAATCTGTTCCACTTCTATCAGTCAGCATCTGATTATAATCTGTGCCACTTCTATCAGTCAGCATCTGATTATAATCTGTTCCACTTCTATCAGTCAGAATCTGATTATAATCTGTGCCACTTCTATCAGTCAGCATCTGATTATAATCTGTGCCACTTCTATCAGTCAGCATCTGATTATAATCTGTTCCACTTCTATCAGTCAGCAGCCGGTTCCTGAGAAGCTGGAGATCCAAGTGAACAGGATTAGCATGCATGCATACGAGGCCCTGCATTATGACAAGGACAAGCTGAGAGAGGCCTGTGAGTACGAACACACACACACACATGTACACACACACACATACACACACACACACACACACACACACACATGTACACACAAACACATGTACACACACACACACACACACACACACACACACACACACATACTGCATTATGACATGGACAACATGTACACACAAACACATGTACACACACACACACACACACACACACACACACACACACACACACACACACACACACACACACACACACATACATACTGCATTATGACAAGGACAAGCTGAGAGAGGCCTGTGAGTACGAACACACACACACACATGTACACACACATGTACACACACACACACACACACACATGTACACACAAACACATGTACACACACACACACACACATACATACTGCATTATGACAAGGACAAGCTGAGAGAGGCCTGTGAGTACGAACACACACACACACATGTACACACACACACATGTACACACACACACATGTGACAAGGACAACTGAGAGAGGCCATGTACGAACACACACACACACACACACACACACATGTACACACACACACATGTACACACACACACACACACACACACACATGTACACACACACACACATGTACACACACACACACACACACACACACACACAGACACACACATGTACACACACACACATACACACACACACACACACACACACACACATGTACACACACACACATACACACACACACACACACAGACACACACACTCACACACTCACTCACACACACAAACACACTCACTCACACAGACACACACACACACACACACACACACACGTAAACTAAACAGACTACTGTGTTGCAGTGCAGGTCCACATAATCCGGCCTTTTATCAAAGTGCTGTTATAGTAAGTCTTCCTGGTTTGCAGCTATCCCGCTGGGCGTCATCACAGTGGCAGGAGACAGTGATCTGGAAACATGCCGATCTCACATCGAACATTTACAGGACAGCCTGGAGGAGGTTCGTATTGTCCGAGCTCAGTGGAGAGTATCTGGAAATGTGTGACTCTTCTTTAAGCCTTCAACAACACACACGTTGCAGCAATAGTTCTGGCCGTGAGTCGACCTACAAGTCGGTGCCCGTGACTCCAGGAAAGAGTAGGAGTAAAAGTCAAATGAGTTTCTACGTGGTGTGATAAAGAGTTAAGAAGTGTGAACAAGAGACGGCGAACGTGTTTGTGGGGCCAAAAAACAGAATCCGCGTCCAAATAGGTGAAAGGGAAGCTGGGAAACGGACTGAAAATGACGATGAGAGAATATGCCCACCAACCTCATATGGTCTGACGCGCCCCCTGGTGGAGGTCGATGGTACTTCAGAGAACAAGCCAGACCCCCAACAAACATGCACTTCTTAAATAACCTGGCCACACTCTCTAGGATCTCTGTTTTTTTAACATTTATACTGCAATACATCCCATAATGAACAAGCACATGTTTCTAAAATGATGTAGACAAAATGTTGATGGCACTTACGGACTTTCTAACTATAATGTAGGACCACGTTGTGGTTTTCTGAATGTGGCTGACAGCAGCTGTTTCTGTGCGATGAAGACTGGCCAGCCACTAAGAAACGAGCTCTAGTAGCCATGCTGTTCTTTTGTTCTCTTCCAGGAAAGTGATGCTTTGAAGTCCGAAAAACTGTCCACGCAAAAGCTTTCCACCAAATGGTGCTTTCTTGATTGTGAGTACGGCTCGCCAAAGAAAAATGTATTTTGTTATGAGACAACCTGCACGTCCAGTTGTGACAGTCATATCGGGTAGATTACGTTGGAATTTGAAAGGTGTTCACCTGTTTTCCAGGTACAACTGCGGACAGGTTCTACAGAATCGACCGTGCTCAGGTACGTGGGCGGGTTCATTGTTTCACAACAGGAAGTTTATGCCGAGGTTGATTTTGTTCTGGCGCTTTCGTTGCTTTATTTGTTGGCCGGATGGTGACAGATGCTCTGATGAAACCGCTGTGGGTTTAATTAACAATAAGGATTGTTTCTATGGACCACAGAACCACAGGTAAAGATGCAGGTGGAGTTCCTGTTCACACTGCTGTCTCAGCACATCACATCCAATAAAACATCAAACAGACACAAATATGAATCAGAGAATATCTGGAACATTATGACATAGCTAATATGGTGGCTATACCACCCCTGCTCCTGGGTTAATAATGTGGCATAATGTTTTGACACCGTGTCCTGACTATTTTCCTCTTCGTAAACACAGATCTTAACTGCTGTACCCTTTTGTAACTTCAAGGAGCACCTGAACTACGTGACGGAGATCTCCCAGGACAACCTCTACGTCCTGGACCCGGAGTTGATCGCCAAGGAGACCGTGGGCACGTCCCCGGGCATGCCCGACCTGGTAGACCCGTACGGGGAGTGCCAAACACCCGACTCCTGCCAGTTTGCCTTCCCTTCGTCCTCCTCGTCACCCACCTCTTCTCCGGTACAGAGGTGAGGAGACGGAGACTATAGGGGAGGTGTTCTGATCTCTGCCTGATCTGCTCTTTTTTTCGGTGCGATGTGCAGTTTGAACAGCAGGGGGCGGGTTAATAGCGCAGCAGTATCTGGTTAATAGCGCAGCAGTATCCGGTTCTGTTGGATGTTAGACCACAAGGGTGCCGTCGTCTGGTCGCTATCAGTATCGGACGCAAAAAAGCTGAAAACAATGCCCTGTAGTCCCTGTAGTTCCTGTAGTCCCTGTAGTCCCTGTAGTCCCTGTAGTCCCTGTAGTCCCTGTTGTTCCTGTAGTCCCTGTAGTTCCTGTAGTCCCTGTAGTCTCTGTTGTTCCTGTAGTCCCTGTAGTCCCTGTAGTCCCTGTAGTTCCTGTAGTCCCTGTAGTCCCTGTATTCCCTGTAGTCCCTGTTGTTCCTGTAGTCCCTGTTGTCCCTGTAGTTCCTGTAGTCCCTGTAGTTCCTGTAGTCCCTGTAGTTCCTGTAGTCCCTGTAGTCCCTGTAGTCCCTGTAGTTCCTGTAGTCCCTGTAGTTCCTGTAGTTCCTGTAGTCCCTGTAGTCCCTGTTGTTCCTGTAGTCCCTGTTGTTCCTGTAGTCCCTGTAGTTCCTGTAGTTCCTGTTGTTCCTGTAGTTCCTGTTGTCCCTGTAGTTCCTGTTGTCCCTGTTATTCCCTGTAGTTCCTGTAGTCCCTATAGTTCCTGTTGTCCCTGTAGTCCCTGTTGTCCCTGTAGTTCCTGTAGTCCCTGAAGTTCCTGTTGTTCCTGTTGTCCCTGTAGTCCCTGTAGTTCATGTAGTCCCTGTAGTTTTTGGGCTGTTTTTGGCCTGTAGTTTTTCCTGGTGAGAGACCAAAATCTTTGTTCTTGAGATTCATTCAGTACTATGTACTTAAGAAAAGGAAACAAGACAGAGGTGAGATAGTTATGTCAACAGGGAACAAACTGTCAACATCTATACATTTATCTGTTCCACGGTCTCCTTTAATAACGCATAAATACCAGGAAAAACGAAACCAAAAATTACAATAGAACCAGAGAAAGCCCAGCAGGTTTAATACATGTTGCAACATGGACACAAGGAACGGCATAGAAAGCTTTGAGAAGACAAGTTCCAACAGACCTTTTCCTCTTCCGTCTCGCAGCATCGGGGACTCCCAGCGGACGAGGGTATCCAGTGACGGCACTGGGACTGAGACTCTGGTTCAGAGCGGTGACTCGCAGACCTCCTCTAAGACCGACCTGTGCAGGTCAGACATCACCTCTAACCTGATCTTCCACAGAAGTTGTTGTTGGACATTTTTGTTGGACATAGTCAGCTATCAGCTCCAGACATTTAGTTTAGATGATAGTTGATCAGCATTTCCATCTTCATGGTCAGCTATCAGCTCCAGACATTTAGTTTAGATGATAGTTGATTAGCATTTCCATCTTCATGGTCAGCTATCAGCTCCAGACATTTAGTTTAGATGATAGTTGATCAGCATTTCCATCTTCATAGTCAGCTATCAGCTCCAGACATTTTGTTTAGATGATAGTTGATCAGCATTTCCATCTTCATAGTCAGCTATCAGCTCCAGACATTTTGTTTAGATGATAGTTGATCAGCTTTTCCATCTTCATGGTCAGCTATCAGCTTCAGACATTTAGTTTAGATGATAGTTGATCAGCATTTCCATCTTCATGGTCAGCTATCAGCTTCAGACATTTAGTTTAGATGATAGTTGATCAGCATTTCCATCTTCATGGTCAGCTATCAGCTTCAGACATTTAGTTTAGATGATAGTTGATCAGCATTTCCATCTTCATGGTCAGCTATCAGCTCCAGACATTTTGTTTAGATGATAGTTGATCAGCTTTTCCATCTTCATGGTCAGCTATCAGCTCCAGACATTTAGTTTAGATGATAGTTGATCAGCTTTTCCATCTTCATGGTCAGCTATCAGCTCCAGACATTTTGTTTAGATGATAGTTGATCAGCTTTTCCATCTTCATGGTCAGCTATCAGCTCCAGACATTTTGTTTAGATGATAGTTGATCAGCATTTCCATCTTCATGGTCAGCTATCAGCTCCAGACATTTTGTTTAGATGATAGTTGATCAGCTTGTCCATCTTCATGGTCAGCTATCAGCTCCAGACATTTTGTTTAGATGATAGTTGATCAGCTTGTCCATCTTCATGGTCAGCTATCAGCTCCAGACATTTTCCTTGCTGGTGCCCTGTGTATGTTTTAAAGGAAGATAGGTTTAAATAGTGAATGTTCACAGAGCTCATAAACCACTGATTACAGACCAGTGATTTGGTACACTGTTTGTTTCTGTATTCATCTTAATCGTTGTCACGCCTTTTTATTGTCCCATCGACCTCATCTCGATGTCATTTTATTTAGTGATGTGTTAAATCTGTCTGGTCCTTTTTCCCTCTCACAGCTCCGGTTATACTCCGTTGTGTGATGCTGAAAAAGGTGAACGTCTCCTGTTGATGTGTTATTCGTAATGTAATTGGAATCAGTGCTAGTGGTCTATTGGTCTATTTGAACCATTTAGTACTTATGCATATCAACGCTTCAGCCTCATATAGTTAAAAGTAACTGTATAGTAAAAAATCAGACTTATAAGGTTGTTTTCTGGTAACTCCTATCCGAATAATGTTGTAGAAAACAAAAATAGCTGACCAACCTGTGTGCATTTCTATTTTATTGACCGTAACATAGTATGTTTTGTGGATAGGCCCTGTACCACCAGGAGTCCTAGGACCCGGGTTTGGGAAACACTGCATTTTATTAATGACACCAATTTTCGGTTATATTTTATAGAAATCTGGAAACAGTGGGCAGTTACTTTACAGTAAGTACTACTGTTTTATTATGTAAGGAAAAGCCTAATATGCCAACTGTATTCTGACTCTGTTTTTACAGTCTCTGAACTAATTGAGTGCATGAAGACAGAGAATCTTGAAAGGGTGAGTAAATGAAATTTTATGTTGCTGTCCTACCGTCTGTATGGTGGCGTATATTAACTAATTAAACAAAGTCAAAACAGGGCTTGTTTAGTATGGAAACATTTGTGACGTCATTAATTCTCAGATCAATGGGTTATTTGTGTAATGACACATTGTATTGGGAAATACAATGAACTGGGCTCTCTGTAATTTAACATTCTACAGTAGGCTTCAGCATGAGTTAGCTTTTAAAGTATCTAAAATATCAGCAATATACGATAATCCACAAAACATCGGGGGAAAATCTATGTTTGAGGTGTTCAGATATCAAAGAAGAACATTTGTTCAATATACAGTCAATATAGAGTTAATACAAGATGAGCTATAAGTAGGTCAGTTGAGCAGCATTGATAAGGCAATAACAACTATATAAAATACAATACAGTCAGTATACAGATTGTAAAAGTTAAAGTGTATCTAGCAGGTAGGTCATTAGTCTGCACGTATATATGACCATGACTGATCAAATAGAATAATTCAAAATAAGGTAAACAGGTATGACAGCAGCACAGGTATTACAGCACACAGTAAAATGGGTGTTTATATGGAAAAAGTGAAATTATTGTGTTTATGTTACGTTTAGGGGACGGTTAAATCAGATATCAAGCCTCCATTAACACCAGTCTTGGACATTCAGATTGTAATGTAGGTTGGTATGTGTTTTTAAAAACACAGTATTTTCAGATGTTTTGAGCTGGAGGACGACAGTACAACTATTGTCCTGCTATTTCACCACTGGTTGCCGAGTAATGCAGGGGAGGTTTTGTTTGCATTCAAGCTAGAAATGTTGCTTATGGTTTCATCCGGCAATGGGGCATTTTCCTGTTCTTTAATGACTTTGACAAGTTCAATTTCAGAAGTCTTACATGGTTAAAACACTGTGTAGTTTAAACACTGTATAGTTGACACACTGTGTAGTTGACACACTGTATAGTTGACACACTGTATAGTTGAAACACTGTATAGTTGACACACTGTATAGTTGAAACACTGTGTAGTTGAAACACTGTGTAGTTGAAACAATGTATAGTTGAAACACTGTATAGTTGACACACTGTATAGTTGACACACTGTATAGTTGACACACTGTATAGTTGAAACACTGTATAGTTGACACACTGTATAGTTGAAACACTGTATAGTTGACACACTGTATAGTTGAAACACTGTGTAGTTGAAACACTGTGTAGTTGAAACAATGTATAGTTGAAACACTGTATAGTTGACACACTGTATAGTTGACACACTGTATAGTTGACACACTGTATAGTTGACACACTGTATAGTTGAAACACTGTATAGTTGACACACTGTATAGTTGACACACTGTGTAGTTGACACACTGTATAGTTGACACACTGTATAGTTGAAACGTTGTATAGTTGACACACTGTATAGTTGAGACACTGTATAGTTGAGACACTGTATAGTTGACACACTGTATAGTTGAAAGATTGTATAGTTGACACACTATATAGTTGACACACTGTGTAGTTAAAACACTGTGTAGTTGACACACTGTATAGTTGAAACGCTGTATAGTTGACACACTGTATAGTTGACACACTGTGTAGTTGACACCCTGTATAGTTGACACACTGTATATTTGAAACGCTGTATAGTTGACACACTGTATAGTTGAAACACTGTATAGTTGAAACACTGTATAGTTGAAAGACTGTATAGTTGACACACTGTATAGTTGAAACACTGTATAGTTGAAACACTGTATAGTTGACACACTGTATAGTTGACACACTGTATAGTTGACACACTGTATAGTTGACACACATCATTAACCCTTTATTTTGTAACAGTTCACAGAGCTCCACAAACTGGGGCCAGATATTTTTCTGGATGACACTTCAGGCTGCACTCTACTCCATCACGCAGTGACTGTGGGCTCCAATAAGATCGTCAAGTACATCACAGACAACGGTAAGAGATTGACTCAACCCATCTAGAGGTTGGAGCATTGTAACCATAAGGTCTTCAATATGAATCCATTAATCAAAATGATTTGTAACCGATCAATCTCTTTGAGCAAGTCACTTGTAAACTCTGGGCATATTATTAAATACACGAGAACTTAAATTATAAATTAATATGATTGTGAAGTACATATTGAAGATTTGTTTGTGATTCAAGTATAGAGGGCTTGTGTTCCTAATTCATAGCTGTTAATCCTGTTAATTGTTTTAAACACACAGCACCCACATCTCTCCTGGATGCCACAGACAAAGAGACGTGAGTCTTATCATCAACTACCTATTAATGATTTTCTGCATGCAATCTTTAAAAGCAAAACCTGAGAGGTTTTCATAAAGCAACTCTGCTTATTATTTATTATATCTTAAATCTTGCAAATAAAAATGGATCTCGGCTACATTAAGCACCATAATTCACTGGACGTGACCTTTGCTCTGTTATTTTGGTTCTGTCCTATAGCAGTTGAGTTTGGAATGACACATTGAGGTTCCAGTGCAGATTGTCAGCTTTAATTTCAGGGTATTTTCATATATATTGGATGAAAGGTTTTCGAAATGACAGAACCTTTTATACATAGTCCCCCGTATTTCCAGGCACCGAAAATATTGGACAGTTGAATACATGTAGAATAAAGTCATCATTGTAAATATTTGGTCACAGATCCTTAGCAGACAGTTACTACTGGAAGTGTACAGTGTGTCCACATCACCAGACGAAATAATGAAAATAAATTCACTGTCCAATTAATTATGGTGCTCACTGTACTGGATTTAGTCAGTACATGTGAAAGGTTTCCAACTTGGTCAAGCTACCAGCCTCACTAGCCTCACTAGCCTCACCAGCATCACCAGCCTTACCAGCCTCACCAGCCTCACCAGCCTTACCAGCCTCACCAGCCTCACCAGCCTCACCAGCCTTACCAGCCTCACCAGGGCTCACCAGCCTCACCAGCATCACCAGCCTTACCAGCCTCACCAGCCTTACCAGCCTCACCAGGGCTCACCAGCCTCACCAGCCTTACCAGCCTTACTAGCCTCACCAGCCTCACCAGGGCTCACCAGCCTCACCAGCCTTACTAGCCTCACCAGCCTCACCAGGGCTCACCAGCCTCACCAGGGCTCACCAGCCTCACCAGCCTTACCAGCCTTACTAGCCTCACCAGCCTCACCAGGGCTCACCAGCCTCACCAGGGCTCACCAGCCTCACCAGCCTTACTAGCCTCACCAGCCTCACCAGCCTCACCAACCTCAGCACCTCACTGACTACTTTGTTATATGTGTGTGTTGTTATGTTTGTCTGTGGACATCAGAGGAGAGACGGCCCTCCATAAAGCTGCATCTGTAGGACGGAGGACCATCTGTCACTACCTGGTGGATGCCGGGGCTTCTCTCATGAAGACTGACCTGCGGGTAAATTATCTTATTTCATCATATACATGACAGCAGGAAGCGGAAGTGAGCGTGAACGTAGAGAGAGCCAGGGAGAAAGCGCCAAGCTGGCACCCAAACCCCCGTCGCCAGGGGGCACGTGCGGACCACTAGATGAGACTCCGACCGGCTCAAGTCGAGACCTTTTTTCTGCTCACCCAGATTCAGATAAGCTCGTAGATACCACGGTTGTGTCAATGTCCATTCCATTGAGGTCTGCGGAGACCACAAGCCAGGTCCTTTCAGAAGCAGTGAACATACGTATAATGTTAACCCTTTAATTCATTATTGTGACGTTTGTTATATCACAACAACTTAATGAAGTGAGTGGCGGATGTCAAAACCAGGCGGATGGCAATAATGACCATGGTACCAAGGAGGTATTTTAGGAGGAAATGGCTGTCTGCTCTCTCTGGTGGTGGTGAATGTAAATTGTAGCACTGCAGGATTCCTGGCTGGTCCCATAGAACCACAATGGTCTGGATACGCTACGCGGTAACCATGGCAAACTGGAAAAAAGCTGATTATCAAATGAGGGATTAGATTATTGCCAAAACTAGATTGCTACGTTTCCATGTGAATGTCTATTAGTCTCAAAAATCAACAATAGACAGTTTCACGCAGAAACGGTATCTGTCTCCTCAGTCTTCTTTACTCTTTTCTCTCTCTCCCTCTCCCCCTCTCCCTCTCTCTCTCTCCCTCTCTCTCTCTCTCTCTCTCTCTCTCTGTCTATGTGTTTCTTGTCTTCTCTCATCCCCTCTTCATATACCCTGAAACCACACATCTCTCCCTCCCTCTCTCTCTCTCTCCCTCCCTCTCTCCCTCCCTCTCCTCTCTCCCTCTCTCTCTCTCTCCCTCCCTCCCTCTCTCCCTCTCTCTCTCTCTCTGTCTATGTGTTTCTTGTCTTCTCTCATCCCCTCTTCATATACCCTGAAACCACACATCTCTCCCTCCCTCTCTCTCTCTCTCTCTCTCTCTCCCTCCCTCTCTCCCTCTCTCTCTCTCTGTCTATGTGTTTCTTGTCTTCTCTCATCCCCTCTTCATATACCCTGAAACCACACATCTCTCCCTCCCTCTCTCTCTCTCTCCCTCCCTCTCTCCCTCTCTCTCTCTCTCTCTGTCTATGTGTTTCTTGTCTTCTCTCATCCCCTCTTCATATACCCTGAAAACCACACATCTCTCTCTCTCCACCTTGTCCCCCTGTAGGGTGAGACTCCGAAGCGGCGTGCGGAGAAGGCCAATGACCAGGATCTGGCGGAGTACCTGGAGAACCGCCAGCACTACCAGATGATCCAGCGAGAGGACCAGGAGACGGTCGTATGAGCGTCCCGTTATTTAGCGCTCTCGCTCGCTCCCACTGTGTGCCAAACGCCCGTATAAAAGGAAGCTCTGTGCTGGGTTCAAAGGAGAGCAGAGGGAGTTTCCCCTCTGGTTACACCATAGAAACGCTATAGAATAAACGTTTAAATGTGTTACACGGCCGGGGTGTCTGAGAGGGCAGGGGCGGGACCGCAGAGGCTGGTCTTCCTTTCTTCCTCCTGCTTAGTGACGCTTCGGTTCGATTAGTGCTAAGAGCTGTGTCAAAAGTGCATGTACGAAATGAAAACGAAAAAACGCTTTTCTCTTACCGCCGACGGGCCCGCGACCACACAGCAAGCGAATGTAAATGAAAAGGGGCGAGTTCAAAATACGTTTTAAAATAAATACGCTTTTTGGGGTTTTTTTGGGGCTGGGAAAATGTTCCTGAACGTGGCTTCACATACTTTTTTATCTTCTTCCGTGTGCAAAGGCCATTGATTATTTATAGGAACGCAGTAAGTGTGTCATTAAAGCGGATGGAGGATAAGTGTGGGTTTGATATAGGATAGTGGCTTTAAACCAGGGTTAGGCTTTAGTGTGGGTTTGATATAGGATAGTGGCTTTAAACCAGGGTTAGGCTTTAGTGTGGGTTTGATATAGGATAGTGGCTTTAAACCAGGGTTAGGCTTTAGTGTGGGTTTGATATAGGATAGTGGCTTTAAACCAGGGTTAGGCTTTAGTGTGGGTTTGATATAGGATAGTGGCTTTAAACCAGGGTTAGGCTTTAGTGTGGGTTTGATATAGGATAGTGGCTTTAAACCAGGGTTAGGCTTTAGTGTGGGTTTGATATAGGATAGTGGCTTTAAACCAGGGTTAGGTTTAAGTGTGGGTTTGATATAGGATAGTGGCTTTAAACCAGGGTAAGGGTTAAGTGTTGGTTTGATATAGGATAGTGGCTTTAAACCAAGGATACAGTTAAGTGTGGTTTAGATATAGGATAGAGGCTTAAACCAGTGTTGGTTTGATATAGAATAGTGGCTTTAAACAGGGATACGGTTAAGTGTTGGTTTGATATAGGATAGTGGCTTTAAACAGGCATACGGTTAAGTGTTGGTTTGATATAGGATAGTGGCTTTGCCGTATTGGTTTTCGGGCCTTTACAACGAATTCTAGTGACCTCTGGGTGGTTTTGTCTACTGGGGTGGTCGGTTTGCTCTGCCATCTGATATTTATATATTTGTTAAATGTTCTACTATTTATAAAGAGAAATGTTTTCAATTTCGCTTCTGATCAAATATTCCTAAAACAGGTATTGTAATTCATTATTAGAAGCTGTTTTTTGCACTGCCACACTCTTAATGCTTTAATCAGAAACGCCGCATATTTGTCGTTGTGACTTGAATTTTCTCTTGGTGCGTTATATCTGACCATTCACCCATATTTATATAACACATCTTTGGAATATTTTTCTGTACTTTGTCGATGTCTGTCACATAATATGTAAATCCAATGTATTTTTCTGAATGTTTACTCTGTGATGTCTAGTTTTCCTATAAATAGGTGCATGTCACATCCAGCTTTACTTCTTAAAGGCCTAGTTAAGAATAAATAAGAAATAAGGCCAGCATCCTCTTCTGTGGACGACATGTGGGCCATACAAATAATAAGTGTGTATTACAAAGACGCTACATTTGTGTTTGTATTATCAGGAAGTTGAATGTCTCCACTAAAGGACAGCTTAAGTCCATGTGTTCCGTTTCATGTTTTATCTTAAACTACGATGCCCTCTGTGTCTTTGGTTTTCTTTAGATTTACATTAACATGTAGCCAACTAAACCTATGACACATAAAGACCAGTGCAGCTGCGTCATCTTTATCTCGATGAAACATATTTAAACACTATTTTATGGGTGCAAACTGACGGCTCTGTCAAGTATCTTAAAACACCAGTTTATTTTTATTTTTGCAACTTAACAAGTATTATTATTATTGTCATGATTTCTTGCTCTGCATTTTGCTGAAATGGCCTGAACATTTTATTTTTTTGCTTAGATGCTTTGTTTTGAGTTGCTGTGCAACTCGTGGTTAGAGAATTAGCATTGAACTGATGTGTAACTATCTTATATATGCTGTCTCTGTTCTGTCTACAAGGGGGACTGCATACTGATACCGTCTGTACACGTAAGCAGTAGCAACAGTAATGTAGAGACTGGTATGTAATGTAATAAATATATATATATTATTAGTTCATCTGTAATGTATATTAGCGCCTGTTTATTTGGAAATAAATAAACGTTTAAACATTTAGCACCTCTGTTTCTGAGTCACTGCTGTTTCATTTAGGTGTATTAGGTTGTTTTGTGGGGTATACGTTCATCCTGCTCTTTGTTCTGAGGTAAATATAATAAATGAATCTGATTTATCCTCAATGCTAACATCGTGCAGAATGAATCTGATTCATCCAATATGCTAATATTGTGCAGAATTAATCTGATTTATCCAATATGCTAATATTGTGCAGAATGAATCTGATTTATCCAATATGCTAACATCGTGCAGAATGAATCTGATTTATCCTAAATGCTAACATCGTGCAGAATGAATCTGATTTATCCTAAATTCTAACATCGTGCCGAATTAATCTGATTTATCCTCAATGCTAACATCGTGCAGAATGAATCTGATTTATCCTAAATGCTAACATCGTGCGGAATGAATCTGATTTATCCTAAATGCTAACATCGTGCCGAATGAATCTGATTTATCCTAAATGCTAACATCGTGCAGAATGATTCTGATTTATCCTCAAAGCTAACATTGTGCAGAATTGAACTGATTTATCCTCAATGCTAACATCGTGCAGAATGAATCTGATTCATCCTCAATGCTAACATCGTGCAGAATGAATCTGATTTATCCTAAATGCTAACATCGTGCAGAATGAATCTGATTTATCCTAAATGCTAACATCGTGCCGAATGAATCTAATTTATCCTCAATGCTAACATCGTGCAGAATGAATCTGATTCATCCAATATGCTAACATCGTGCAGAATGAATCTGATTTATCCTCAATGCTAACATTGTGCAGAATAATCTGATTTATCCTCAATGCTAACATTGTGCAGAATGAATCTGATTTATCCTCAATGCTAACATCGTGCAGAATGAATCTGATTTATCCTCAATGCTAACATCGTGCAGAATGAATCTGATTTATCCTCAATGCTAACATCGTGCAGAATGAATCTGATTAATCCTCAATGCTAACATCGTGCAGAATGAATCTGATTCATCCAATATGCTAACATCGTGCAGAATGAATCTGATTTATCCTCAATGCTAACATTGTGCAGAATAATCTGATTTATCCTCAATGCTAACATTGTGCAGAATTAATCTGATTTATCCTCAATGCTAACATCGTGCAGAATGAATCTGATTTATCCTCAATGCTAACATCGTGCAGAATTAATCTGATTTATCCTCAATGCTAACATTGTGCAGAATAATCTGATTAATCCTCAATGCTAACATTGTGCAGGTGAGAGTGACCACATCTTAGCCCAACAGTCCACCTGTTAATCTTAAACTCCTACAGTACCTTTAATTAGCTGCAGAACCTATGATTGGCTGGGGAAATCGGTTTTCTAATTATTATCAGAGGTGGTTCCCTGTGCATTATGGGTAGACCTCATTTTGGGGGTGGCTGGGGACCTGGGGAACTTTAAAGAACTCAGCGGGGGAATACTTCCTTCCGCAAGTCGGCCTTCATGTGACTTTTCCCAGCATCCCAGCTGTCACTGGGTCCACAATGGTATGACTGATCGGTTTCAGCACAGCGGGGGGGTCGAACAACCTTGGGTGGTGGTGGCATTAAACTTTGCCCTGAGAAGCTTTTGGAAACAGCCACAAGAGAAATCTGTTCTCAGATATATGAACATGTTTTATTTTATTGATTGGAAAAAGCAGTAGTATGTGAGATTGCATATCAGGGCTGTGACAATTACAGTTTCTAATAGAAGCTAAAGCACAAAGTTTAGTTGAATGGGTCAATCGGTTATTTATGGTCAAGCATACAAAACCTCAATCAAAAGCATTCACTGCCGAGTAAAAAAAACCAATTTGAAATAATTCTGCATACGACATTTCTAATAATTTGTACAGGAACAAAACACATTACTAGTACAGACCAGAGCCCCCTTGATAATAGGCAGACACCCTGTTCTCACTCTCTAGTTCTCTAGTCCTCCCAAACTACAATACATTCATCTCTGGATATCTTAACGTATTGATTGGCTTTTACGATGTATGCGTATTGTTCATAGGGATCATTGAGATCATAGGACGTTTCACACTTCAGAAGGTCATAGTTCAAACACCAACTAGGGACTGAGTCCTACAGTGTGTCGCCATGGTAATCTGCATAGATGTGGGATATCATGTGACCTATCACAACCTCTGGTGCTGTATTGTTTAAATATACATGAAAAGCCATTCCCATATAGATTTCTCTTTAAGCTAAATAGTGGAACAGTCATGTGAACAGTATCAATTTCACAATAATGTTTTCTCTCGCCATTTAACATCATTGTCACGTTTCACAAAGTTTGCAATGACAGATTATTAATAAACATCTGTCCTTTCTACGTTTTCCCTACGAATGGAGAGACAAATCGCTGTTTGTTCAGGGTGTAAATTACACTGGTCATATAACTGTTTGGCTTGTGTAGATGTCAGTTCTGGGACGACAGGATTTATGTGACCAAACCTTGCACCAATATCCTTGATAAACTGTTATTTACTCAACCAACTCATATACCCTGATAAAGTGGCTGTTCCCTCAAAGTCATGTGAAGTCCGGAGTAAAAAAATGTGATGAAGAACATACATGATGTGTTGTTCAATAAGGAAGCGGTGAATCATTAATGAATGACGAGCTCAGCCACAACCTGACAATAAATAAAGCTGATATATGACTGAAGCAAAGGAATTAAATACAGGTATAGCAGGAAAACTAACCCTAAATTTTCGGCACATACTCATTGCAATTCTATGTTGCAATCATTAGGGATCCTGATAATTTATCATTACAAAGACTGTATTCAAAATGTGGATTAACTTTAAACACTAAAATAATATTTGCGGTCAAATGTCTGATGCAGTGAATAAATACTTATCTTTACCTTTTATGATTTTGCCCATACCCCCTTTATGAGCTGTTTTGAAAAATACATTCAGGTTGTTATTTTTAGTATTTATTTATTCATTTATACATATTTTCAGTATCCACAACAGCCAGAGTTTCCAGGACCAACAAGATCAGCTCGTAATAATTTTCTAAAGCCAAAGGAGGATTTAGGAAATTACTACAAATATGTGTTATATTAAACATTAATCACATAAAGCGAATAACAAAATATGCATACATTGATTAAAACAAAATGAATTCAACACAAAGTTAATTTAATACAAAGTGGTAAACAATGTTTCGCTGCAAATTGATGACTACTAACTATTATGACAGTAAGAACACACGTTTGAATGAACAATAAAACATTAAGGCTCCATAATCTTTCAACTCTCACAACTGTCTATTATGCAAATATAAAAAAACAAGTGCTTGTTTTGTCTCCGCTGGTATGTGTTAGTGCAGCCACGTGGGTGTGTGATGTCACCAGGAGGCTGAGTTAAACACTCATATTGGACCAGCTCAAACTAGTTCCAGGGAATAAAGGAGGACGAGGGACTAGACGCACTAGATCCTGTGTGTGTGCGAGAGAGAGAGAGACGTCTGGCGAGTCCTCCATCGGTATAGTACCCCCGAATGAACAGTCGCCCACTTGTGAGAATAAAGTAAGTTAATGCGCATGTTTTATTATTATAATATTATTAATTATAATTCATTATTATTCATTATTATTTAATTTAAGCTGCCTTCATGCGGTTTGGGTCTTTATTGTTTTGTCTGAGTGCTGAATAATGAGTGTCAATCCTATTGCTTATTAATATTAATAATATGTTATTATTAACATATATTCTCCCAAAATGGGTGTCAATCATATTGCTTATTAATATTAATAAAATAATATTATTAACATATATGTTCCCATAATGAGTGTCAATCCTATTGCTTATTAATATTAATAATATAATAGTATTAACATATATGTTCCCATAATGACTGTCAATCCTATTTCTTATTAATATTATTAATATGAATAATATAATATTATTAACATATATGTTCCCATAACCGACGCGCGTCTCTTGTTTAATCGCAGTTCGCATTATACAGTCGCGTCAATTTTATTTAGCCTAATATAATCAATTTTTATTTTAATGTACCAATAATCAATAATAATTTTATATTCTCAGACCTTATTAATGTGATATAGATCTAAATCTAGAACCGACATTAAAAAAATACCAATAAAGGCTTAATCATAGGCTTTATTCAAATGTCGTACATCATCAGAACCAGATAATATAAATTTTATCTTCCATCTTGTCAACATTATGAACAATATGAATAAACACAGTTAATACATCATCCATTAACAGAATATAACAGGGTGTTTCCTTTAATAGTTCCTATTATGGGATGGGGAATTGGCTCTCCCCATTCATGAGTAACTATGTGTTGTCATTACACCTATATACCTCAGTATCCTGCATCTAAACCTGTTTAGGAACACGTCATATAATAATTTATTTTATCTTTCTGTTAGTACGTCTTGCTCAATTCGGAGCACCCCGCACCCAGGCTTGTTTGCGTACACCCATCTCAGCGTCATCATAAAATAAGTCCTACATTTTATTTTAGTCATAGAGGAAATAGGCGAGCGCTTAATTTCTAATAATTCCAGTTAGCCAATTCCATCTCATTTGATTACAGGAAAAGCCGACTCGTAATTGTTAAGTGACAATGGTGAGACTGAGTTTCTTTTTTCTTCTGAAAAACATTGAAATGCTGAGAGTCTTTTGACCCTGTCAGATGTGACCAGGACTAGTTTATAGTTTGCACACCACATGTGTTTTTCTACTCCCAATTAAAGCAACACTCTGCTTGCCCTTCCTTGGGTGTCAATGCTGCCAAAGATTTTCCACACTCTTTTTTGTCTAGTTTTGGGTTCTGGGTCATCTGACTAATCCGACATTGACAGGCTATACGTTCAGGCTGGTAGAACTGGTACATAATCACCAGCAATCCCTGTTGTAGCTCTATCCTGTGCACATATGTTATTTGGGATTATATTTCTCTCTTGTAGTTAAGGCTTGTTGTCATGTCTGTTCACTATGGCTTGTTGCATGCTTCCGTAATAAGATGGAAAGGACCTTGTCAGTGTTTCATGCATTGGTGCATATGATCAATGCTTTTCCCAGATCCACTGTGGATCTGCGTCGGAGATAATCTTTCAAACGATTTTCATGAAGTCCTCTCCTTGGGAGAGTGAACCCTCGGGTTCACGAGGAAGTTCTCAAAATGTACCGCCTACGCGTCGACCAAAGGCAGCGTGGTGCAGCTTCTCTTCATCTTAAGACCGGATTGTCTTCTTATGCAAATAGGTTTACATTCAGCCAGACCGCGGAGAGGCCTCGCTCCCCTAAGACGTGGCATGGGATCCGTGTTCGATGCTTTTGAGAGAAACGAAAACAGGCAAGAAGGCCCTTTGTCTCGGCCCAATGAATCGCTCTCCCTTTGAGGGGAATCTGAAAGGCTTTCAGCGAGCGCTTGGCCTCCCCCTCCGCACGGCTGGAGCGCACGGAGGAAGAGGGAGCCCCGCTGAGAGCCCGTTCTATTCACACACAAAAGCCCCGGCCCCGGAGAAACCCTCCAGATTTAGGGCCGCGGGACGAGCAGGATTTGCCTGGACAGTTGACGTGTGAAAGAACAGACTTATTTAATGGAGGCCTTTTCTTGGAACGGAACGCTCAAAGAACAGCCTGTAATTTTTCAGCGAGATCATGCGGGGAGGGAGGGGGGAGGGGTGCGGTGTGGGAGATATATATGGGTTATTGACACATTTGGTTTATTCAAAAGGGTGCCTCTGGCCTACATATTTCGGGGATATACTGCTGTGCTTGTTGATTGAGCACTTACCAGCACTGATCCTGTGGTAGCAGAAGGCTTGGAGGCGTTCAGATGGTTCAGCGAGACAAAGGTTAACCAGGCAAAATGTTATGATCGGATAAGAGCTATGTGAGTATATCCAATAGCCCACTTCCTTCATTGTGTAACTGGCAAGAGTAAATAGCAGCATGTGGCGGAGACTGTAGGTGATTTAGGGTATGGAAATATTAAAACGAAAGATATGATAGGCTGGATGTGACAGGGTGGATGTGATAGGGATGATGTGATAGGGATGATGTGATACGGTGGATATGATAGGGTGGATGTGATACGGTGGATATGATAGGGTGGATGTGATAGGGTGGATGTGATAGGCTGGATGTGATAGGGTGGATGTGATACGGTGGATATGATAGGGTGGATGTGATAGGGTGGATGTGATACGGTGGATTTGATAGGGTGGATGTGATAGGGTGGATGTGATAGGCTGGATGTGATAGGCTGGATGTGATAGGCTGGATGTGATAGGGTGGATGTGATAGGCTGGATGTGATAGGCTGGATGTGATAGGCTGGATGTGATAGGCTGGATGTGATAGGCTGGATGTGATAGGCTGGATGTGATAGGGTGGATGTGATACGGTGGATGTGATAGGGTGGATGTGATAGGGAGGATGTGATAGGGAGGATGTGATAGGGTGGATGTGATAGGGTGGATGTGATATGGTAGTTGTGACATGGTAGATGTGATAGGGTAGATGTGATAGAACACATGTGATGCCCCCATCTGGGTTAAATGACATCCCCTATAACAGAACACATGTGATGCCCCCATCTGGGTTAACTGACATCCCCTATAACAGAACACATGTGATGCCCCCTCCATCTGTGTTAACTGACATCCCCTATAACAGAACACATGTGATGCCCTCATCTGGGTTAACTGACATCCCCTATAACAGAACACATGTGATGCCCTCATCTGGGTTAACTGACATCCCCTATAACAGAACACATGTGATGCCCCCTCCATCTGGGTTAACTGACATCCCCTATAACAGAACACATGTGATGCCCCCATCTGGGTTAACTGACATCCCCTATAACAGAACACATGTGATGCCCCCATCTGGGTTAACTGACATCCCCTATAACAGAACACATGTGATGCCCTCATCTGGGTTAACTGACATCCCCTATAACAGAACACATGTGATGCCCCCTCCATCTGGGTTAACTGACATCCCCTATAACAGAACACATGTGATGCCCCTCCATCTGGGTTAACTGACATCCCCTATAACAGAACACATGTGATGCCCTCATCTGGGTTAACTGACATCCCCTATAACAGAACACATGTGATGCCCCCATCTGGGTTAACTGACATCCCCTATATCAGAACACATGTGATGCCTCCATCTGGGTTAACTGACATCCCCTATAACAGAACACATGTGATGCCCTCATCTGGGTTAACTGACATCCCCTATAACAGAACACATGTGATGCCTCCATCTGGGTTAACTGACATCCCCTATAACAGAACACATGTGATGCCCTCATCTGGGTTAACTGACATCCCCTATAACAGAACACATGTGATGCCCTCATCTGGGTTAACTGACATCCCCTATAACAGAGCACATGTGATGCCCTCATCTGGGTTAACTGACATCCCCTATAACAGAACACATGTGATGCCCCCCTCCATCTGGGTTAACTGACATCCCCTATAACAGAACACATGTGATGCCCTCATCTGGGTTAACTGACATCCCCTATAACAGAACACATGTGATGCCCTCATCTGGGTTAACTGACATCCCCTATAACAGAACACATGTGATGCCCCCCCTCCATCTGGGTTAACTGACATCCCCTATAACAGAACACATGTGATGCCCCCATCTGGGTTAACTGACATCCCCTATAACAGAACACATGTGATGCCCTCATCTGGGTTAACTGACATCCCCTATAACAGAACACACGTGATGCCTCCATCTGGGTTAACTGACATCCCCTATAACAGAACACATGTGATGCCCCCATCTGTGTTAACTGACATCCCCTATAACAGAACACATGTGATGCCCCCCTCCATCTGGGTTAACTGACATCCCCTATAACAGAACACATGTGATGCCCCCCCTCCATCTGGGTTAACTGACATCCCCTATAACAGAACACATGTGATGCCCTCATCTGGGTTAACTGACATCCCCTATAACAGAACACATGTGATGCCCCCATCTGGGTTAACTGACATCCCCTATAACAGAACACATGTGATGCCTCCATCTGGGTTAACTGACATCCCCTATAACAGAACACATGTGATGCCCTCCATCTGGGTTAACTGACATCCCCTATAACAGAACACATGTGATGCCCCCCCATCTGGGTTAACTGACATCCCCTATAACAGAACACATGTGATGCCCCCATCTGGGTTAACTGACATCCCCTATAACAGAACACATGTGATGCCTCCATCTGGGTTAACTGACATCCCCTATAACAGAACACATGTGATGCCCTCATCTGGGTTAACTGACATCCCCTATAACAGAACACATGTGATGCCCCCATCTGGGTTAACTGACATCCCCTATAACAGAACACATGTGATGCCCCTCCATCTGGGTTAACTGACATCCCCTATAACAGAACACATGTGATGCCTCATCTGGGTTAACTGACATCATCATGTGATGCCTCCATCTTAACTGACATCCCCTATAACAGAACACATGTGATGCCTCCATCTGGGTTAACTGACATCCCCTATAACAGAACACATGTGATGCCCCCATCTGGGTTAACTGACATCCCCTATAACAGAACACATGTGATGCCCTCATCTGGGTTAACTGACATCCCCTATAACAGAACACATGTGATGCCCCTCCATCTGGGTTAACTGACATCCCCTATAACAGAACACATGTGATGCCCCCCCTCCATCTGGGTTAACTGACATCCCCTATAACAGAACACATGTGATGCCCCCATCTGGGTTAACTGACATCCCCTATAACAGAACACATGTGATGCCCCCATCTGGGTTAACTGACATCCCCTATAACAGAACACATGTGATGCCCTCATCTGGGTTAACTGACATCCCCTATAACAGAACACATGTGATGCCCCCATCTGGGTTAACTGACATCCCCTATAACAGAACACATGTGATGCCTCCATCTGGGTTAACTGACATCCCCTATAACGGAACACATGTGATGCCTCCATCTGGGTTAACTGACATCCCCTATAACAGAACACATGTGATGCCCTCCATCTGGGTTAACTGACATCCCCTATAACAGAACACATGTGATGCCCCCCCATCTGGGTTAACTGACATCCCCTATAACAGAACACATGTGATGCCCCCATCTGGGTTAACTGACATCCCCTATAACAGAACACATGTGATGCCTCCATCTGGGTTAACTGATATCCCCTATAACAGAACACATGTGATGCCCTCATCTGGGTTAACTGACATCCCCTATAACAGAACACATGTGATGCCCCCATCTGGGTTAACTGACATCCCCTATAACAGAACACATGTGATGCCCCTCCATCTGGGTTAACTGACATCCCCTATAACAGAACACATGTGATGCCCTCATCTGGGTTAACTGACATCCCCTATAACAGAACACATGTGATGCCTCCATCTGGGTTAACTGACATCCCCTATAACAGAACACATGTGATGCCCCCATCTGGGTTAACTGACATCCCCTATAACAGAACACATGTGATGCCCTCATCTGGGTTAACTGACATCCCCTATAACAGAACACATGTGATGCCCTCCATCTGTTAACTGACATCCCCTATAACAGTTAATCTGACATCCCCTATAACAGAACACATGTGATGCCCTCCATCTGGGTTAACTGACATCCCCTATAACAGAACACATGTGATTCCCCATCTGGGTTAACTGACATCCCCTATAACAGAACACATGTGATGCCCCCATCTGGGTTAACTGACATCCCCTATAACAGAACACATGTGATGCCCTCATCTGGGTTAACTGACATCCCCTATAACAGAACACATGTGATGCCTCCATCTGGGTTAACTGACATCCCCTATAACAGAACACATGTGATGCCTCCATCTGGGTTAACTGACATCCCCTATAACAGAACACATGTGATGCCCTCATCTGGGTTAACTGACATCCCCTATAACAGAACACATGTGATGCCTCCATCTGGGGTAACTGACATCCCCTATAACAGAACACATGTGATGCCCTCATCTGGGTTAACTGACATCCCCTATAACAGAACACATGTGATGCCCTCATCTGGGTTAACTGACATCCCCTATAACAGAACACATGTGATGCCCTCATCTGGGTTAACTGACATCCCCTATAACAGAACACATGTGATGCCCTCCATCTGGGTTAACTGACATCCCCTATAACAGAACACATGTGATGCCCTCATCTGGGTTAACTGACATCCCCTATAACAGAACACATGTGATGCCCTCATCTGGGTTAACTGACATCCCCTATAACAGAACACATGTGATGCCCCCCCTCCATCTGGGTTAACTGACATCCCCTATAACAGAACACATGTGATGCCCTCATCTGAACACATGTGATGTTAACTGACATCCCCTATAACAGAACACATGTGATGCCCTCATCTGGGTTAACTGACATCCCCTATAACAGAACACATGTGATGCCCCCTCCATCTGGGTTAACTGACATCCCCTATAACAGAACACATGTGATGCCCTCCATCTGGGTTAACTGACATCCCCTATAACAGAACACATGTGATGCCCCCATCTGGGTTAACTGACATCCCCTATAACAGAACACATGTGATGCCCTCATCTGTGTTAACTGACATCCCCTATAACAGAACACATGTGATGCCCTCATCTGGGTTAACTGACATCCCCTATAACAGAACACATGTGATGCCCTCATCTGGGTTAACTGACATCCCCTATAACAGAACACATGTGATGCCCTCATCTGGGTTAACTGACATCCCCTATAACAGAACACATGTGATGCCCCCATCTAACAGGGTAACTGACATCCCCTATAACAGAACACATGTGATGCCCTCATCTGGGTTAACTGACATCCCCTATAACAGAACACATGTGATGCCCCCCCCTCCATCTGGGTTAACTGACATCCCCTATAACAGAACACATGTGATGCCCCCATCTGGGTTAACTGACATCCCCTATAACAGAACACATGTGATGCCTCCATCTGGGTTAACTGACATCCCCTATAACAGAACACATGTGATGCCCCCATCTGGGTTAACTGACATCCCCTATAACAGAACACATGTGATGCCCCCATCTGGGTTAACTGACATCCCCTATAACAGAACACATGTGATGCCCTCATCTGGGTTAACTGACATCCCCTATAACAGAACACATGTGATGCCCCCATCTGGGTTAACTGACATCCCCTATAACAGAACACATGTGATGCCCTCATCTGGGTTAACTGACATCCCCTATAACAGAACACATGTGATGCCCCCATCTGGGTTAACTGACATCCCCTATAACAGAACACATGTGATGCCCCATCTGGGTTAACTGACATCCCCTATAACAGAACACATGTGATGCCCTCATCTGGGTTAACTGACATCCCCTATAACAGAACACATGTGATGCCCTCATCTGGGTTAACTGACATCCCCTATAACAGAACACATGTGATGCCCTCATCTGGGTTAACTGACATCCCCTATAACAGAACACATGTGATGCCTCCATCTGGGTTAACTGACATCCCCTATAACAGAACACATGTGATGCCCCCATCTGGGTTAACTGACATCCCCTATAACAGAACACATGTGATGCCTCCATCTGGGTTAACTGACATCCCCTATAACAGAACACATGTGATGCCCTCATCTGGGTTAACTGACATCCCCTATAACAGAACACATGTGATGCCCCCATCTGGGTTAACTGACATCCCCTATAACAGAACACATGTGATGCCCTCATCTGGGTTAACTGACATCCCCTATAACAGAACACATGTGATGCCCCCATCTGGGTTAACTGACATCCCCTATAACAGAACACATGTGATGCCCCCATCTGGGTTAACTGACATCCCCTATAACAGAACACATGTGATGCCCTCATCTGGGTTAACTGACATCCCCTATAACAGAACACATGTGATGCCTCCATCTGGGTTAACTGACATCCCCTATAACAGAACACATGTGATGCCCCCATCTGGGTTAACTGACATCCCCTATAACAGAACACATGTGATGCCCCCATCTGGGTTAACTGACATCCCCTATAACAGAACACATGTGATGCCCCCTCCATCTGGGTTAACTGACATCCCCTATAACAGAACACATGTGATGCCCCCATCTGGGTTAACTGACATCCCCTATAACAGAACACATGTGATGCCCCCATCTGGGTTAACTGACATCCCCTATAACAGAACACATGTGATGCCCCCATCTGGGTTAACTGACATCCCCTATAACAGAACACATGTGATGCCCTCCATCTGGGTTAACTGACATCCCCTATAACAGAACACATGTGATGCCCTCATCTGGGTTAACTGACATCCCCTATAACAGAACACATGTGATGCCCCCATCTGGGTTAACTGACATCCCCTATAACAGAACACATGTGATGCCCTCCATCTGGGTTAACTGACATCCCCTATAACAGAACACATGTGATGCCCTCCATCTGGGTTAACTGACATCCCCTATAACAGAACACATGTGATGCCCTCATCTGGGTTAACTGACATCCCCTATAACAGAACACATGTGATGCCCTCATCTGGGTTAACTGACATCCCCTATAACAGAACACATGTGATGCCCCCCCTCCATCTGGGTTAACTGACATCCCCTATAACAGAACACATGTGATGCCCCCTCCATCTGGGTTAACTGACATCCCCTATAACAGAACACATGTGATGCCCTCCATCTGGGTTAACTGACATCCCCTATAACCCACATTACTCCAATTATGTAATAGTTTATGTGAAATAAGAGAACAGTGGATTATCTGGTAGCTAATCACAACTGCTGGAAAGGAAAGACTCATCACAGTCACCAGACACCCTGTTTATCCAGTTAGGGTCTACCGGTCTGATATAAGACTGAATTTAATTTAGTAGCAGAGGTACCCCAGATATGTGGGTTCTTACATCCAAAGAGTTATCGAAACTATTAACTCTTGGCAATAGAATGAACGCATTGCTATGTTCATGACTGCCGTTTTAAAACAATCGCTGCAGCGATTTCAACTTTTAGACAAGGTGAGAAATGCATCACGGTTCGTTGCTCTTGATCTGACTGAGCGATGCTGCCAAGGAACCCAAGCAAAGATGTGTTGTTCTTGGAAGAAAGATCAGTCAAGTTCCTTGTGAAAGAAAAGGTTCCTGTAACTCTTAGAGTATCAAACTCAATCCCTGGATGGATTTGTGTTGTTCTAATCCTCCTCTGAAACAGATTGATATGGGGTCACTGATTAATTAGGACTTATAAGTTAGGCTTTAGTCAAATGTGTTTGACACCTCAGTTCTAGAAGTTCTTTAAGCGTGTGCCCAAGCTAAACTGTAAGTTCTTTGAGAAATTTATGCATCCTTGAATAATTAAAATCATATGAAGAATAACTAACATCTTCCAGTAAATGTTTCATTTTTCAGGGTTTAGAACAGTATTAAGTCAACCCGATAACCATTTTGATGAGTTGCGTACTACCAAGTGAATAAAATACAACACACATGAATGTCATAGAAAGTTCCTGACTTGAGAAATTCATGACGCATTGTAAGAATTCCAACCAACCAACCAATCATCTTCTCCTAACCATGCAATAAGTTTATTTAAAATAAATCCTAGTATATTTTTCCATCGTTGACACTTATATGCTTTGTTTGGCATGAAACTGCGGACAGAGGTTTTGAACGAGCATTACGCTAACATGTGCACAAGAGGTAGCAGCGAACATGTCTGAAGACAGCCGGACCACCCTAGCCCACCAGCGACGTCTGTCATGCTAACAGCACTCCTGTTTTCTTTCCACAGAATGCGCGGCGTGTTCTCCATGACGCTTGTCCTGCTTGTGGCCCTGATGGTCACAACAGAAGCAGCTCACAAACACGGTGACAAAAAAGGTGAGGAATGTGGTCACGCCACATATTTGTCCGCAGAGCACGTCAGAGAATCCTGTGCTCGAGTGGTTTTTCCCGTGTTACAGCTTGTGAATGCCGATATAATTATGGTGCTGCGTTGCGCTACAGCAAATGCTCAGGCTGTCTTTGTTTTTCGGGGGCCACAGGTCAGAAAGCCAAGGAAGGGGCCAAGGTGGAGTGTGCCGAGAAGCGCTTTAGCAAATGTGTGCCGAGCGCTAACGACTGTGGGGATGGGTTCCGCGAGGCCACCTGCGGTGACCACACCACCAAACACAAGTGCAACATCCCCTGCAACTGGAAGAAGGCCTTCGGGGGTAAGAGGTCAAATATTAGATATGGATCTTTGCCCTGGGGTCAGAAGTCACTTAGGCCTCTTTGCGGCCACTCTGTGCCCTGATCGTAACCGAGTTAGGGTACAGAGATACCTTCTTGGTTCTGATGGATCTTTATCAAATGACTTTTTCTAGCGGACTGCAAGTACAGGTTTACCAACTGGGGCGAGTGTGACACCAGCGCCGGTACCAAGAGCCGGTCAGGAACTCTGAAGAAAGACCTGTTCAAGTTGGACTGTGAAGCCACCATCAAGGTGACCAAGCCCTGCTCCGCCAAGCCCAAAGGAAAGGGGGCTAAAGGTATGTTGGATCTCACAATACAGTTACTTCTTATTGAGAGCAGTTTACATTCCTGATTGCACATATTCAGCGTCTACGGTTATTTGCCATTTTGTTCTGGTAACGTGTGAAAGGGATGAATCTGCCAACTGCTAGCCGGTGGTAATTGCGGGCTTTTGTTGACATTCAGGCAGGTTTCAAATGTAACCCGAGGACACTTGAGAAAAACACTTTGACTCTTGCGAATCGTTCCAATGGGACTTTTAGTGACCAGAGATTCAGGACGTTAACATAGAACAAAAAGCCAACATCGTGGTGAGGTAAAACGTGGACATTCTTACTAGGTGAAGACATACTTGTCAGTCGCTCAACTGGACGAGCAGCTTCTCCAAACGACACGAAAACACAGGCGTAGCCGACCTAATCATAATTACATGTCGCTCTCAGCCTGAAAATGCCCTCACTGAATCCAAACGCCTGTTGTTTCGTCCTCTTCGTTTCTCCAGGGAAGAAGGGGAAAGGAGAAAGTGAGAACTGAATAGAGGCCGGCTGAGTCCCAGCAGGTGTGACCTACGGCCTACTTCTGCAGCACAATCGCCTCCTTCCCTTCGCCGGACACGCGGTCGGTGTCTCTGGACGGCTCCCAAATGACCACTCCGCCCCCTATTCCCTATATTGTGCGGGAAAAACATGTGCACTATGTGGGGAACAGGCGGGGCATTTGGGAGGCGGCTGAAGGGTTTGCCCTCTTCAAAAGCAACAACCCAACTATCTGTCACTATCTGTCTATTGTGTCTTTTATTTTCACAAAAGCAATCTTATCGTTCGTTTACTTGTTTAATGGAGTTTTTTCCGAAACATCACGAGACATCTAAGTCAGCCTTCGTAGTTCATAGGCCATCCCATGTGTATTAACAGAACATGTAAAGTCCTCCAGCTCTATAGGTAGTTGTAATGAAGTCGTAGGTACAAAATGACATTAAAACAACTCTATGGACGACATTTTAATATGTTTCTCAATGATCGTGAGAGTCATTGACTCTATGTAAGGAGCTCAACTATTCTAAAATTCTATTTTTTGAAGGTTAGTTTTTGTAAGTGTTTCGTCAATATCCAAGAGACAAATATTAGAATTCTATGGGATAACAGGACTCCTCTGTAAACGGTATTTTTGAACTATAGAATTGAATGACATTGCAGCATAATGTTTGTATAAAAGCACAAGAATAAAACACTGTACTGTTATTTGTATTACAAATGAGTGCTTGGTCTAAATACTGTATCTGAGAAATCCTGGAAAACCACTTATTTTTAGCGTTGATTGATTGGGGTATATGTTTATTATTAAACAAGGCTTTGCACAGATTTTTTTTCCGAAGGCAAAACAAAAATAAAATAAAAGTCAAATTACATATAAGGCAGTAGAAATCATCAGTTAACAAACAATATTTACATTTGTATATCATTTTAGCCATTGAGCAAATGCTCATCAACAGTGATTTAAAGAAGTAATTTAGATCAGTCTCGCGCCACATCAAAATGAGAAACAAAACAATCCAGCTAATAAGAATGAATGCATGTTTCATTTACAGGATCTCACAAAAGTTAGTACACCCCTCACATTTTTGTAAATATTTGATTATATCTTTTCATGTGACAACGCTGAAGAAATGAATCCTTCCTACGATGTAAAGTAGTGAGTGTACAGCTTGTATAACAGTGTACATTTGCTGTCCCCTCAAAATAACTCTTCACACAGCCATTAATGCCTAAACCGCTGGCAACAAAAGTAAGTACACCCCTAAGTGGAAATGTACAAATTGGGCCCAATTAGCCATTTTCCCTCCCTGGTGTCATGTGACTCATTAGTGTTACAAGCAGGGTTCTAAATTAACTTTTTTGATCACCAGCCAATATGGTTGGTAACTAAAGTTACCAGCCAATCTGAATTTCCACTAGGCACATTTTTACTTATACATCAACAAAATACACACAAAAAGTGCAAACATTTAATCTCAAGTTTGGGATCATTTGAATCACATTTAAAGGCAGTGGCGGCTGGTGAAAAATATTCTCGGTGTGGCTGTTCCATACTCTTTTGTCTCTGTTACCATCGCAATACAATTTAACACAAACTGCAGGACAGCAGTGCTCAGTGAAATAGTCAGTAATTATTTAATGCCAAAATTAAAAAGTTGAGGCATTTTTACACAAACATTATATTGCACAAACACAAGCCTTTCATTTGCATATAAGATTGTATATATTAACTTTATAGGAAATTTTACACTGTATAAAGGATGTATAACATAGAAATGGATATCAAGTGGCTGAACTCAATGTGAACTCTTTGACTGGAAGAATAGCATACAGTATTTTATGATCAAACTAAATGTAACTAATTGTTAATGTGCTCCAGAACTGCAACAAAACAACATATATACCTGTCCATACTAGAGCTGTCCCCCTTGTTTTAAAAAGCAGGGAAAGCTGAATAAAGCATTAGCATGAGTGCACCCAGATAGCCAAAGTTCTTCTCTCAAACAGATCTTGGAGGAGAAATTTCAGAATTAGGGTTGGGTCTTTGAGGAGAGATTTCACCGAGTTAGGGTTGGGTCTTGGAGGAGAAATTTCAGAATTAGGGTTGGGTCTTTGAGGAGAGATTTCACCGAGTTAGGGTTGGGTCTTGGAGGAGAAATTTCAGAATTAGGGTTGGGTCTTTGAGGAGAGATTTCACCGAGTTAGGGTTGGGTCTTGGAGGAGAAATTTCAGAATTAGGGTTGGGTCTTTGAGGAGAGATTTCACCGAGTTAGGGTTGGGTCTTGGAGGAGAAATTTCAGAATTAGGGTTGGGTCTTTGAGGAGAGATTTCACCGAGTTAGGGTTGGGTCTTGGAGGAGAAATTTCAGAATTAGGGTTGGGTCTTTGAGGAGAGATTTCACCGAGTTAGGGTTGGGTCTTGGAGGAGTAATGTTCGCACACGCCATTGTCGTCTAGTAGAAATAGCGCCCCTAGAGCCCGGTCCTTATTTGATCAGGGGCGAGCTTGGGGCGATAAAATAATTGCCCTTCTTGGATTCGATTTAAGAACGCTGATCGGCTAAATTTTATCTCAATCATTCAAATCTTAAATTATCAATTGGCTTAAATTAATTTTACACATATTACTGGGCGCATTCCATATTTAAAAGACACAAATATTGACATATTGATGTTTTATCATTATAATTATTTTTGTTTACATTTTAAATGTATTTTCATTTTTTGTGGCTCAAGGGGGGGCGGCACCCTAGCGCCCTCTATTGGCCAGCAGTCACTGTTCAAAGCTCTTCTTCAGAGGTGGTGCCATCAGTATCTGAGCCACCCTCTGTTCCTTTTGATACCTGTTTGTGCACAAAGTCAGACCTGCGTGAGCGAAAACTGTCAGCATGCCAGCTAACTCCCTCGTCTTTCGCTCTATGCTCCCCATGGATGTATAAGAGAACGATGCTCCCTGCACTGGCTCCGTTCGTTTCCATGGTTTCTTGCGCTTGTTTCACTGAAGAATGCACGCAGCCAATGGGCGTATGAAACGTCATCACGCAGCATTACGGACAGTGTTCTTAAATAGTAAATGTAGGAAGTACTGCCAGACAGTGCCAGGGGATAAAAGACAGAGAACAGAGCCTTATGTATATCGCATATAATGCTTCATGCATCACCGGCCAAACTGGCTAGTAAGTTTTTATGAACACCGTTAATTTATAACCCTGGGTACAAGGTCTCAGGTGTGAATGGGGAGCAGGTGTGTTAAATTTGCTGTTATCACTCACATACTGGTCACTGGTACCTCAACATGGCACCTCATTGCAAATTACTCTGGCCCAGACCATACAGCTGTTTAACAGGACAGGTTCCGCACAATGCAACAAAATGACTGTCTGAAGTCTCTAACATCCACCTGCTTTGTGATGTCGTCATGGACTCCAGTGGCAACCTGTGAAGCTCTGGTGAACTCCATCCCCAGAGTGTTAAGGCTGTGATGGAAAATAATGGTGGCAACACAATATATTGACACTTTGGGCCCAATTTTGACATTTTCACTTAAGACTGTACTCACTTTTGTTGCCAGCGTTTTAGACATTAATCGCTGTGTGTCAAGTTATTATTCGGAGAATGACGACAACAGAACAATCACTTAAATACGTTCATCACAACTTCAAGCAAGCAAATTTATATAGCACAATTCATACATAGAAGCAATTCAATGTGCTTTACAGAGGAAAGTGATAATAAAATACATGCATTTTATAACAATCTGTAATGCTGAAGTGACAGCATATGCAACCTAGGGCTCCCCTGTGGGAGAACGCTGGGCAGAGCCATCTACAAAAAAACAGTTTACTGGTGAAAGGTCTTTAGAACCGTTCCAGGTCTCTATTACCTGTCCCAGAAGTCTTTAGAACTCCAGGTCTTTTTTTGTATACATTACAGGTTTTCATTTATGCCATGATTCAGAATAAAAACATCAATTTAATGAGGAAAAGAAAATTAAATGACTTAACATTGTGAAAAAGTTTGGGAATAGAAAATGTAAATAGACTTAACAGTGTTCAAATATAATGTGAAACAGTATGTTATACATATTCAGTATCATTTCCTCTCATTTCAGGGGTCTGAATCACATTTAATCACTAGTTACATGTACACAAAATCAGAATGTGTCTTACTTCAACCATTAAACTTATAAACAAGAAAATCAATGACCAACATAATCATCATAATAATAATAATTAACTCAAGTTTTATATTGTAACCAAAAACAAAATGATATGGAAGAGGCTGGACGGAACCAAAGCAAAAAAATAACATAATCAACCCCCCTTTCCTGTCTTACCTGCCTACCCAGACTTACCTAATCTAGAGCCTAGTGGCTCACTAACCAAAATACAGAGGATGGTCAGCACAAGTCTTGCCTAGTGTGTATAGACAGACAGCAACTGCGTGAAATGTATATCTAGGACTTCTGGCCTACACACACCCAAGGTGCCTTCCCCTTCTGAGAAGACAAATCCAACACAGGGTTAATTACAAACAAATACAGCACACTCACTATACAAACAAAACTCAATGTGCTGTTCACTTTGCTGGGTTATTACTCAAAACAAAAGCATACCGTTACCGCATACAGTAACAATAACTCATACAGGATATAAACCATGTGTAAGAGTAAGAGAGAGCTAAAAGAACGGAGGCTTTTATACCAGGGGCAAAGTGGTGGTGGCTGATGGAATCCAGCGACTTGCACTGCTGAGAGGGAGGGGTCAAAACGCCAATCAGCTATGGGTCCACCAATCAGGTGTCAGCACTGTCGAGAGGCAGGGGTCAAAACACCAATCAGCTATGGGTCCACCAATCAGGTGTCAGCACTGCTGAGAGGGAGGGGTCAAAACGCCAATCAGCTATGGGTCCACCAATCAGGTGTCAGCACTGTCGAGAGGCAGGGGTCAAAACACCAATCAGCTATGGGTCCACCAATCAGGTGTCAGCACTGCTGAGAGGGAGGGGTCAAAACGCCAATTAGCTATGGATCCACCAATCAGGTGTCAGCACTGACGAGAGGGAGGGGTCAAAACGCCAATCAGCTATGGATCCACCAATCAGGTGTCAGCACTGATGCGAGGGAGGGGTCAAAACTCCAATCAGCTAAGGGCCCACCAATCAGGTGTTAGCACTGATGCGAGGGAGGGGTCAAAACTCAAATCAGCTATGGGCCCAACAATCAGGTGTTAGCACTGATGCGAGGGAGGGGTCAAAACTCCAATCAGCCAATTAGCTGCTCCAGGAGTCCAGGAAACCTAGAACAATGTCTTTAGGTCTTCTTTTGATTTATTCCCTTCGTCATGGATTGTATTACATTTCCTATAACACGTGCCTCTGCAAACAGAGGTAACATTTCACGAAAATTCTTCTCAAAGTCACAACCAAGTTTGATGTTGTAGGTCTGTGCAAGGAGTTTTGTTGGAATTATGAATGGCTTGATTCCATCCTGCTCCACTCCCAGGGTCACCTTAGACTTTATGAAATCTATTATAGATATTATGGCCATATTCAATGTTTCCATAGGAGCATCCTGGATCTTGATTACCTTGGTCAATTCAGTTGACTTGAGAGAATTGTTACCTTGGTACTGGTTGACAGATAAATTATACACCCTCACCTCTTCTCCAACCAAAGCTTTACAGAGACGCTTGTGTTCCGGCCAGAAAACAACGTTAATAGAACTTGAGTCCTCCTGCACGGTCAGGATGAGCTGATTGACTAGTTTCCTAACGTTTACCTTCTTCACTTTCTTCATAGTGATTTCTGTCACAAACCCCTGAATGGTCATATGAGTGTTTGGGTTGGAGACCAAGGCTTTAGCGATGGAGCAAAATGGACTTTCAACGAGCATCTCCGCTTCGTCTTTGATGTTCTGAGGAACGTCAAATTGTTTTGGTTCAGAAATAATGGCAGTGGCAGTGACTATCACTTTGTCCTCTTCATAAATGACTCTGTGTAACATGTAACATCTACCCACTTGGAATTTCTTATACTTATCATTTGCATAAACTGTGATTTTGACGGAGCCTGTCATATCAGCTACACCCGTGAAGAATTTCTGTCTTGTTTTATTTCCTTCCTTTGTCTTATACGGCACAAGTTGTGATTTTGTTATTACCTTCACTTGAATACCTTTTTCACCCAGTTCCCCAAAGCTTTTCAGTTTTGCAATGGGGATAATCGTGGAGTGAGGATTATTTTGTTTGTTTACTTGTCCTGACACTTCTGCATCCATTTTGTCATATTTCCTCTTCCGTAAATTTGCTGCAGGGAACTGGTCTTGGAATGATTCATTTGAGGGATTCTGTTTATTCGTTTTCTCCAGTTTCTGAACATAAGGAAGCAGGTAGCCCAGAATCTTATCGTCGTTCCTTGGTATCTCTGACATAACCCTCCTAATTTCAGTAATTGATCGACCTGATCCGTACGTCTCTATAATGATGTCCGCCATTTCTGTTCTTCCAGCTTCTCTTTTCCCGCCTGGAATCTTCGTTAATAGGGAAACCATCTTCTTATACTGTTCAGCATTTAGCTCCTCTATAATCTTCATGAGAGTAACACGCCAATCACTCGCTGCATCAGACGAATTCATTTCTGGAGAAAAGCAAAACAACGTCATACTTCACATACATTTCAATGACTAATAAACATGTTATTTCACTGCAGCATTTTTTTTAAATATAATAGTAGTATACAGGGCCGTAGCTAGAGGGGTGAAAGGTGGTGACAATTATAGGGGTCCCACTGCACAAGGGGCCCCACAAAATCCACCAGTTATACTATATAGGCCCCTGTTATGTGAAATTATAATATTTATAATAGCTCTATGTCTGACATTTTAATGAAAACCACAGAAACATGAACACAGTCTTCACAGTGTTACATGAAACTTTTGAGAAAGAATAAATATTAGGGCTGGGATATTTAACGCGTTAATCTGATGCGTTAATTTCAAATGTTTAACGCGTTAAAATAATTTAACGCAATTAACGCACCACTTTATTAAGTTTCGGTTTCGGTTTGCTAAACCGAATTCAAATACCATAGAAGCAGCTCGTCTTTAGTTTATCATATAAAAGCAAACATATGGTCATTATTTACGTTACTAGAGAGTATATAGGACAGAAACACCCGATCATTATTGATGTTGCAATCCGCCAATCCGCGTTACTGCAGTAATGTGCGCCAAATCGGGCTTTTGACCAAACAAGTAATCGTTAACCGATGTTTTAGATAAATAGATAGAAACTGCCGCCCGATAAAACAGTAGAAGACGAGGGACTGAAATAAATCATTTTAGATAAATAGATAGAAACTGCCGCCCGATAAACACAGTGCCAAGATGATCCAGTATTTTTGATAACCTTCAGGGTTTAAATGTATAACTTGCACTTCAACACTTTGACTGATAAGAATAAATCATTCCAATTGCATTGGGATCCCCATCAGTAAGGATATTCTTCCCGAGAATCTAGCCTCTCAAAAAAATTTTAGAGGCTGTATTTCCATTGGCTGACAGTCAACTGTTTTTTTCCTGCTGGAGAAAGCAGCGTCGAGAACGTCATCATGTCTCAATCAGGAGACCCAAAAATATAATTTAACAACCCATTCATTTGGACAATTTTTCCAGACATGTTGCCAAGATGATCCAGTATTTTTGAATAACCTTTTTTCAGGGTTTAAATCAAGACAACAGGAAATCCACCTCTCCATCATAAAAGATTTGATAATTGGTTGCACCCTGCCATTGTCATTATAACTTGCACTTCATTTATAAACACTTTGTTTATAAAGATTTTTGCTATCCAGACAGAGACTCTCCTGTTTTGCTCACTCTTTACAGCTAGTGATACATGATGGAATTTACATAGCAGCACCCCATTTAAAGAAAAGTTTGAGGCTGTGTTTGGTACAGGAAATGACAGCAAATTCTGTATTCAGTTCTTGACCACAAGGATCTCACAGAAATGTGCATTGTGGACTTTGAAAATGTGGTTTTTACCTCCCGTGAATGGAACCAACTGAAAGATTTGTGTGCTGTTCTTTCACCATTCTCTGAGGCAACTGAACTCACAGAAGGAGAGAAGTCTGTCACCATTAGTATGGTGGTTCCTACAGTCTTGGATCTGAACACTCACCTGATCGATATGGAGGAGTCAAGAGGTCAGTGCCGACCAAAATGTAAAAGATTCTCAGGAATCTTTGTCAAAACAAAAATGGCCAAGAAGAGTGAGAGAGGAGCCTTTTGGCCATGATGTGTACTTCATTGCAGCCTGGATCCACATTTGGCCTCAGCTTGATCTAGATGTTTCCAACTCCAACATTGAAAATGCCACATTGCAGAATCAGTTTCGAGAAGATCTGAAGAGAACACTCAGAATAATTATTTACTCTAAATGTATATTTGTCGACCTCCAAAGCAGTCCTTGTTGATAGTGTCAGAACTGCTAAAGCAGTTGATGAGCATGACTAGGCAACGCAAAATCTATTTTTACACAACCACTGTTTTGTTGTTTGTGTTTCAGACACTTTGCTTGCTGAAGTTGAGACCATGGTGGATGCAGAGACGTTACAGAATTTGGCAGCAGGAACAGCAGGAACAGATTCACCCAAGGACTCCCCCGTCCAAATGTCCTCGGATCTTTGCTCGTTATCAAGCCCACGAAACCATCACCAGTCAGCCCTCAATGCAAGCATCTCAAGTCAGATAAGCAAATACTTTGATGTCATTCAGGATTCTGAAACAGATTCTGCACTCATTTTTGGGCTAAAAACAAAGAGAGATTTCCACAGTTACACACCTTGGCAACTCAGGTCTTGTCAATCCCTGCCTCCTCTGCACCGGTAGAGAGGGTTTTTAGTAGAGGGGGCTTATCTTGAGACCCCACCGTGCTTCTTTAGGTCATAAAATGCTCACTGCACTTATATTTCTTAAATGCAACCATGGCCTTTTGTAGTTGATCTCAATCTTGAGACCCCACCGTGCTTCTTTAGGTCATAAAATGCTCACTGCACTTATATTTCTTAAATGCAACCATGGCCTTTTGCAGTTGATCTCTGGCAACTATCCAACGTTCACTTTACTCAAGCTACCGTCTTTATACATAAAATATAAGAATTACAAGATACAGTAAAAGTATGAGGGAACCCTTCACTATATCCAAATGGTGTAAAATTGATAATAGTTCATTAAAAATATCAGTTTAGTTGCTACAAGGGCCTCCGATTTTTTTTTTTTATCAATTTAGCATTTTGAATGTGTTTGAAATCACATGTAATATTTTTTCTCAGGTTTTACTGTTCATTAATAGTATGACATTATTGTTTCATATCCCTTTGTGTCAATTCAAATAAATTATGGCTTTGGATTTGATCACTAAACCTTCAAGCAGTCATTTCTTTAACTTATGAGGGGTTATGTTTCATTTTGTGCATTTACGGATTAACATTGTGGAAGCCATTATATCTTTCCTATAGTGAATCTCTGTAAATGTACTGGGTATTTGTCTCTCTAGTGAATTTTGTTTTGCAATTAGAGCGCACTACATCTTGGGTCAAGTTTTTTTACATTGGTGACTGGACCAAAAACATGTACTATTATTTAGTGGTTATAGGACTCGTCTCGGTCTCGGCCCCCTTTGGTCTCGGTCTCGGCCCCCTTCGGTCTCGGTCTCGTCTCGGTCTCGGCCCCCTTCGGTCTCGGTCTCGTCTCGGTCTCGGCCCCCTTCGGTCTCGGTCTCGTCTCGGTCTCGGCCCCCTTCGGTCTCGGTCTCGACTCGGTCTCGCTTTAGGTGGACTCGAGCACAGCTCTGCAGGAGAGACTATCATAAAATAATGTATTTAAAATATACTTCATTGTGTTAATTGATTTATTTCATTGTTTCAAACAACTTGGGGAAAATGCGATTAATCGCGATTAATCACAGGATTGTGCGATTAATTAGTAAAATTTTTAAAATAAATTGACGGCCCTAATAAATATACAAATGGACATCAGTACGAAGTTGGGGTGTAACGATTAATCTACTACATTGATTTATTTTCCAATGATCCAACTACATCAATCTGTGTTCTGCAAGATCGCATTCCGGACGACATATATCGATCTAAAATAGTTTAAAAAGGTAGTCGATCGATTGTATCGATACTAGGAAATAACGCATTGGATTTAAGCTTGTCAGACTTTATGGATGTTTTTTCTTGGCACTTTTAATGATAAAGGCATTAAACGTTGCTCGATTTAGTCCGCCTATCTGTGACGTGATCGCCATGCGCCAGCAGCAGCGCAAAGACAACTAAACAGCATGTCTGATGGCTGGCAGAGGAGAAGTCGTTAATTGTTGTTTACTGGTTTGTTTATATCCATAATTAATTTATTCCTGATTCCCTTACAAGAAACAACAGGAACCTAGGAAACGTCACCTGCACTGCCCAGTACCCTGGCATTTATTTCAGACACACTGGTTGAATTTTTGGCTAAAAAAAGTTACTGAATCGTTTCGGATCGTTCTAAATAAACCAATAGCGTCCTTGAATCGTATCTTCAACCATGAATCGTGATACGAATCGTTGTTAAAAAGAATCGTTACACCCCTAGTACGAAGCTTGTATTTTTATGACCAGGGTAGCTACAGTCAATATCCAATTTTTATGGGTTAACAGCATCACCATCATCTTCTGTTACATGTAAATAGACTGAAAAAATGTGCTGTGATATTATGTCTAAACCTTTTTTATTATAATATCCTGCAGCTCCAGAGCATTTTTGGAGAAGTGTGTAACTCCAGCCCGTTTCAGAAAGGGAGGTAACTTAACCTCAGAGTCAGTTACTATGGTAACTAGGGTTGGGTATCGAGTATAGATTGGAACCGGGACTAGCTTTTTGATTTACCCGGAATCGTTCAAACGTTTAAATTTTCGATTCCGTCGACCCGAAACTGAACAAAATCTCGGCAAAATGCCACATTTGCTTGTTTTGTGCATGTCGAACATGATAAAGCACCTCCGAGTTCATGGAGTAGAAATAAATGTGTGCCCCGTCTGACACGCTGCGCCGACCATCATACGCTGCCTCTTTGTCACATATTGGGTGAGCTGTGTTGTACACAGAAGGCACTTCTGTGTATTGTTTTAATTAGGAGCACAGCAGTTGTGAGTTTAGTTAAGCACTGGGCATAGGTTGTCAACCAGTGGGCTATTTAAGTTCCCTGGTTAGGTTCACTGGTGCTGGTTATTGATTTAATGTACGTGTCCACAGTGGTGTAGTGGTGCGTATACGTATACCCACCTCTAAGGAGAGGGATTTACAGTTTACCCACCTCCAAAAAGATGAGTAACCGTATACCCAACTCTAATTAATCAGACTCGGTAGCCATCAATCTACAGGGCTTGAATTTCGGTGCAGGATTACGCATAATTTAAACTATTGCCGCAAGGTTAGTTTTTATAGTGCGAGAAATTCCCGCACAAATATATTTGCTTCATCTCAAATCGAGGTAAAATTGGTTGGATATACGATATTCAACGGATAATCGGAGCCCGAGATCAGGTCCGGTTTTCCCGCAAGCAGTCACACTACAGCCCGGTGATCGACCGAGAGAAACCTCCGTGTGCTTATAGTTAGGGACCGTCTATAAAGTACGAGTCTAACGTTATTAATTCAATAGCTGTTTAACCATTTAGCCTTGAAACTTCAAATCACTATCAGATTGTTTTATAGAGTACACCCACATTTGTCTTTTTTAACGAAATGGTGTAAGAGACGTATTTTTTTTATAGACAATTTACGAGTGAATGAATAAACTTTTTTTATTATTATTGTATTGCAATGTTCGGGAGAGCGAGATCTAAGCATGTCATTGCATAACTTGTTATTGTAATGCCAAATAAACACCCTTGAACCTTGAATTAACAATTTAAGAATCGGAATCGTTAGGAACCGGAATCGAAAGAAGGAATCGGAATCGTACAAATGAAACCCAACCCTAATGGTAACTGAGTCTGTGAACTTGGTCGGGAGCAGTTTTTCTTCAATAAACCTGGAGTTTCTCTCAGTCTCCTCCCTCTGACACAGCGCTCTCATTTCATCATTAATTAATTCAGTCTGTATAAGGCGCATTTTAGCGCAGGGTTGTCATTTGCATGAATAAAACAGGATTGATTTATTAACTCAAGTTAGGTAACGTTATAGACTGAAGTTTTTTTTAAACATGACATGTCCTTTCGTTACACGATCCTGCAGATGAAGAAGCTGTATTACTTCACAGGGAGTTAAACATATGTCGGGAGATGATATTGAGGAAACCCAACTAGATGTATTCTAATTTCCAAATAACTACCTATCAGATATTGAGGAAACCCGACTAGATGTATTTTAATTTCCAGATAACTTCCTATCAGATATTGAGGAAACCCAACTAGATGTATTTTAATTTCCAGATAACTACCTATCAGATATTGAGGAAACCCAACTAAAAGTATTTTAATTTCCAGATAACTTCCTATCAGATATTGAGGAAACCCAACTAGATGTATTTTAATTTCCAGATAACTTCCTATCAGATATTGAGGAAACCCAACTAGATGTATTTTAATTTCCAGATAACTACCTATCAGATATTGAGGAAACCCAACTAGATGTATTTTAATTTCCAGATAACTTCCTATCAGATATTGAGGAAACCCAACTAGATGTATTTTATTTTCCAGATAACTACCTATCAGATATTGAGGAAACTTAAAATTTAGTAGACGTTCCAGACATCTGTTATATTGAAAAAAAAGGTATTTCTAAAATAAATCAGACGTTGTTTGATGTGTATATGTTAATCACTGAATTAGTTATTGATTTTCAATAGTGGAGTCAGTTACTCCAAAAACACAAAGGAGTACAGATGTAACACAGACATGTTTAGGGTGTGAAGGGAGAGACAACCTCAGCTGACGACTTTCCAAGATTTATGGGACATTAATTGGCCTCTGATCTACAGGTTTCCGACTATCTGCACCTCTGCTCCTAAACATTAAATAATATAATTTACCCGCTGAGCCGCCGTCATTTGCACTACACAGAAGCAGCGCAAAAATGGCGCGAAAATAAAAAGTGTAACGAAGCACCATTAAAGTTTACATTTCACCATACAACGGTTTCACCATATAACTGAACAGATTGGTTGATATTGTATGAAACTAGAAGCACTAAATAGTGAAGGGTCACAATACAATTTTCAAAGAAAACCATAATGTAGCGCAGCTGCAGTTTTCACACAACTTACCTCAGCAATACAAAACCGTATTGTGAGGAAATGGCGGCTACGGCACCTTCCGAGGTACAATAGCTACTCTCCCGTACTGGCGTTTCAGGATTTCCGACCAATAATGAGGAGGCTTTCTTTGAATATGGCGCTCCTCAGTAAGGAGAGTAGCCATTGGCTAGATAACGTCATCGCCTAATTTGCATATGCTCCGCCTCTTCACATTAAATTGTGATGGACGCTGTATGAGAGGAATACGGTTTTGGAAGAGACAAAAGGTGAACATTTTTTTTGTTTGGTTGCCTTAAATTGTGTTTGTTTTTAAATGTAAGCCAGGGCGAGATCAGTCATAGATATATATACTAGATGTCGCATTCGGGTTCTAAGCATACGTCAAAACCGCCGCCATCTTCCCTCGGGGTTCTCCAAACTTTTCCATCTTCCGCCTGTACACCGAATGGACTATGCCGGACTTTTGTGGTGCCTTTGGGTGTTCCAATGAAAGAAATGAAAAGACAAAACAGCAAGGAATAACATTTCACAGGTGAGAATGATTTTATGATATTGAATTCATTTCTGGTTACGAAATTACATTATATTTCATGTTTCAGTCCTTGGTCGACAACAGCATGAAATGTAAACATTAGCCAATCCATGCTAGTTAGTTACAGTACACATGCTAGTGATGGTTAGTATATTAGTCAGTATATTAGTCAATATGTTGCAAATTTGGACATTGTTGGTCCATGAAACATACCGTTTGGTCTATATTCAATAGTTTCTCTGACTAGGGCTGTGGGGCCTGACGTAGTTTTTTTACAGCATAGATGTGTATATCTATGTATTTACAGCAAAAAATGTTACACTAATTTCAGCGTTTTGGCAACGGAGATGAGTCTGAAGTTAAAACATACACTTGAACAAGTTCATCCAAACCACAGATTCTGGCGGTTCACCCCGGTTGTATCTGATCATAGATATGTATTGTGTATATCTGTGGTATCTGATGAGCTATGTGGTGGAAAGAGCAGCAGCCAGTTTAGCCTCTATAGGCAACAGCCTTGTCCTAGATTGTCACCCTGACTGTTTTTCTTCCATAAAACACTGCATCTTTTCATTTATTGGCCACAGACAGTGCAAGTGTCATTTGCTACAATATTTTGGTTAGTGTGACCTACGCCTGTTAACTAAGTTGCACCTTAAGTCTCAGTGATGCAACTAAACATCGACAAGGCTTTAGTATGAAACTCCCTACTGGGATCGTTTTGTGTGGACGTTGTTTTTTGTGGAAACAGTTTCCAACAACAGAGAACCGGGAACAAACTTTTTCAACCAGGCCTTTAACAGTACTTTGACTTGGCTACGTCCCTTGAAGTACACAAATACTATGGACTTATGGATTTGTTTTGTTTGTAGTTTTCCAAGTGATAAACAGAGACGTCAGTCATGGACAATAGCACTCAGGAGAGAGGGGTTCAAGCCAAAAGACCGCACCGTCCTGTGCAGCTGTCATTTTCGACCTGAAGATTTTGACAAGAGTGGGCAGACTGTCCGTTTACGTCAAGGCGTGACCCCATCCATTTTTACGTTTCCTGATCATCTTTCAAAAGTATGTCACAGCAAAAAAATGTAGCCCAACATTTTGTAATTGATTACATGTTCCTATAAGCTCAAACAATTTCCCTTCTCTCCAGCCGCCTAGTTCATCCAGGTTAAGCAGAAACTCAAACAAGGCAACTGAAGAATCTCCCCAACCATGGTCCGACACACCTGTCAGTGGATTTGTAAGACCAGACCACGTTTATCAGTCAATATCAGTAAGTGAAATGATTTAAACACCCTTAGATGCTTGGTGGATGTAACAGTGACATTTTCAGTAGTTAGGAGACATGATTGAAGTTACTGAGTTTGTAACTATTTTTTCAGGATCATCAGTATGCCCTTGACCCAGTCAAAGCAAAAGAGAAGTTGGCTGTGTCTCAGGAGAACGTTGAGAAGTTACGACGGGACTTGAGAAATGCGAAGGACAGGGAAAGAAGACAAAAGAAGACAGTGGGCTCCTTGTTGGAGGAGTTAAAAAAGAACAAGATACTAAACATGTAGTGTATTTTCATGTGAAGAAATGACACTGCTACAATTGCTTGGAAAAACAGTGTAAATAAGTGTACATTTGCTGTTCCCTCAAAATTAATGTGTGGTATTAAATTAATGTAGAATATAAAGATCCTGTACTTATCTAAAGTTCACTTTGTATTTATATACATATATATAATCATTTTCAGCTTTATATCTCCCCTGTGTAATTCATGTGTAACTGTAAAAATGTGTACACCCATATTTATAACTTGAATCTAAACCATACAAGTCTTTATTAGGGTACATTCACAGATGGTGTCTCGACATTTCTTAAAATATGTTTCAAGGAACATACACTACCATGGCTTCCTGTCTGTCTAAGCCCACGCAGTTCAATCTCTATTCAGAAAATAGTTCCTAAAGGAAAAAACTACCTACATGAAACAAAACG
This sequence comes from Dallia pectoralis, assembly GCA_029465975.1. Classification (NCBI taxonomy): domain Eukaryota; kingdom Metazoa; phylum Chordata; class Actinopteri; order Esociformes; family Umbridae; genus Dallia; species Dallia pectoralis. The sequence goes on from CM055745.1 coordinate 16,869,203, forward strand.
TGGACTAAAGACCTATTTCTCTGGCTCACATACATTGAAATGAATTTTCTCTCAAAAATATTTGAAAAAATATCTGTTGGATTGTGTGATACGTGTCATGCATATTGCATTATCTATTGGATTGTGTGATACGTGTCATCCATATTGCATTATCTATTGGATTGTGTGATACGTGTCATCCATATTGCATTATCTATTGGATTGTGTGATACGTGTCATCCATATTGCATTATCTATTGTATTGTGTGATACGTGTCATCCATATTGCATTATCTATTGTATTGTGTGATACGTGTCATCCATATTGCATTATCTATTGGATTGTGTGATACGTGTCATCCATATTGCATTATCTATTGGATTGTGTGATACGTGTCATCCATATTGCATTATCTATTGTATTGTGTGATACGTGTCATCCATATTGCATTATCTATTGTATTGTGTGATACGTGTCATCCATATTGTATTATCTATTGTATTGTGTGATATGTGTCATGCATATTGCATTATCTATTAGATTTAAGTACCCACATAACCAATAAACAGGGGATACACACACCCAGGGTCCTCAGAGAAATCAGTGGCTATGGCTCTGTGTGTATCAGAAGGCATGTGCCGTTCCGTCTCAAGTCATACGCCCCAGCAGTTGAACATTGGCACTTCCTGGTGACGTTGCAGAGCTCACAGATTCCCAGAGATGATAAACTAAAGATGTCCCCCCCCACACTTCTATTTAGTTTACTACAGTACAGTGCTGGTACAAATGTGTGCTTGATGCTGTGAGAATATGAACAGCACTATTGGATATTCCACAAGAGCCAGTGATTGATACTGCTTTGATGTATCACAACCCCTTAAATAACTAAATACCATTGTCAATGTTTCCATGAACAGTACATGGCTGCTCCCATAAGGACTAACTGTGAGTCACTGGAAAATACCATATATATATATATATATACGTTTTTATTAAAACAGCCTTCTGAATAACAGTTTATGGGGAAAGAAATCTGTCAAGAGAGACTATATTCCAAGTCTTATATGGCTGCAGGAAGATGTTTCCACCAGGGGGCGCTGTTGACCATAATGAAGCTTGTCAACCTCGAGCATTAAAGCATTGGCCAAAATGTCACGTGTTATGGTGGCGGGTTCATGCGAAGATACCAGAAGAGATACTATTGATAAGTGAAGCGATTACTTCTTTGATGGCTTTTAAATGCAGATGAGATTTGTGTAAATACAATGGATTATGCATGAAAGTTAACTAACGAGTGTTATTTCATTGCGCATGTCTGTAAATGTACCTTCGCTGTAACACTAACATTAAACCTCATGACTTCACAAGCCTAACTGACTAAACCACTATAACCCAATGGCCTATCATGGGGTTATTAATATTAGACACAGCATGCAGGATCATTGGAGACCAGGGGTTTGACTTTGACATGTGTTTTTGTTTCACCTTCCCTCTACATCCCTGTTCCTATAGTCTACACTAAAATTAATAAAATATCAGAAAAGTGCAAGACACAATTTCTCCTCAGAAGTGTATCTTACACAGTTCATGGATTATTTTACATGTCTCTTTGAAGATCTTGATATGACTTGATTCAGACATCTAGTACCAAATTATTCATATAATAGATAAAAGGGTATACCAGGCAGTTACCGTCCACACAATGTGTTGACTAGGCTGTATAGTATAGCCAAATAAGGTTTGGATAGAAAATAAGATTATAAAATGCATTGTAAAGGACGTTTTAAATATTGTGTTAATGTTTCTACAGATTTTTAGTTAATTTTGCCCTCACGTCAGAGTTATCTTGAAGGATTAGTGTTGCCATAATGATCAAAACCTGGATAAATATGTTTGCAGTTGTGCAGGTGGTACTAGCATATTCAGATGGTTTACCTATTGACTCAAATCCATTAGAACACATCTCTGTGAAACAGGGCTGACATGTTTTTAAGTTAGCCAATTCATTTGGCAGATGTGGAGTACCACAGGGACTGATTCTTGGACCTCTGATTCAAAGATTAATATGAATGTCCTTCGAAACAAATAAAATGCAGCATGATGTGCCAACCTATGTACTACTGCAGCTATGTAAGATGGACTTTTATATTCTCCATCCCACCGAAGTGGTAACTGTGGGTAATGCAAGTAATAACAGTCTAAATTACATTTGGTCACGTTCGTTCCAGGACTCAATAACAGGTGATTGCTATATATTGCTATGTATCTGTCGTTTTCCAATTATTGTTGCCTCACATTAAAAATGATCACATCACATTTGTTAACGAATCGCTAACATCACAGAACAAGTTTGCATTGTGAAGTGGTCCAGTGTTCTTTTCTTTTTAAAATCTTAATTAAATAACGTAAAACCAGGAGCATCCAGTAAATTTTCACCTAGTAGGCATTAAGACTCTCGTAATTGAGGAAACAGTTTTCCTACATGCAGTTAACAGCTGACTTCGAGCCTCACAGTCATAGTCCCAAAAATTATAACAAAATTAGGGCACACACTCGATTTGCTCACGCTCTCCCACTCTGTTCCGTAATTCTAGTTCCAAAGATCTAGGAAGTTTAGGGGGAAATGTACTTTCAATCTGTTCGATAACCTCTTACCTGATTCAACCCAGTCCCTCCATAAATCTCACCCGATATGATAGAACAAAGCAACAAGCGACATTACATTACAAAATTTCATCTAAAAATACTGATCGTAGAATGACGGTTTTTGTTACATTTTTATTAATTTCCTGGTTCAGCAAGGGAAGAACAGTTCCAATTCCAAACGGTCACGCCTGGGCGCGTTCCCGCTTGCCAAACCATGCCGTTTGGGCAGAGAAATATTGACTTGGAGAGATGCTACACATACCGGCCTTCTGCCCTACACAAAAAGACACACAAACAGAAACCTATACACACACACACACCCCTTTCTCCACCATACATGCGTCACAACACACACACGCACACACACAAAGCTTACCCCCACAGAACAACAACTCCTTCGGTGCTTTTTTAAGCATTGGGTGTATTGGTGCTGGGGTTTGACTGAGAGTAGTTCCCTGGAGACCCCCCCCTCCCCACCACTGACCTGCAGGCAGGTCGGTTTCACTGATTCGTAGTGGTAACAAAACAGCACCCCCTGGAGCACCAGTGAGGAGTGCAGGCAACTGTGTGGGCTCTGTGCCCGTCTACGTGCCCGTCTACGTCACAGGGGATTTTCAGAGGGGCGTCCTTTTGCATTTACCCAGGCCTCGCCACGCTTGCCTCCAGACCGACTACGGTCACCCAGGAAACAGGAGCGCGAGGATCCGATGGTGACAAAAGCCCGGCAGTAGAGCCGACGGCCACGCCCCCCAGAGGGTGCTCCTCTAATTTGTCCTCCATTCGCTACACTTTTCTACTGAACAAGTTCCCGTTTTTCCGTTGGAAACAATGCAGCATAATTGAAAACATGCAGTATATTATAACAGTACCAATACAGTCAGAAAGGATTGATTAGATATTGCGACAATACATCCACCACTTTGTATGCGTCCGCTCCGGTTTCAACTTGCATTTGGGCCGTTGTCGGCGCTGTCACTTTGAGCGCTCTGTACACTCGAGGACTCATGGGCGACGCGGTGGACGATCTTTTCGTGTTAGGGGGAGCGACTGACAGTCAACGTGACAAACCAGGCTGGGTGAACCGTGTGGTCTCAGCGACACCCCCCCACATGTCATGATTCATACAACAAGCATCAGCACATTACAAATACACATCACACACCATGGGTACCACAATAGGATAAGGGGAGGGCCTCCGAGTAGAGCACGCACGCACGCGCACACACACACACACACACACACACACACACACACACACACACACACACACACACACACACACACACACACACACACACACACACACACACACACACACACACACACACACACACACACACACACACACACACACACACACACACGCACACACGCACACACGCACACACACGCACACACGCACACACGCACACACACACACACACACACACACACACATCGTTTCATGCAAACGAAATCACACGGGCACCGGACCACGGAACGAATTGAGTTCGGCGTCCATGGTTTTTGTTGTCGTTCACGGTCACCCTCACATGGCACTTTGAATGGAGTGAGCGCTCGCCCGTCGCTCAGGCAAAAGAGGAACCGAAGAAAGAGAAAACACGCACACTACAAATCGCCACCTGTACTCCGGAACACGCACAATTCAAGTAAAAGCCCTTTCTGACGTGGAATGATCGTACAACTTGAGTCTGGTTTAAGTGCAGCAGAAGTGCGCGCACACACCAATGAGGGGGGTCGGGTTACGACCAGTGGAGGGGGAGGAGCTTATGGGCCCAGTCAGGGCTGTAGTAACGGCTGAGTCTGAGCACCTGTTCTTTGTGAGATAAGGCTTTGGGAACATCGTCACAGGGGTTTCCTGGTGATTCGCCCACCCAACCTCAAAGCGTTGTCGGCCGCGTCCGAACTTTTATCCGTCTCTCCGTTGGCGGTGTAAGTTGAGTCACGCAGGACTCTACCTGCTGTAAGGGTCGCCGGGGTAACCGTCTCGGTTGCTACCGCTGTTGTTGTTATTGTTGCCGTTTCTCCCCCCCCCGGCGGAGGAGGAGTAGGAGCCACGAGAGGAAGGGGAGAAAAGCAGGGAGGAAGAGGGGCCCGGCTCAGAGTCGTCCATTTGACCAGCTCCTTCAAACACGTTGTCGATATCCGTTGGTGCCGACTGGCCAGCCCGCGCGCCCTCCGAGGCCAGACCGGGGGATTGAGGCCGGGAACCGTGCACCCTCCGACTGGCCCGCTTCCACACCGGGCCACCTGAGCAAGCCTCCAAAGGCCCATGCGGTTTCTCCAGGGTGAGACGCAGGGTCTGGGCTTTGGTGATCGCAGAGGAGGAGGTGGAAGGTGAGGCAGCCGACGGCCCGGGGACGGCCAGGTTTGGGTCACCGCCGACGGGCCGCCCGGCTGCGGCGCCTGCCCCGGTCTGCGAGCCGCGGTGGATGCGGTGGCTGACGATGATGTTGTTGCCGAAGCCTCCCATGGAGGCCATGGTGGTGCTCTGCTCCCGCTGGACCACCGCCGTCATGCCGCCCTCGGCAATTAGCCGGCGGATCCGTGCCAGGGCGTCCTCACCGGGGGCGTACTCCGGAATCTCACCTGGAACAGAAGCAAGATTCAGGCAAAAACCGCACCCTAATAGGTATATGCACGTTAACGTACAGAGGAGTTGGGCACGGGTAATTAGTCATCTGTACAGAATGAACATATATATATATATACCAACAGGTAATATACAGTGCCTATAGAAAAGCATAATACCCTGTCAAAATCCTTAGCGTTTGTCACATTACACGCTGAAAATGTTAATAAATTAAATGTAAGATCTTCGGGCAGTATTTACACGTTATAACGCTCAGCATCACAGTGAGTGTCTAGACTGTGTGGTCAATTAACCTCCCACGATGGCCATAAATGAACACCCCCACTACCCATAGGAAGAAATCTGCTTTGGTAGGTAAATGTTTTAATCAGCCTGGTTGGACGGTGGTCACACAAGGCTCTACACACTACCGTGTATATAAGTGTTTCACTCAGTTTATTGGAACAAAAAGCAACCTGAACGTGTGAGAACATAAGATGTAAATCAGATCACAAACAAAATGAATCACCAATGTTTTTCAGACATTTGAAAAACCTAACCTCCCCCCAAACATCTGAGTGTTTAGGGGGTATTAAGAATATACTATTTGGGACACATGTTTTAACTTCTTTCGAGAGTCTCCCTCTAGACAACAAGAGGGATTTCCAGTTTAAGCAGGTGGCATTCGGAGTACCTGTGTTCGCTGTGGATGTCCCGGCTTCTGTGGAGGCGTCCCCCAGAGGAACACCCTGGGTCCGGCTGGCTTGAGGCAGCTCCAGGCCTCCCTGGGATTCAAGACTTGTGGATGGGGCCTCTTGACGAGCTTTTATTCAGATCAGGAGTGAGCGAGAACACACCGATTCATTCACGTTAACACAGCAACTCTAAACCGCATCACCGTGATCAGATGATACCCAACTAGTATAGCATCTAATGTGAAATATGAATCCATGACTTCACAGTTGAACTGAATGCAAACGCAGCTACAAGCGGGAGTCTGGCTTTATGCACATGAGAGGCTTCCTCCTACCGTATTGAGCGGCGGTGGAGGTGCTCGGACCAGGGAGGTCCCTCTCCGTCTGAGTCTCGGCGTTCTGCAGCTGGACGATGGGCGTCTGAGTGCCCTGTGAGGTCACAGAGGGGGCGGGGTGTCGGGGCTGGAGGCCAATGGCGTTCATCAGACCCATGTCTCTGTCCAATCGCCAGCTGGAGCGAGTGGGGGCTCTGAGTGGACAAATGTCACTGAACGTTATTGACGTGACGGACTTGGAACGTTTAAGGTTGTACAGTGCGTCCAGAAAGTATTTGCAGAACTTTACTTATTCTACATTTTGTTATGTTACAGCCCAAAATGATTTCAATATTTGTTTTCCCTTTCAAAATACTACACACAACACCCCATTAAAGACAGTGAAGAAAAGTTTGTTTAATATTTCTTTTATATATTTGCTGGAGGTTCCTGGAGGTTCCAAACATCTTCCATTCATAGATGGAGGCCACTGTCTGCTAATTTTTTCTGTCTGTACTCTTCCCCAGATCTGTGCCTCAATACAATCCTGTCTTAGAGGTCCATGTGATATATATTAAGGTTTGCAAAGATTGTGATGCGCTGTGAATACTTTCCGGATGCACTGTGCATTTCAAAACCTTTCTGTAAACCCCACTTCTTAACACACATCCTGGCAAATGTCTCAGTTCCACACACACAGCAAGCAAACCTAAAAGATGTACGAGAAGAAAATTAGTCACCAACAGCTCCCGCAAGTAACTAAATTCCTTACCCTGGCCGTTCTGTACCCCGGGTCCGACTGGTTCCACCACCACTGTTGTTCACTGTGAATATGGGTTCTGAGCTGGCTTCAGCCGGGCTCTCTCCATCACTCCTGTAGAACCTGGATGACAGACAGTGGTTAATATCACATAACCCAATCATTGCCAAAGAGATTGTCACCAATGCCGACCATCGTGATCCATCACGACCTCATTAAAGACCATCTTCAATCTAGAGTCTTCCTGTTTATTGGCTAATATAATAACAAAACAGAGCAATCAAATGCAATTGAGCGGCAGCATTGGTGGAGGCGATAAGAAATGTGCTAAAATCAAGAGAATTGACAATGCACATAGGCAAACAAAGTGTGTATTCACAAAAGTCACCCAAGCACCTTCTAGGTTGTCCTCAGAAGGCACGTTCTAGTACCAATGGCGACCCGTGAACTTAGTAAAGAGTTCAATATCAACCAATTTTAACTAGACAGGATTCAAATCGATATTGGATTTCACATTTCTCCCAGGAGTTCTGCTGGTGGTCTCCATTGTTGTCCACATCAGTGACACGTTGACGAGTACATCACTGCGTCCACATTGATTCTGTGTCCACATTGATTCTGGGTCAAGTGGTTGAACAGATTTTCGGTTTGTTGGGCCCTTTCCGGGGTTCGCCCCATTTAGGGCCACAGTTTCACTGGATCCCCGTTTTTCAGGCCCAGGGTTGAGCTCTGACTTGTAATTGGTCAGGAGAATAGAGAGCTACGGTGTCTAACATTTCCCTGTGTGTTGTTCACACTGAGGAGATGAGCCCATAGACCACACTGACCTGGAACCTGGTTGTGTAGCAGGCCAAACGGCTGATGAGACCAGACAGTACCAGCTTTGGATCAGGTATAAGAGTAAGTATTGAAGCATATAGTCACTACTCACACCGGCCGGCAAATCACCAGGTCTCCTTTGTTGGTTCCGTAAGCCAGGCCCATCCCCGGGTCCGGAAGCCATCTGGCAGAATTGATGCTGACATGTCGCCGCTGGTCTGGAGCCATGGGATACACCACATTGAAGACCATCTAGAGAAGAAATACATGACCCAGACATCAAGCGTCTAGAGAAGAAATACATGACCCAAACATCAAGCGTCTAGAGAAGAAATACATGACCCAAACATCAAGCGTCTAGAGAAGAAATACATGACCCAAACATCAAGCGTCTAGAGAAGAAATACCTGACCCAAACATCAAGCGTCTAGAGAAGAAATACATGACCCATGCTCCGTTGCAGCCTCAATTCGAGTAGCTTTGTGAGCAAAAACTAAACCTCCCATATGCTCCTCGGAGTGTGGATGTCACTGGCTCGCTATAGCTCTTGTTTGTTCCACCAGCTCGAGTAACTTTGTGAGCAAAAACTAAACCTGCCCGAGTGGTCATGGTCGATTGGCGTCCCTGGGTTGATGCTCGGCATAGTGGGTGGGTGTTTTCCGGCCTATTGGGCCCTGTTTCGGGGTTTACCCTGTTCAGGGCCCCAGCTTCACTGGACCCCCCTGTCTCATTCTAAGATCTATGCTGCTATACTATGGTGCCGGGGACGTAGGGAACCAGGGTGTCTAATCTTTCCTGTGTCCTGTCTCTACTAACATCTGTCTGGACTTGTCCTGGTTTTACCCGTTCATGGCCATTGTCTCACTAACCCCCCTGTCTCCTTTTAAAGTATTATGTTCGGTATACTATTGTGCCGGGAACTAGTGTCCAACCCTTCCCTGTGTTTGTGTCCACTTCTGTCAGGGGGACCGCTCCAGCTTGGAGCATATGCTGGATCCTCCCTGGGGCCCCTGACTGTGCGGCTGACAGAACAGCTGGTGCAACCGGAGCTTCTTCCTCCAAGTCCTATCAAATCCATCATCCCTCCTGGACATCCCGGACTATTTTGCTTTCTCAGTTTTTCACACCTCGCTTGTTGTACTGTCATAAACTGACCCAGCCCAGCCAGAAGAGGACTGGTGATCCCTCAGAGCCTGGCTCCTCTCTAGGTTTCTTCCTAAATCTGACTTTCAGGGAGTTTTTCCTAGCCGCCGTGTGTCAACTTGTTCAACTTGTTGATGTTTGCTCTGTCGGATTCAGGCTGGTGATTGTAAAAGCACTTTGTGACAACTTTTGTTGTAAAAAGGGCTTTATAAATAAATTTGATTGATTGATTGATTGATTGACCCAAACATCAAGCGTCTAGAGAAGAAATACATGACCCAAACATCAAGCGTCTAGAGAAGAAATACATGACCCAAACATCAAGCGTCTAGAGAAGAAATACATGATCCAAACATCAAGCGTCTAGAGAAGAAATACATGACCCAAACATCAATGCTGCTATACTATGGTGCCGGGACGTAGGGAACCAGGGTGTCTAATCTTTCCTGTGTCCTGTCTCTACTAACATCTGTCTGGACTTGTCCTGGTTTTACCCGTTCATGGCCATTGTCTCACTAACCCCCTGTCTCCTTTTTAAAGTATTATGTTCGGTATACTATTGTGCTGGAACTAGTGTCCAACCCTTCCCTGTGTTTGTGTCCACTTCTGTCAGGGGGACCGCTCCAGCTTGGAGCATATGCTGGATCCTCCCTGGGGCCCCTGACTGTGCGGCTGACAGAACAGCTGGTGCAACCGGAGCTTCTTCCTCCAAGTCCTATCAAATCCATCATCCCTCCTGGACATCCCGGACTATTTTGCTTTCTCAGTTTTTCACACCTCGCTTGTTGTACTGTCATAAACTGACCCAGCCCAGCCAGAAGAGGACTGGTGATCCCTCAGAGCCTGGCTCCTCTCTAGGTTTCTTCCTAAATCTGACTTTCAGGGAGTTTTTCCTAGCCGCCGTGTGTCAACTTGTTCAACTTGTTGATGTTTGCTCTGTCGGATTCAGGCTGGTGATTGTAAAAGCACTTTGTGACAACTTTTGTTGTAAAAAGGGCTTTATAAATAAATTTGATTGATTGATTGATTGATTGACCCAAACATCAAGCGTCTAGAGAAGAAATACATGACCCAAACATCAAGCGTCTAGAGAAGAAATACATGACCCAAACATCAAGCGTCTAGAGAAGAAATACATGATCCAAACATCAAGCGTCTAGAGAAGAAATACATGACCCAAACATCAATCATCGTAGACATGGACAAACAGACAATCCTAACATGTCTCTCCGTCACATGCAGTGCTCACGTACCTCTAATATTTGGCTACAAGTAGAACAGAGGGACACTAGGAAGAGCAGTAATACTCCCTCAGGACATAAGCGGACGTGTATGAAAGTTGTGTGAACAGAACAGTGGTTAGTATTGAACCGAGGAAGAGGTCAGTGCGACCACATGTAAAAGAGCGCTAGAGACGGCCACGGCGAGACGGCCACGGCGAGACGGCCACGGCGAGGCGGCCACGGCGAGGCGGCCACGGCGAGGCGGCCACGGCGAGACGGCCACGGCGAGGCGGCCACGGCGAGGCGGCCACGGAGAGGCGGCCACGGAGAGGCGGCCACGGAGAGGCGGCCACGGAGAGGCGGCCACGGAGAGGCGGCCACGGAGAGGCGGCCACGGAGAGGCGGCCACGGGAGGCGGCCACGGAGAGGCGGCCACGGAGAGGCGGCCACGGAGAGGCGGCCACGAGAGGCGGCCACGGAGAGGCGGCCACGGAGAGGCGGCCACGGAGAGGCGGCCACGGAGAGGCGGCCACGGAGAGGCGGCCACGGAGAGGCGGCCACGGAGAGGCGGCCACGGGAGAGGCGGCCACAGAGAGGCGGCCACAGAGAGGCGGCCACAGAGAGGCGGCCACAGAGAGGCGGCCACAGCGAGGCGGCCACAGCGAGGCGGCCACAGCGAGACGGCCACAGCGAGACGGCCACAGCGAGACGGCCACAGCGAGACGGCCACAGCGAGACGGCCACAGCGAGACGGCCACAGCGAGACGGCCACAGCGAGACGGCCACAGCGAGCCCCGGCGGCCAGTCTCCCCCCCCAGCCCGAGTCTCCCCTCTCCCCCGCCCGCCACAGAGAGTCTAGCCCCCCCGGCCACAGAGAGACGGCCACAGAGAGTCCCCCCCCGGCCACAGAGCCCCCCGCCCGGCCACAGAGAGACGGCCACAGAGAGACGGCCACAGAGAGACGGCCACAGAGAGACGGCCACAGAGACAAATGTGTTCACCACTTACCCTGAGTTGGCAGAACAAAATATCCCGCCAGTCTCTCTCCCCCTGCCCGCCAGTCTCTCCCCCTGCCCGCCAGTCTCTCCCCCTGCCCGCCAGTCTCTCCCCCTGCCCGCCAGTCTCTCTCCCCCTGCCCGCCAGTCTAGCCCCCCCCCCCCGCCCGCCAGTCTAGCCCCCCCCGCCCGCCCGCCAGCCCCCCGCCCGCCAGTCCCCCCGCCCGCCAGTCTCTCTCCCCCTGCCCGCCAGTCTAGCCCCCACCCGCCCGCCAGCCCCCCCGCCACCCAGTCCCCCCGCACGCCCAGTCTCCCCCCCCGCCCGCCAGTCCCCCCCCGCCAGTCCCCCCCGCCCGCCAGTCCCCCCCCGCCCGCCAGTCCCCCCCCGCCCGCCAGTCTCTCTTCCCCCTGCCCGCCAGTCTCTCTCCCCCTGCCCGCCAGTCTCTCTCCCCCTGCCCGCCAGTCTCTCTCCCCCTGCCCGCCAGTCTCCCCCCCCCCCCCGCCAGTCTCTCTCTCCCCCCCGCCAGTCTCTCTCCCCCGCCCGCCAGTCTCTCTGTTGTAAATCTCTTCCTGGCTGTATGACATGTCCACATGTGTCTCACCTATCTCTGTGTAGGTCTTTCTCTCGGTCTTACCCTGATGGATGTCTCTCCGCCGTGGGGCTGTTGTAGCCGGAACACCTGCGCCACCATGTGGTCAGTGGAGGGATGTAGCAGTATCCTGCGTGAAGCCAGACCCACCATGACGTAGCAACCCATAGGAGACAGGCTCACAGAGATGGCATTAGGACCTGGGTCAGATAAATACACAGAGATGGCATTAGGACCTGGGTCAGATAAATACACAGAGACGGCATTAGGACCTGGGTCAGATAAATACACAGAGACGGCATTAGGACCTGGGTCAGATAAATACACAGAGACGGCATTAGGACCCGGGTCAGATAAATACACAGAGACGGCATTAGGACCCGGGTCAGATAAATACACAGAGACGGCATTAGGACCTGGGTCAGATAAATACACAGAGACGGCATTAGGACCTGGGTCAGATACAAGACAGAGATGGCATTAGGACCTAGGTCAGATACATACTAACAGGAATCCACAGATTCCTCTGTCAAGTCAATGTATTGCATTTCATACCAACACAACAATATCCATAATGTCAAAGTGAGTTACAAACGAGTAACACAATCAGTTGCTGTCTGTCACATTTGTAGGTACAGCGTATCAACGCGATGCTGTGTGCTCTGTTGGGTTCCAGGTTGGGTGTTTTTACAACAAAGGTGTCACAAAGTGCTTTTACGAAGGGCTTCGTAGAAACAAATTTCATCGATTGAAGTTTTCAACCGCTATATAAAGAAAAGGCTAAGTGTAAGTGAAATGATGTAACTAGTATAGTTGCTTCTAGAGTTGTTTCAAATGATTTGGGGTCATACACAACTCTCTCTGGCAGGTCCCACTGCTTCTGGTAATGTCTTTAGCCACTCTCACATAAAAGGCCACACATGTAGGGAATGTGGAGCCGAGATGCTGCCTTGGTCTCACGTAATCCTTCTCAATGGCACCGCTACCATTTGGTTAACAGGGGACACCACAACAGGACTCACCAAATCTCTTGGTGTAGAGCATCTCTCCCAGGTTGTGTGGAGCCAGGGAGTACACGGCCAGGATGCCCTCGTCCGGGAAACCCCGCTGGCTGCTGGGTATGAACACGGCCAGGAGCTGCCCGTCCGCCGAAATGTCACAGCTGGCGTCGTTGTAGATCTTGCAGTTTGGCACCAGCACGTTTACAGAAGCTGGACGGGGAAAAAAACTAAATCAGGGGAAGCAAACATGACCACTCGAATGACTGGAGAGCTGGGCCCGTTTGGGCGGATGTAGCATTCTGGAAGGGTCTGCCCGAAAGGTGTTTAAAGTGTCCACGTACCGTTGCTGATTTCAGGAAGGTGGAACTTGGTGAAGTCCCACCACTGGAGGCGATAGGTAGTGTTGGCTATGTTGCTGGCTACCGCCGACTGACCGTCCCCAATGGAGGCACCTGATAGGGGGGAGAAAAGGTGGTCAGTGGAGCTGTACTCTATACATACTGTTCTATTATTGGCCGTTATGGAGTAGGAGCCAATAAGGATGGATGAGCAGGCCTACAAGATACACCTGAGATGGTCTGGGGTTAATGAGTGGTGGTGGAACATCTGAGATGGTCTGGGGTTAATGAGTGGTGGTGGAACACCTGAGATGGTCTGGGGTTAATGAGTGGTGGTGGAACACCTGCGATGGTCTGGGGTTAATGAGTGGTGGTGGAACACCTGAGATGGTCTGGTGTTAATGAGTGGTGGTGGAACATCTGAGATGGTCTGGTGTTAATGAGTGGTGGTGGAACATCTGAGATGGTCTGGTGATAAAGAGTGGTGGTGGAACATCTGAGATGGTCTGGGGTTAATGAGTGGTGGTGAAACACCTGAGATGGTCTGGGGTTAATGAGTGGTGGTGGAACATCTGAGATGGTCTGGTGTTAAAGAGTGGTGGTGAAACACCTGAGATGGTCTGGGGTTAATGAGTGGTGGTGGAACACCTGAGATGGTCTGGGGTTAATGAGTGGTGGTGGAACATCTGAGATGGTCTGGGGTTAATGAGTGGTGGTGAAACACCTGAGATGGTCTGGGGTTAATGAGTGGTGGTGGAAGGTGTGAGATGGTCTGGTATTAAAGAGTGGTGGTGGAACACCTGAGATGGTCTGGGGTTAAAGAGTGGTGGTGGAACACCTGAGATGGTCTGGGGTTAATGAGTGGTGGTGGAACACCTGAGATGGTCTGGTGTTAAAGAGTGGTGGTGGAACACCTGAGATGGTCTGGGGTTAATGAGTGGTGGTGAAACACCTGAGATGGTCTGGTGTTAATGAGTGGTGGTGGAACACCTGAGATGGTCTGGGGTTAATGAGTGGTGGTGGAAGGTGTGAGATGGTCTGGTGATAAAGAGTGGTGGTGAAACACCTGAGATGGTCTGGGGTTAATGAGTGGTGGTGGAAGGTGTGAGATGGTCTGGTGTTAATGAGTGGTGGTGGAACACCTGAGATGGTCTGGGGTTAATGAGTGGTGGTGGAAGGTGTGAGATGGTCTGGTGATAAAGAGTGGTGGTGAAACACCTGAGATGGTCTGGTGATAAAGAGTGGTGGTGGAGCACCTGAGATGGTCTGGGGTTAAAGAGTGGTGGTGGAAGGTGTGAGATGGTCTGGGGTTAATGAGTGGTGGTGAAACACCTGAGATGGTCTGGTGTTAAAGAGTGGTGGTGAAAGACCTGAGATGGTCTGGTGATAAAGAGTGGTGGTGAAACACCTGAGATGGTCTGGGGTTAAAGAGTGGTGGTGAAACACCTGAGACGGTCTGGGGTTAATGAGTGGTGGTGGAAGGTGTGAGATGGTCTGGTGTTAATGAGTGGTGGTGAAACACCTGAGATGGTCTGGTGTTAATGAGTGGTGGTGAAACACCTGAGATGGTCTGGTGTTAAAGAGTGGTGGTGAAACACCTGAGATGGTCTGGTGTTAAAGAGTGGTGGTGAAACACCTGAGATGGTCTGGGGTTAATGAGTGGTGGTGGAACACCTGAGATGGTATGGTGATAAAGATGGTCTGGTGAAGGTGTGAGATGGTGGTGAAACACCTGAGATGGTCTGGTGTTAAAGAGTGTTAAAGAGTGGTGGTGAAACACCTGAGATGGTCTGGTGTTAAAGTTAAAGAGTGGTGGTGAAACACCTGAGAGTGGTGGTGAAAGACCTGAGATGGTCTGGTGTTAAAGAGTGGTGGTGAAACACCTGAGATGGTCTGGTGATAAAGAGAAGTGGTGAAACACCTGAGATGGTCTGGTGATAAAGAGTGGTGGTGAAACACCTGAGATGGTCTGGTGTTAAAGAGTGGTGGTGAAACACCTGAGATGGTCTGGTGTTAAAAAGTGGTGGTGAAACACCTGAGATGGTCGAGAAGTGGTGAAACACCTGAGATGGTCTGGTGTTAAAGAGTGGTGGTGAAACACCTGAGATGGTCTGGTGTTAAAAAGTGGTGGTGAAACACCTGAGATGGTCTGGTATTAAAGAGTGGTGGTGGAACACCTGAGACGGTCTGGTGATAAAGAGAAGTGGTGAAACACCTGAGATGGTCTGGTGTTAAAGAGTGGTGGTGGAACACCTGAGATGGTCTGGTGTTAATGAGTGGTGGTGAAACACCTGAGATGGTCTGGTGATAAAGAGAAGTGGTGAAACACCTGAGATGGTCTGGTGTTAAAGAGTGGTGGTGGAAGGTGTAAGACGTTCTGGTATTAAAGAGTGGTGGTGGAACACCTGAGATGGTCTGGTATTAAAGAGTGGTGGTGAAACACCTGAGATGGTCTGGGGTTAATGAGTGGTGGTGGAAGGTGTGAGATAGTCTGGTGTTAATGAGTGGTGGTGGAGCACCTGAGATGGTCTGGTGTTAAAGAGTGGTGGTGAAACACCTGAGATGGTCTGGGGTTAATGAGTGGTGGTGGAAGGTGTGAGATAGTCTGGTGTTAATGAGTGGTGGTGGAGCACCTGAGATGGTCTGGTGTTAAAGAGTGGTGGTGAAACACCTGAGATGGTCTGGTATTAAAGAGTGGTGGTGGAACGTGTGAGATGGTCTGGTATTAAAGAGTGGTGCTGGAACGTGTGAGATGGTCTGGTATTAAAGAGTGGTGGTGGAACACCTGAGATGGTCTGGTATTAAAGAGTGGTGGTGAAACACCTGAGATGGTCTGGTGTTAAAGAGTGGTGGTGGAAGGTGTGAGATGGTCTGGTGTTAATGAGTGGTGGTGGAACACCAGAGATGGTCTGGTGTTAAAGAGTGGTGGTGGAGCACCTGAGATGGTCTGGTGTTAAAGAGTGGTGGCGAAACACCTGAGATGGTCTGGTGTTAAAGAGTGGTGGTGAAACACCTGAGATGGTCTGGTATTAAAGAGTGGTGGTGGAACGTGTGAGATGGTCTGGTATTAAAGAGTGGTGGTGGAACGTGTGAGATGGTCTGGTATTAAAGAGTGGTGGTGGAACACCTGAGATGGTTTGGTATTAAAGAGTGGTGGTGAAACACCTGAGATGGTCTGGTGTTAAAGAGTGGTGGTGGAGCACCTGAGATGGTCTGGTATTAAAGAGTGTTGGTGAAACACCTGAGATGGTCTGGTGGTTAAGGTGTGCTTACCTGCCAGGACCCTGTTGACAGATGAGTGGGTGGCCAGTCCAGACTGGTTCCTCTCGTGGAAAATCCCAGCATAGGGCAAGTACTCAGGCAGCAGGAACCGGCGAGGAACAAAGCGCCCCAGCGAGGGGGCCGACATCCTAGCGTTCCGCGGGGTTCTATGTCTGGTCCGGTCACCGTTGTCACTGTAAGACACAGACACACACAGTTAGTGGGAGAACAAAAATTAGCTTGAAGAAAGACATGAGACAAAATAAAATAAGATCAGTCCACAGTCTATAACAATGTAAACGTTTTTATGCCTTCTAGACTTCACACCAGGTCACATTTTGTTACAATACAACCTAATCGATTGGATTATATTGATTTATATTTCTCAATCTACACATGCAATACCCAATAACCATGAAATGAGCAAAAACAGGTTTATAAAGAAATTACAATCACATAAGTACTTAGAGCAAACATACAAACATGTAATAAAAACAGCAGAACAGCGTTCATTAGAGAAACGTGTTGTACACATCCTGTCTAAGCATTTTATCCAGTCTGATGATCGGCGATAGACAGGAGAGACGAGTGATGCAACCAGCCAGCGTCGCTAATCGACGGGAGACAAGCGAGGGCCTTGGCCAACAACTCACTCGAGCTCTTCGAAGTCCACGTCGCTGTTCTCCATGGAGGCCGAGGGGTTGTTGCTGGCCGGGCTGTCCGACGAGGTGGACAGGGTCCGCAAGCGGTTCTGCTGGTAGCGTAGCGAGCGCTGTCGTATACTGTCCCGCCTGGACAGGTACTGGATCATCCTCTGGGCATAATAGGCAGCTGGTGACAACCTATAGGAGACAGACGGTTTATATTACATACGATCTGAACCCCATAATAAGCAGCTGGGGACAACCTATAGGAGACAGACGGTTTATATTACATACGATCTGAACCCCATAATAAGCAGCTGGGGACAACCTATAGGAGACAGACGGTTTATATCACATACGATCTGAACCCCATAATAAGCAGCTGGGGACAACCTATAGGAGACAGACGGTTTATATCACATACGATCTGAACCCCATAATAAGCAGCTGGGGACAACCTATAGGAGACAGACGGTTTATATCACATACGATCTGAACCCCATAATAAGCAGCTGGGGACAACCTGAACCCCATAAGGAGACAGACGGTTTATAGCACATACGATCTGAACCCCATAATAAGCAGCTGGGGACAACCTATAGGAGACAGACGGTTTATATCACATACGATCTGAACCCCATAATAAGCAGCTGGGGACAACCTATAGGAGACAGACGGTTTATATCACATACGATCTGAACCCCATAATAAGCAGCTGGGGACAACCTATAGGAGACAGACGGTTTATATATCACATACGATCTGAACCCCATAATAAGCAGCTGGGGACAACCTATAGGAGACAGACGGTTTATATCACATACGATCTGAACCCCATAATAAGCAGCTGGGGACAACCTATAGGAGACAGACGGTTTATATCACATACGATCTGAACCCCATAATAAGCAGCTGGGGACAACCTATAGGAGACAGACGGTTTATATCACATACGATCTGAACCCCATAATAAGCAGCTGGGGACAACCTATAGGAGACAGACGGTTTATATTACATACGATCTGAACCCCATAATAAGCAGCTGGGGACAACCTATAGGAGACAGACGGTTTATATCACATACGATCTGAACCCCATAATAAGCAGCTGGGGACAACCTATAGGAGACAGACGGTTTATATCACATACGATCTGAACCCCATAAAAAGCAGCTGGGGACAACCTATAGGAGACAGACGGTTTATATCAGATACGATCTGAACCCCATAATAAGCAGCTGGGGACAACCTATAGGAGACAGACGGTTTATATCACATACGATCTGAACCCCATAATAAGCAGCTGGGGACAACCTATAGGAGACAGACGGTTTATATTACATACGATCTGAACCCCATAATAAGCAGCTGGGGGCAACCTATAGGAGACAGACGGTTTATATTACATACGATCTGAACCCCATAAGAAGCAGCTGGGGACAACCTATAGGAGACAGACGGTTTATAGCACATACGATAATCGTGTGAGAGCTTATCCAATATACCTGGCTGGGTCGGGGTAGATGGGGTGATCCCTGGATCCTGCCATGTCGTAGCGGGAGAGAGACAGAAGGGAAGACTCAAGCAGCCTCCTGAAAAACAAACACTGGATCAGCACTCTACATCCACTAGAAGTGCTGTCTGCTGTGTGGATCAGCACTCTACATCCACTAGAAGTGCTGTCTGCTGTGTGGATCAGCACTCTACATCCACTAGAAGTGCTGTCTGCTGTGTGGATCAGCACTCTACATCCACTAGAAGTGCTGTCTGCTGTGTGGATCAGCACTCTACATCCACTAGAAGTGCTGTCTGCCGTGTGGATCAGCACTCTACATCCACTAGAAGTGCTGTCTGCCGTGTGGATCAGCACTCTACATCCACTAGAAGTGATGTCTGCCGTGTGGATCAGCACTCTACATCCACTAGAAGTGCTGTCTGCTGTGTGGATCAGCACTCTACATCCACTAGAAGTGCTGTCTGCTGTGTGGATCAGCACTCTACATCCACTAGAAGTGCTGTCTGCTGTGTGGATCAGCACTCTACATCCACTAGAAGTGCTGTCTGCCGTGTGGATCAGCACTCTACATCCACTAGAAGTGCTGTCTGCTAGAAGTGCTGTGTGGATCAGCACTCTACATCCACTAGAAGTGCTGTCTGCTGTGTGGATCAGCACTCTACATCCACTAGAAGTGCTGTCTGCTGTGTGGATCAGCACTCTACATCCACTAGAAGTGCTGTCTGCTGTGTGGATCAGCACTCTACATCCACTAGAAGTGCTGTCTGCTGTGTGGATCAGCACTCTACATCCACTAGAAGTGCTGTCTGCACTCTACATCCACTAGAAGTGCTGTGGATCAGCACTCTACATCCACTAGAAGTGCTGTCTGCTGTGTGGATCAGCACTCTACATCCACTAGAAGTGCTGTCTGCTGTGTGGATCAGCACTCTACATCCACTAGAAGTGCTGTCTGCTGTGTGGATCAGCACTCTACATCCACTAGAAGTGCTGTCTGCTGTGTGGATCAGCACTCTACATCCACTAGAAGTGCTGTCTGCTGTGTGGATCAGCACTCTACATCCACTAGAAGTGCTGTCTGCTGTGTGGATCAGCACTCTACATCCACTAGAAGTGCTGTCTGCTGTGTGGATCAGCACTCTACATCCACTAGAAGTGCTGTCTGCTGTGTGGATCAGCACTCTACATCCACTAGAAGTGCTGTCTGCTGTGTGGTGCACTCTACATCCACTAGAAGTGCTGTCTGCTGTGTGGATCAGCACTCTACATCCACTAGAAGTGCTGTCTGCTGTGTGGATCAGCACTCTACATCCACTAGAAGTGCTGTCTGCTGTGTGGATCAGCACTCTACATCCACTAGAAGTGCTGTCTGCTGTGTGGATCAGCACTCTACATCCACTAGAAGTGCTGTCTGCTGTGTGGATCAGCACTCTACATCCACTAGAAGTGCTGTCTGCTGTGTGGATCAGCACTCTACATCCACTAGAAGTGCTGTCTGCTGTGTGGATCAGCACTCTACATCCACTAGAAGTGCTGTCTGCTGTGTGGATCAGCACTCTACATCCACTAGAAGTGCTGTCTGCTGTGTGGATCAGCACTCTACATCCACTAGAAGTGCTGTCTGCTGTGTGGATCAGCACTCTACATCCACTAGAAGTGCTGTCTGCTGTGTGGATCAGCACTCTACATCCACTAGAAGTGCTGTCTGCTGTGTGGATCAGCACTCTACATCCACTAGAAGTGCTGTCTGCTGTGTGGATCAGCACTCTACATCCACTAGAAGTGCTGTCTGCTGTGTGGATCAGCACTCTACATCCACTAGAAGTGCTGTCTGCTGTGTGGATCAGCACTCTACATCCACTAGAAGTGCTGTCTGCTGTGTGGATCAGCACTCTACATCCACTAGAAGTGCTGTCTGCTGTGTGGATCAGCACTCTACATCCACTAGAAGTGCTGTCTGCTGTGTGGATCAGCACTCTACATCCACTAGAAGTGCTGTCTGCTGTGATCCCAAAATCACATGACAATTCACCAATTGTAATGCTTTTATGTCAGGAAGCTTGCGTCCGGCGGTCTGCTTTACTGAACACGACCCTGCAACTGGACGATAAAACCCGCCACAAAGACCACCGGAGACATTCACACACACCATCCCCACAACCGTACCTTCTTAGCGAGTCCTCGTCTGGATTATCCACAGGCATTTCCTGGCTAAAGGCCTCTGGCGACGCGTCGGACGCGGCGGTGCGTCCGGAGGCAGCCTGGCGGTAAACGCGCTCCCACTGTCCCGTCTCCTGGTTGTACACCAGTCCCACGGTCTGCTCCCCCGGCTGGGCGGTGGACGACGCTATAGTGGGATAGGGCATGGCCGCGCCGTGGGGACCCGGGGACGGCTGCCGTTGACCCGGCTCCGGGGGTGGCGCCGCCCGCCTCTCCCTCTCCTGGGGCTGGGAACGGGGTGACGCGTGCGGCTCCTCGTAGGCGGGGCCGGCAGACGGCGGCCAGGAGGAAGTGGAGCCGTCCTGGGCGGTGACGGTGGTGGTCGAGGAGGCCGGGCTGGTGCGCTCCCAGCGCTGGGAGTCGTGGTTAAAGGTGAGCAGGTTGTGGCATGCCCGGCAGCGGTTCAGGTGGCCCCGGGAGGAGTGAGCGGTGCTGGGGGACGGCGGGGGGTTGTTCTCGGCGGGCGGCGGCTGGTAGTGGGACGAGGACGGGGGTCCGGGTCGTTCTGGGTCGACGTTGTTGTTGATCATCTCCTGTGTTTGCTCCCGACTGCCCTCGCCCGCCCCGGTGCCGCCCTCCCCCACACCAGCGCCGCCCTCAGCCACGCCGGCGCCTCCCAGCGGGGACTCGAGGTCCTGCATGCGGTCGAACTCCATGAAGTAGCGGCTCAAGTTACACTGGAGCACGTTCCGGAACGAGGCCGGGTTGCTGCGGGTGCCGTCCCAGAACGGGTGGTGCCCGCTGCTAGTGCCCGCCCCGCCTCCCGCACCTCCTCTCTGATTGGTCACGGGGCCGGCGCCCAGTTCCGAGCCTGGAGGTGGGGGGAAACCACGGCCCTCGGTGGCGGAGGTGTAGACGGGCGACTGGGCGGAGCCGTCTTGCTGGCGCAGCACTGAGAGCAGGCTGATGGACGACGAGCTGGTCCGCGGTGGCAGCACACCGACGCCTCCCATACCGCCGCCGCCGCCCCTACCGCTCTCAGAGCCCCTCATGTTCAGCAGGCTGCGGGTCCAGTCGGGCCCGGCCGGAGGATGGGAGGCGGGGGGCGTGTGGTGGTGGAGGACGGGCGGCGGCTGAGGCTGGCCGGCCACGTGAGCGGTAGGCACGGCGCGGTGCAGGGAGCTGTGCAGGGAGCTGCCGGCGCTGTAGTAGACCGTGGTGAAGGCCGAGGTTCGCTGCTGGGCCCCGGTGGGATCCGAAGGCTGCCGGGGCTCCGTACGGGCCGAGGAGAACGTGGAAGCGTGGGTGGCGGGCTGGGAGGGCTCGGGGAGGACCACGGGCCGAGAGGAGGTGCCTTCACCCAGGGACGGGCTGCGGTTGGCCATGCAGCGGGGGCACAGGCACACCATGCCCAGGTGCTGGGTGCAGCCCGGGTACGGAGGCCCGCGGTCCTGCGATGCAGGGTACTGGCCCAGGGGCATGCCGTGCGGGTCGCTGGCGCCCTCCCCGCCGGGACGGGACGCGCTTCCTCCGGCCTGCGCTCCGGACGAGCGCGACGACAGGATGTGCAGGAAGTTGTGCAGGATCGGAGTGCGGCGGACCGGTTGGGAGGGCAGGAAGGAGCGCTGGCGGAAGTGTGGCATCTCCACGCTGTCCATCGGGACCTCAGAGTCCTCGTCAGTCTGCAAGACACGGACACGTGAATGGATGGGTGCAGAGAACGTGGTTACAGACCAAATACACTGGGACCGTACTCAGTTATGGGTTAGGTACAATCAGGAAATAGTGAAAGGGTTTTTAATTTAAAGGAAATACTCACTTGCTGATTGGTGGGGTTGACAATAGCTGTTAGCAAATTATGCCCCAATGAATCGAACCTCACCAACCTAAAAGAGGAACAGGATTAAACTTCAGGATAATCTGGATCAGAGCCGTTTCAGATTATTTACATACAACAGTTTTGCTTTACTGAAGTTGCACCAGGTGGGGGGGCACCAGGACAGCGTGGAAAGTTCACAAGGCATCCAAGCACATCTTACAATTACATCACCTTTCTTGTTTTCTCCTAACTAACCTCTCATAAATCTTCTAGTTAGCTGCCATGAGCCTGATTTAAAAACCAGCTGCTTGACAAAATTAAACCAAAGCGATGACCTATAATAATAATATTATAATAATTAATTAATAAGTGCATAATAAACACATCACTGGTAAATTAATCAAGATAACAAAAACAATAGTAAACCGCGCACATCGGGCCATTCAAACACATTTCACTGACAGTAAAACGGAAGTCTAAAGATATGTAGTGGTTGTGGTGGTGGTAGACTCAAAGCATTAGTCGTGACGCGACTGAAATCAGTGCTCTGACCTGACTCGCTCGGTTTCGCTGCCAGTTTTGACCACGGCAAACGGCTCTGGCCGACTCCAGTCCCAGAAGTGTAGTTCGTTGTTGGTGGCGATGAGGAGGAGCTGGGCAGTGGGGTGGAAGGCCAACGAGGCGATGGCCACGTTGCTCTCAGTGAACCAGCTCTCACTGCCACCCTGCAGGAACACATGTAGAACACATCAGTAGCCAATACAAACGTTTGAATGTCGTCGGCATAGCAACGTCGCCAAGTTCGTAACAGGACCCTATGAGAGCGCTTTCCAAACAGGGGTGCCCTGATCTAAACTGAGAAGCACCGATAGGGATTAGGAGAAGGCGGCACTCACATGCAGGTCCCAGATGCGAACCTCCCCATCAAGGCACCCGGAGGCCACCAGGCCAGGGATGGTCGGGTGAAAGGTCACGCACCACGGAGTACGCCGGTGGCCCACCAGCGAATGCAGGCACTTCCCAGTCTTCACCTCCGTGATGTAGATGTTGTGATTGACATGAGTGGAGGCCATAAGTGTCCTATCAGGGTGGAGAATACAGGGGGGAGGGAGGATGAATGAGCCAATGGGTGCAGCCATGTTGTAATATCACAGTGTGTTTAAACTCGGGTTAACAAAATACAACGGTCAATATGTCGTCCAGGTGGGATCTGGCTTGGAGAAAACCTCTCTTTGCTCCTCTGCTTTCTGAGCAAAGGCGAATGCTAATGACATCAGACTTCTCGAATGCCCTACTCCTTGAAATTATTTGAAGCTATGCTGGCTCAGGCATTGGTTTTGCACAGGGAAATGCCAATACCCCGTGAGTGTACAATAGCACGATAAGATTTTACAGATAAAGAAAAATCGATCAAGGACTTCCGTCAAGGAATTCCTGCAGCCGGATCAGTCGAGTTCCTTACCCATCTGGGCTGAAGGCCAACAGGAATGTAGAGCGAGGGCTGTCCGGCAGCTCGACTTTCTATGAGACAAAAAATAAATAAATAACATTGCTTCATTTTAAGGTAGTACATTATTATTATTAGAAATGAAATTACCCCAATATCATTTGTAACATAAAAGGTCCGCATACTCAAGTCCAATCGCAGGACATCAACTGCATATTATTATTATTAGAACTCCCAGAATACACGGATAAGATGATAAAGATAAGCACAGGGCCACGTTTCCATGGTGACGAGTCAAAAACGAACCCGCCCCCAGTTAGTGGGCACTGAAAACAGCCGCTGCTAATCCTCCCCTCGACTGGTTTGGAGGCCGTTACCTGACTCTGCCATTTCATCCAGCGAACCTTCTCCTCAACCAGCTGCTGCAGGTGGCGCTGGGAGCCAAAGGCCTGTGAGCCGCGCTCCCGACTGGACAGGATCCACACGGGGTTCCTCTGGTGACGAGACGCCATCCCGGCTCTTCTACCGTTTAGGGCCTCGTCCGGTACCGTAGGCGCCGCCGCACAACCTCTGGCCGCGCTGTGGACGGTCACTTCTGCTGCCGTCCGCTCGCCATACAGACTATGCTGGGAGGGAGAAATGGGGAGGGGAACAAAAATCGAGAAAAGTGGGGGTGAGGAAGTCGTAAGTTTTACACAGGAAGAGGACAAGAAACATTTGTAAACGAGAAACGGGCCTAGTAGTTGACTCGGCTAAAAAGTAATGAACCATGAGAGGTTACAGTGGATCACTAAACCATGAGGGGGTGTGTAGCTACATGAGGGGGTGTGTAGCTACATGAGGGGGTGTGTAGCTACATGAGGGGGTGTGTAGCTACATGAGGGGGTGTGTAGCTACATGAGGGGGTGTGTAGCTACAATAGGGGGTGTGTAGCTACATGAGGGGGTGTGTAGCTACATGAGGGGGTGTGTAGCTACATGAGGGGGTGTGCAGCTACAAGTGGGAGTGAGCAGCTGAAGGTCTGAACTTTATTAGCCACACAATTGGCCTAGATATTATGAGGCCCACTCCCTAATTAGTCCTTGGAACTATTTAGGAGATTGGTGCTAAAATATGCCGTGCTAAAAAAAGAACGTGCAAGGTTGCAGCTCCCTTGGCCAGGCTCCACGCGTGGCTCAAGTCAAAACCTCATGCCTGGAAAGCTGCCAGAACGCTGCGCCCGATTAAAGTGTTGTCATACTTGGGTTGCAAATTGGCACCACAACAGCCAATTAAAAACGGTGCTGATTTAGCACTCCCGGAACAAGCATCTTGGAGAACCACTTATTTTTTACAAGGAAGACACATTCCGACACTGGGACGGACGGAAGCTTTTCCCGTAAACAAAGATGACCGACACAAAGGTCTGATTGGGAACACACACTCCTTGGCAGGCGGCACCACATTTAAATCCATGAAGGGTGGGCATAATTGCAATTCCAGGAGAACAGACGTCCAAACTGGGTGCGCACACAAACACACACAAAAATTGTGCCATGGAATGTTCAGCAGGTCGCTTCCAGGACTACAAGAAGTGGCATTTCACAAGCTAGCTCTCGTGTCTTGATTTTGCTCTTATTTTACAATCCAAAATTGTACTGTGGATGCTTTTAGTAATTTATGCATGTAGGTTAACAGACTTTTAGGATCGCTAAGCCGCAAAACATGCAATGTACAGGTTTAAAAAGCAACCAAAATGGATCACATCATCACAGCTATAATAATGTTAGCCTGAAAATGGCAAGTAATAACCATATGCCACATACAATATTCAGTGACCTGTCAATTAGGTCTTAAAGCAACATGTTTTGTTTTTGATTAAGAGGACACAAACCCTTTCACCAAACACTGGACTTGTATGTCCGTGTTCAAGCTCTGCAGTCCCTGGTTAAACAGAGACATGGTTCCTAGGTCCATATCTTTTTAAACAGACGACTGTACAGACAAAAGGTAAATAGGTCCACCAGATTGTTAAGAAAAATAGTAGACAAAAAAATAAACCAACAACTGCCAATACCTACAAAACCAATGATCTGTGGAACCTTAGAGTAGAAATAAGGACAGTGGACTTTTCTCTCATGGGTGGTAATGGTTTGGATCACTGTACTCAAATCAAGAAATAATATTTGGGTGATTTCATTTGTAGCTGCTGCTCCATTTCGCACCTTAACAATCAGATAGTCGTAATAACTAGCTAGTTACCTATAAACACAGCTTACTGTATGCACTAATGCCAGGTAAGTTAACTTTAGCTAACCAAAAAATGCAGTGCAGTCATTGTAGAAAACGTTAGCAGCTGATAACCAAAAGCCAGACAGGTAACTAGTAGTGCTAGGTTAGCAGGCTAGTCTGGTGTAATACACGGTGGTTGCACACAGTACACAACCAATTATTTCCAATCCAAAGTAGTGATCTTTAACTTGTTTTTTATTACTATTCATTTATTATTATTATTGTGATCTTTAACAACAGCGTAGGAACCACACAAACTATATGGCATTAGCTGGGTATCTATCGTCACAGTAAACGTTAGCTACACAATACACACCATACCTAGTTTATTAGCCATGTTACCCGCTAAACTAGGTAGATACCCACAAACAGGCTAGCAGTCCAACTACCACTGGCTAAACTAGGTAAATACCCACAGACAGGCTAGCAGTCCAAGTAGCACTGGCTAAACTAGGTAAATACCCACAGACAGGCTAGCAGTCCAACTAGCACTGGCTAGACTAGGTAAATACCCACAGACAGGCTAGCAGTCCAACTTGCACTGGCTAAACTAAGTAAATACCCACAGACAGGCTAGCAGTCCAAGTAGCACTGGCTAAACTAGGTAAATACCCACAGACAGGCTAGCAGTCCAACTAGCACTGGCTAAACCAGGTAAATACCCACAGACAGGCTAGCAGTCCAACAAGCACTGGCTAAACTAGGTAAATACCCACAGACAGGCTAGCAGTCCAAGTAGCACTGGCTAAACTAGGTAAATACCCACAGACAGGCTAGCAGTCCAACTAGCACTGGCTAAACCAGGTAAATACCCACAGACAGGCTAGCAGTCCAACGAGCACTGGCTAAACCAGGTAAATACCCACAGACAGGCTACCAGTCCAACAAGCACTGACTAAACTCGGTAAATATCCAGACAGGCTAGCAGTCCCACTAGCACTGACTAAACTCGGTAAATATCCAGACAGGCTAGCAGTCCAACTAGCACTGGCTAAACTAGGTAAATACCAACAGACAGGCTAGCAGTCCAACTAGCACTGGCTAAACCAGGTAAATACCCACAGACAGGCTAGCAGTCCCACTAGCACTGACTAAACTCGGTAAATATCCAGACAGGCTAGCAGTCCAACTAGCACTGGCTAAACCAGGTAAATACCCACAGACAGGCTAGCAGTCCAACAAGCACTGACTAAACTCGGTAAATATCCAGACAGGCTAGCAGTCCCACTAGCACTGACTAAACTCGGTAAATATCCAGACAGGCTAGCAGTCCAACTAGCACTGGCTAAACTAGGTAAATACCCACAGACAGGCTAGCAGTCCAACTACCACTGGCTAACTAACGACGTTAGACATTTGGGAGGGGATATTTAGCTAACGATAAGGTAGCTATCCGTGTTAGCCGCCTGCTGTCCGGACGTTAGCATAACTAGCGAACACTAGCATAACGAGCTAACGAGATAGCAGCAGCCATTTAAAACAACAACGGCTGGGAATACGGACAAATACTAAATAAAACACGACACAAACCGGTATCCATGAAAGCCAATGGGACTAAATGATCATACAGACGTCGATACGTGTCTCAGCCTACCTTTCTTTCGGGTTATTTTGTTGAACTTTGTCATCGTATGCGTCCCTAAACGAAACGGTGGCTAGCTGGTCAGCTAACGTTGACTGTTAGCGTAGCGCGTTGGCTAACTGTCGCGATACCAAGTGCAAATGTATTATCGCGACAGGCACTGGCTGAAGTTCGCCCTGACACATTAATTAATGTACTGGTATGATTGACGTTAAGAAAACGACGATAATAACTGCGACTGAATGCGTTCATATCCTCTGAAAAGACAATTTGAACATAATTTTCCGTCATGGGGCTAATTCGTAGCGCTAGCTATCGGTTGACTGCGTAACTAGCGAGCGAACGTCACAGACCCGGAAACGGTAGGCAGACGTCACAGACCCGGAAACGGTAGGAACAGACAAAACTACCAGAGCACAGATCACAACCAATCGATACCCGAGTGAATCGATAAGACATAATTGGTCATATTATTTCCCTAAAAAAATTAATGAAAAAATATTCATATACAATATGTTTTTTTATTTTTGTTTAAAATGTATGTTATGGACAACTTTTTTGATTGATGTGCGCATTTTTGTACAATTAGATCCTTCCTCTTTAGAGTAGACGTTCATTGGCTCATGAAAACCCTAGCAGCAAATGTTTTGCATAAGCACACAACAAAAACATTTAAATGTATCAAAAGGGTCAGTTTTGGGGAAGCTTCTTGAAAATATGTTTTTACTAGCTAGCAAACCACGTTTACACTGAAGGTAGTTAGATTTAATCTCATTCCCAAGAGTCTGTGACTAAATAAAAGCATTGTTTTAAACATTGAGTTCAATTTAAGATGAAAACACTTTAACTGCATTCATCATTTTTCATCAATATATATATTTTTGTACTACTGTGTTTACAAAACAACGTAAATAGTGGACTTTAGAAGAGATTATGGATGTCTAATGTATGTGTAAATCCTCCTGTGCTGTGTGCTATGACATTGGTATTGAAGATCTGGGGACATCCTTCTTTAACGTCAACTGGTGGTTTTTCATAGACAAAACTTGGTGTTCATACCTGGATCGCTGATGTTTTAAAACAGAGCTTCTTCAACTGCTGACAACTTCCATTGGTCATCGAACAAGATCTCAGTTCCTTAATGAAATACCTAAGTTGTTTGTTGTTAAGAATTTAGCAAGAACATTTACAGATTATATTAAAAGCAATAATGGATTTTTTTTAGTTAAACTACCACCAGCTACTGCAAAAATGGAGTTCACTACTCAAATCTACTCTACTCCAACACTGCAATAAACGATGTAGCAATGTAAGTTTAATTAAAAAACATGAACAGATACAATGGCAAAATACTGCATCATATTTTTCTGTTAATTGCAGTTAGAGTCCTAGGACCCAATTATAAAATACAGTGAAGAGCATACTGTTATAATTTAAGACCAAGAAAGTAACTCATATACAGACATATTGTTTATTCACTTGAAAATACTGGGATTCTTACACTGTGTACTACAGATCCATCAAGTGTTTCACAAACAGTAGTTAATGATTTTCACAAAATAATAACATTAGTTTAGTGTATTCATGTTAGATTACAGGGGCAGTTAATAGCACAAAAGACCTGAATGAACAAATGAAATTGAACATAGATCGGGCATTTTCATGATCTAATTTGGCAACCAGTATGTTATGTAGTCAAGTATATTCAATGGACAAACACCACTCAAATATCACATATTATTGCTGTACTATGAATCTCAAAATAAATAATACAACAACTTAACATTTATAATTTAAATGTGATACAATAAGGACATAAAAAGTTAAACTTCTTGTCAAACAAAGATGGAAGCAAATTGCATGCAGACATACAGACCCAAATACACAAACAGTTGCACAAGTTGCTATAGTGGAGTTAAGAACACGCTATAGTGGAGATAAGAACACGCTATAGTGGAGTTAAGAACACGCTATACTGGAGTTAAGAACACGCTATAGTGGAGTTAAGAACACGCTATACTGGAGTTAAGAACATGCAATCTGGTCACTCCATAGCTAGGTTGCCAAAAGTTATATTGAATCAGTATATTTTCAAGGGTGATCCTGTGTGTTTGCTGTCAGAGTATTTCAGTTTTAAACCCAGTAAAGAGTTCAGGGACAGTGGGCAAAGTGACGCTGGTTTCTCACACACTGTCGGAGAGTGAAGGCATAGCGCAAATATAGAAGTAACAGTGCTTGTGGACAACTAGCACGTACGGTACAGGAAACAGATAACATAGATTAACATGTAGTCAAGTAGATTTAGTTGACAGCCATCTCAAAAATGCTCCTTGCAGAAGTTGAAGCCAAAGTGCTCGCATTGTGCCTTGATGAGTTTAGCCAGGGCAGGGGAACCGCAGTAGAACACGTGAACCTTCCCTTTCTTCTCCTCTGCCACTTTCTGGAAAACCTGTGGTTTATAGATGCGAAATAAGAAAACTCTCAGTGAACTGTAGACAAACACCCACACATGTACCTGGGGCTAGATGCTTCCTTAAAACATTATCTGACTGAATAATGTGTGTTATAACCAAACAAATGACTCATATGGATCAGAAAAAAACCCTCTGACACGAGGAACATCATTAAAGTGTTTCTGTAAACGCTTTATATCCAGTTGTGATGGACAGGTACTGATACATTAATTTGTATTTATTATATATATTTTTTGGTACGGATACATCAATTATTCTTTATAATTATTTTGGTACTGATACATACATTTTTCATTATAATTATTTTTTGGTACTGATATATACATTTTTCATTATTATTATTTTTTGGCACTGATAGATACATTTTTCTTTATTATAATATTTTGGTACTGATACCTACATTTTCCATTATTATAATCTTTTGTTACTGATATATACATTTTTCTTTATTATTAATTATTTTTGGTACTGATACCTACATTTTTCTTTATTATTATTATTTTTGGTAGTGATAGATACATTTTTCTTTATTATTATTATTTTTGGTACTGATACATACATTTTTCTTTATTATTATTATTTTTGGTACTGATACCTACATTTTTCTTTATTATTAATTATTTTTGGTACTGATACCTACATTTTTCTTTATAATTAATTATTTTTGGTACTGATACATACATTTTTCTTTATTATTATTTTTTGGCACTGATAGATACATTTTTCTTTATTATAATATTTTGGTACTGATACCTACATTTTTCTTTATTATTATTATTTTTGGTAGTGATACCTACATTTTTCTTTATTATTAATTATTTTTGGTACTGATACCTACATTTTCCATTATTATAATCTTTTGTTACTGATATATACATTTTTCTTTATTATTAATTATTTTTGGTACTGATACATACATTTTTCTTTATTATTATTTTTGGTACTGATACATACATTTTTCTTTATTATAGTCTTTTTGTACTTACATATATTTTTCTTTATTATTAATTATTTTTGGTACTGTTATATGCATTTATCTTTATTATTATTGCTACTGATACATACATTTTTCTTTATTATTATTATTTTTGGTACCGATACATACATTTTTCTTTATTATAGTCTTTTGGTACTTATATATTTTTTTCTTTATTATTAATTATTTTTTGTACTGACACCTACATAATTCTTTATTATTATTATTTTTGGTACTGATAGATACATTTTTCTTTATTATTATAATTTTTGGTACTGATAGATACATTTTTCTTTATTATAGTCTTTTTGTACTTATATATATTTTTCTTTATTATTAATTATTTTTGGTACTGTTATATGCATTTTTCTTTATTATTATTGCTACTGATACATACATTTTTCTTTATTATTTTTGTTACTGATATATACATTTTTCTTTATTATTATTATTTTTGGTACCGATACATACATTTTTCTTTATTATAGTCTTTTGGTACTTATATATTTTTTTCTTTATTATTAATTATTTTTGGTACTGATAGATACATTTTTCTTTATTATTATTATTTTTGGTACTGATACATACATTTTTCTTTATTATAGTCTTTTGGTACTTATATACATTTTTCTTTATTATTATTATTATTTTTGGTACTGATACATACATTTTTCTTTATTATTATTATTTTTGGTACCAATACATACATTTTTCTTTATTATAGTCTTTTGGTACTTATATATTTTTTTCTTTATTATTAATTATTTTTTGTACTGACACCTACATTTTTCTTTATTATTATTATTTTTGGTACTGATACATACATTTTTCTTTATTATATTCTTTTGGTACTGATAGATACATTTTTCTTTATTATTATTATTTTTGGTACTGATAGATACATTTTTCTTTATTATTATAATTTTTGGTACTGATAGATACATTTTTCTTTATTATAGTCTTTTTGTACTTATATATATTTTTCTTTATTATTAATTATTTTTGGTACTGTTATATGCATTTTTCTTTATTATTATTGCTACTGATACATACATTTTTCTTTATTATTTTTGTTACTGATATATACATTTTTCTTTATTATTATTATTTTTGGTACCGATACATACATTTTTCTTTATTATAGTCTTTTGGTACTTATATATTTTTTTCTTTATTATTAATTATTTTTGGTACTGATAGATACATTTTTCTTTATTATTATTATTTTTGGTACTGATACATACATTTTTCTTTATTATAGTCTTTTGGTACTTATATACATTTTTCTTTATTATTATTATTATTTTTGGTACTGATACATACATTTTTCTTTATTATTATTATTTTTGGTACCAATACATACATTTTTCTTTATTATAGTCTTTTGGTACTTATATATTTTTTTCTTTATTATTAATTATTTTTTGTACTGACACCTACATTTTTCTTTATTATTATTATTTTTGGTACTGATACATACATTTTTTTACTGATATATACATTTTTCTTTATTATTATTTTTTCTTTATTATTATTATTTTTGGTACTGATACATACATTTTTCTTTATTATAGTCTTTTGGATACATTTTTCTTTATTATTATTTTATTATTATTATTTTTGGTACTGATAGATACATTTTTTTCTTTATTATAATATTTTTTCTGATAGATACATTTTTCTTTATTATTATATTTTTGGTATTTACCTACATTTTTCTTTATTATTATTATTTTTGGTAGTGATACCTACATTTTTCTTTATTATTAATTATTTTTGGTACTGATACCTACATTTTCCATTATTATAATCTTTTGTTACTGATATATACATTTTTCTTTATTATTAATTATTTTTGGTACTGATACATACATTTTTCTTTATTATTATTTTTGGTACTGATACATACATTTTTCTTTATTATAGTCTTTTTGTACTTACATATATTTTTCTTTATTATTAATTATTTTTGGTACTGTTATATGCATTTATCTTTATTATTATTGCTACTGATACATACATTTTTCTTTATTATTATTATTTTTGGTACCGATACATACATTTTTCTTTATTATAGTCTTTTTGTACTTATATACATTTTTCTTTATTATTATTATTTTTGGTACTAATACATACATTTTTCTTTATTATAGTCTTTTGGTACTTATACATTTTTTTCTTTATTATTAATTATTTTTGGTACTGATACATACATTTTTCTTTATTATAGTTTTTTGGTACTTATATATTTTTTTCTTTATTATTAATTATTATTGCTACTGATACATACATGTTTCTTTATTATTATTATTATTGCTACTGATACATACATTTTTCTTTATTCATAATTATTTTTGGTACTGATACATACATTTTTCTTTATTATTTTTGTTACTGATAGATTCATTTTTCTTCATTACTATTATTTTTGGTACTGATACATACATTTTTCTTTATTATAGTCTTTTTGGACTTATATACATTTTTCTTTATTATAATTATTTTTGGTACTGATACATACATTCTTCTTTATTATTATTGCTACTGATACATACATTTTTCTTTATTATTATTATTATTGCTACTGATACATACATTTTTCTTTATTCATAATTATTTTTGGTACTGATACATACATTTTTCTTTATTATTATTGCTACTGATACATACATTTTTCTTTATTGTTATTATTATTGCTACTGATACATACATTTTTCTTTATTATTTCTGGTACTGATACATACATTTTTCTTTATTATTATTGCTACTGATACATACATTTTTCTTTATTATTTCTGGTACTGATACATACATTTTTCTTTATTATTATTGCTACTGATACATACATTTTGACTGACACATCGTCTGGCATCCATACCTTTCCCCAGTCTGGTCTCCCTGGCTGTGTGCGAGTGCGAAGCCCAGTGATGGAATCTCTCTTCTCTTTTTTGGCCAGCAGGTCTAGCGCCATCTGCAGCCCGATAGCCTTCATGTCGTTCTTGCTGAGGGCAGAGGTCATGTACATGTGCATCTCCAAGAACCGCCCTGAAGGTTCAAATCAGACTTTTATTCAGTATATGAAAAAAAACGTACAATAAAGCAAACAGCAGATACAAAGATTAGACGTGAAGCATTTGAACAAGAAGCCTGTGCGGAAAGTTACAGTAGTTTAAACAAACCCTAAATTTGTCCAGAAAAACACCTCACTCTTCTCTTATCCCCTCATCTCTTAATCGTTTTGTCGTTCCCTCACTTACCTTCTGGCTCTCCATCAGCCTGGTCCATCTCGAGTTTAGTCAGGAGACTCACAAACCACTCGAAGGACTTCTGGTCTCGGTTGATCCAGATAAAGTCCACCTGTAGGGGGAGCCAAAAACACAGTCTCACAACATTCGGCACAACTTATACCGACTGGTCCTATATCAGTTTGTGTGGCTTGCTTGGGCCATATCGGCAGGTAACACAGCGAAAACACATCCTTTTTCCAATCTTTCAGTCCCAATGCCTGTTACCAGCTGCTGGTCGTACCTTCCTCAGCTTCATCTGACTGTCCTTGAGGTTCTCACACCATGAGTAGTTACAGTTGGGGCAGTTCTGTTTCCTCATGCGATAGCTGCACAAAAGCACAAGTCTAAACCGGACGACCACCACTTCACTGCAATACTACCAATCAGGGATGTTTAATAGATGACAACCGACAGAAACTACGGCCACTGTGGAAAATGTAAAGCTGGGAGTTTATACATTCTCCGTATTGCATTTCGTTTGTTCTCCAGCGATCCAGGGTTCTCTGGCTTTCCGCCATATTCCTTACTGGTACATGATGCTCTGCAGAATCGAGGCAAACGGTGTGATGCCGATTCCAGCACCGATAAGCACAGCGTGTTCAGACGCAAAGATCTGCCTGGTTGGAGTCCCGTAAGGTCCATCCACGAAGCACTGACAGACATAGAGAATTAATTAGAGTGATTCCCAGCATAAAACTTTGTGCCCTTATGGATTACAAAAGATCTAGACGGCCTCAGTTCGCAGGTACCCATCGTCATGACATCTCGTCTCTCAATGTACCAAAGTTTCAAGATTCAGATTCAAAGTTTTATTGTCATGTGTACCGAGGGTACCTGCATCAAACTGCACAATGAAATTCTTGTGACATGGCAAGCAACAACTACGTGGTTAGAAGAATAAAAATAAAAACAGAATTACAACAATATACAGAATATACATCGCTACAAAATATGCATAATGAGTGAGAATATGGACATTATGCAAACCGAAGATACTAAAAATACTGTAATTAAAGTGATCTTGTGCCAGTAGTGAATACCACTAGTGAATATACAGAATATACTAGTTACAATATATACATAATGAAGTGAATATGGACAGTATGCAGAGCTTAAATACTTAAATACTAGGGTTAGGTTGATAGGTAATAAGTTGACGCGTTACGGACGGGTTTTGTCCACATACTCACCTTGACGTTGCAGAACCGTTGGTTGTCACTTATCTTGGCGGAGATCTGATTTGACATGAAAAAATGAATTCGTCGTCAGTTATTATAAACAACGCGATATGATTCATCATTATACACCAGTGATGCTCTGAGTGGAACTGATCTCAAATCAGAACTCCCATTTTAAATAAACTTAGGTAGTGATTGTAGATCAGCCTTACTGCAATAAGCTGCATCTGTTGTAGACCAAACCTTTATAATGGGGTCTGTACTCCTACCTCGCTGGGCGGGGGACCTTCTCCTCTCTCTGCTTGGTTCTGCCGGTCTGGGTTGAGCTCCTCAGGTTCCACCCGAGGCCCTTTTTGTTTATACAAAGTCAGCTTTATGGCATTGTCTTCGTTGGAGGCCAACGCCTCGTTGCAGTTGACGCACTTGAATAACTCCTCCTGTGAGAAGATAAAAGAATGTATCCGAGTCTCTGATATTAGGATCCTACTGTTACAGAAGAGTGTAGTGTAGTGCTGATGGTAAAGTGAAACAGCGAACCTGAGCTCTCTTCTGATGGCGTCTGTCTCTCAGGCCGGTGCTCAGTGTTTTTGTACGGACGACCTTATGGTCCGGCTGCCTGAAGTATTCATATAGACGGTTGGTCCACTGGCCCATCGAGCGGATGTGCAACCACAGAGAATCTGCCCAGAGAGTTAATTGAGATTACAGGTGATATGGGATTACAGGTGACATGAGATTACAGGTGACATGAGATTACAGGTGACATGAGATTACAGGTGACATGAGATTACAGGTGATATGAGATTACAGGTGATATGAGATTACAGGTAACGTGAGATAACAGGTGACGTGAGATTACAGGGGACACAAGATTACAGGTGATATGAGATTACAGGGGACACGAGATTACAGGTAATATGAGATTGCAGGTGACATTATAATACAGGGGACACGAGATTACAGGTGATATGAGATTACAGGGGACATGAGATTACAGGTGACGTGAGATTACAGGTGACACAAGATTACAGGTAATATGAGATTACAGGTGATGTGAGATTACAGGTGACATGAGATTACAGGTGACATGAGAGTACAGGTGATATGAGATTACAGGTGACATTATAATACAGGGGACACGAGATTACAGGTGACATGAGATTACAGGTGATAAGAGATTACAGGTGATAAGAGATTACAGGTGACATGAGATTACAGGTGACATGAGATTACAGGTGATAAGAGATTACAGATGATAAGAGATTACAGGTGACATGAGATTACAGGTGACATTATAATACAGGGGACAGGAGATTACAGGTGACACGAGATTACAGGTGACATTAGATTACAGGTGTAACTACTCTGTGTGTTGTTGCTATGCTATGTAATTGTTTATTTTACACCTGACTATATGCCCACAAAATCCCAGACATTGTTCAAGTATAGCTAGACAAATTGATGCTGTTTTGAAGGCAAAGTGTGGTCACGCCAAACGTTGATTCGATTTAGATGATTCTTATCTTCTCTTAACTCACTTTGCATTGTGTTAATTCATGTATACGTCTTTTTTTAAAAGCATTCTTACATTGTGGGATGTGTCGGACTGTAAATAACATAGTATTTAGAAGTTCCAGGCTGCTCTGGAGCCCAGCTGATGTGTGGGACTGTAAATAACGTACCAGGCTGCTCTGGAGCCCAGCTGATGTGTGGGACTGTAAATAATGTACCAGGCTGCTCTGGAGCCCAGCTGATGTGTGGGACTGTAAATAACGTACCAGGCTGCTCTGGAGCCCAGCTGATGTGTGGGACTGTAAATAACGTACCAGGCTGCTCTGGAGCCCAGCTGATGTGTGGGACTGTAAATAACCTACCAGGCTGCTCTGGAGCACAGCTGATGTGTGGGACTGTAAATAACGTACCAGGCTGCTCTGGAGCCCATCTGATGTGTGGGACTGTAAATAACGTACCAGGCTGCTCTGGAGCCCAGCTGATGTGTGGGACTGTAAATAACGTACCAGGCTGCTCTGGAGCCCAGCTGATGTGTGGGACTGTAAATAACGTACCAGGCTGCTCTGGAGCCCAGCTGATGTGTGGGACTGTAAATAACCTACCAGGCTGCTCTGGAGCCCAGCTGATGTGTGGGACTGTAAATAACGTACCAGGCTGCTCTGGAGCCCAGCTGATGTGTGGGACTGTAAATAACCTACCAGGCTGCTCTGGAGCACAGCTGATGTGTGGGACTGTAAATAACGTACCAGGCTGCTCTGGAGCCCATCTGATGTGTGGGACTGTAAATAACGTACCAGGCTGCTCTGGAGCCCAGCTGATGTGTGGGACTGTAAATAACGTACCAGGCTGCTCTGGAGCCCAGCTGATGTGTGGGACTGTAAATAACGTACCAGGCTGCTCTGGAGCCCAGCTGATGTGTGGGACTGTAAATAACGTACCAGGCTGCTCTGGAGCACTGCTGATGTGTGGGACTGTAAATAACGTACCAGGCTGCTCTGGAGCCCAGCTGATGTGTGGGACTGTAAATAACGTACCAGGCTGCTCTGGAGCCCAGCTGATGTGTGGGACTGTAAATAACCTACCAGGCTGCTCTGGAGCACAGCTGATGTGTGGGACTGTAAATAACGTACCAGGCTGCTCTGGAGCCCAGCTGATGTGTGGGACTGTAAATAACCTACCAGGCTGCTCTGGAGCACTGCTGATGGTGAACGGGTGCCACTCGTACTTCGCGATGTCTGGAATGTTGATGTAGACATAATCCCCCGGTTTGAATTGGAAAGACGGAGGCCGCTTGATCACCAGGTGGGTCACCTGAAAGCGGAGGGGCGTTAAGATGTTTCTCTGCACTCACGGAAAAAGCTCAGTGATACCCGCCCACCCAGGTTTAAACATAAATGGAGGCGCCGGAACCCACTTCAACCGAGCCGGACCTGATGCTGCACAACATGACATGATGACAGTTAATTACCCCCCCACAGTTGGGCTGATAACGGGTTATAAAAAGTACCGTGCGGACAGAGTTCCCAATACGCCCGCCTCAAGTGTCATATGACAGTTTACGTCGTCCTCCACTGTGTATATGTTATTTTTAAATGTCTCTAAATTAGTGTCTTTAAATAATAGAAAGGTCTTTTTGAAACCCAGATGAGCACCTTAGACGGCAGCATGTTGACCTCCACGATGTACAGTCCTCCCATGTGAGCCACGGCGACGCCCACCAGTTTCTCCAGCAGGAAAACGATGCCGGGCACCACGAACCACTTCCAGAAGTTGGCACAGTGCACCACCAGGAGAGCCCAAACCCACACGTACAACAGGTGCGACCAGTAGAACACCTAGAACAGACCAAACAGACCATCAAATGAGTTCTGCAACCAGCTGTGGACTAACTGGTTGTAACGCATGGTGGCACTTCTGTGCATGTAAGCATATCGAAGGATGTGCTCGGCAACCACTGACAGGGGACGGCGATGTAACGGGAATTCTGATTGGTGGAGAGCCACAGTGTGACATCACATCACGTTTTACAGTTCTAATTGCCGTACGGTACCTGTTGTGGTTTGTGTCCAATATACCCTGCTGCCGTGTTGTGTCTAGCACAACACTATTTTACTTGAGGCTAGGCTAGTGCCCTGGGAACATCAATTTGCGAATATAACAGCAACAATTAAGGACGGATAAATATAATTAGCATAAACACTGACGTTAACCGTCTCAATCATCTTTGGATGGTGAACTCCACACACCACACCTTAAGACCTGATGGCTTTATTGCAAATTCATGAATAATCAATTGCTGCTTATGTTGCATTTGTTACATGACCAATTTAGACTGCTAATTTAAGTGTTCGTATTGTTTGTTGTTTCGTGAACGCGTGCTAACGTCTAGCCAGCGGGTACCTCAAAATGGCCGCTCCGACGGACGAATGTGCTGGAGCCCACAACCATGAGACAGATCAATATCTGCAGGACCACACCCGTTATAGAGGCGGAGCCTAACACCCAGCCAATCCCAGGCCGGGTAGTGAACATGTACTCCCATATGGTGAAGGCGCCGCTCTGAGAATGCCTGACTGACAGAGAGGAAAGATGCACAACAACCACTAGAGTAAATAAAGAGACGTACAAATGTATTGATGAGATAACCTGAGCTAGGTTAGGGTTAGGGTTGTGGTTAGAGTTAGGGTTGGGGTTAGAGTTAGGGTTGGGGTTAGAGTTAGGGTTATGGTTAGAGATAGGGTTGTGGTTAGAGTTAGGGTTGGGGTTATGGTTAGAGTTAGGGTTAGTTATAACATAATCTTGTGATTCCAAGTTAATTCACATTTAGCATAATAAAACATTGAATTGTACAAAACAAACCCAGCTTTTTGCAGAAGGGGTTAAAAAGTATATAGGAAACACTTTTTACACCAATTAACCAATTAACCAATCAAACGATACTAAATATAATACTGATGTGCCTCCCAAGTTGTGCAACAGTGTACGGCGGGTGTGTGTGTGTGTGTGTGTGGGTGTGGGTGTGGGTGTGTGTGTGTGTGTGTGTGTGTGTGTGCATCGTTCTGTCTATGTGTTCATGTGTGTGTGTGTGTGTGTGTGTGTGTACGGCGGGTGTGTGTACCAAAGTTCATGGTGTGGGCGGCCGTGTGTATGATGGAGAAGATGAGGATGGCGTAGCCCACCACCTGATGGAGCAGGATGTTCTGGTCCAGAGGCAGAACCTTCACCACCCATGTGGCCCTCAGCCAGGTTAGACAGCGCCGAAACATGAGCACCTGGAGAGGCAGATACACACACACACACACACACAGACACAGACACAGACACAGACACAGACACAGACACAAAGACAAAGACACACATGAGCACCTAGACAGGGCGATTGAATAAAGCTAACGCGTGTTGTCATTCCTAGAGCTGTAACATACTGTATCTATACATCTCCAGGCCGTGTTAACACTTAGCTCCCCCCCATCACTACACCAGCTCCCCACCACCTACCCACCCCCTCCCATCACTACACCACCTCCCCACCCTCCCCCATCACTACACCACCTCCCCACCCCCACCCCCCCCCATCACTACACCACCTCCCCACCCCCTCCCATCACTACACCACCCCCCCACCCCCCCATCACTACACCACCTCCCCACCCCCTCCCATCACTACACCACCTCCCCACCCTCCCCCATCACTACACCACCTACCCACCCCCTCCCATCACTACACCACCTCCCCACCCCTCCCATCACTACACCACCTCCCCCATCACTACACCACCTCCCCACCCCCTCCCATCACTACACCACCTCCCCACCCCTCCCATCACTACACCACCTCCCCACCCCCACCATGACAAAGGTGCAGTTGAAGTTGAGGCACTGGCCGCTGCCCCTGGCCACCATGTAATAGACCCCTCCCTCTGCGTTGTGCAGCATGGCCACGCTAAACAGCAGCAGGTTGAGGACGGCGTAAGCACACAGGAACAGGAGCTTCCGGCTGTTGTTGTGCCAGTACGCCCGGGTCAGGTAGCGTGGCGTCTGGCGACCTTTCTTCTCCTCAACGTCGGGAGGCTTCAGCCAGTTGGCGGCGCTGGGTGGGTTAAGGAAACGGGGGAAGCGTGAGTTTCAGAACAGGAGTGCCGACCCGGGGACTGTTAAAGACCACTGAGCTCATAATGACTGATCATGAATGCAGGAGATCAGCGTGAGTGACGGTGGCTGAGAGGGGACAAAATGTGCTGCCAGAAATCACTTTCAATGTGAGTATCATTCCTCTGGGGGTTATTTTGGCCATGTTGCTGAGATACAGAGGCAATAAGAACAGAGTGCATAGAACGGCACGTGGGTAGATTATTCTTAATACATTCTGTGCATATTTCCCTGACACAGAAGAACATCTTCTAAACTAAGACTCTATTTAAATGTTTTTTTTGGACAAATGTCAACTAAATAAAAGCTGCGCTTCGAGACCTGATGGTGAGGTTCTCCATGACCTCAGGGAAGCTCTCCAGCTCGGCCTTGAGCTCCTCGAACGTGATGGAACCGCTGTTGTCCTTGTCCGCCGACTCGAACAGTGCCAGGGTCAGGTCGTCCAGCTTCTCCTCCGGCAGGGAGATGGCGCTCTCGCGCAGGCAGGACTTGAGCACCGTGCGTAGCTCGTCCGGGTCAATTGAGCCGCTGCCTGCAGGCCGTAAAAAAAACCCACACGTGCGATAATAGCGACGCTGATGAATTCATGCTTAAATAAACTGAACGTCCCACAGATAAAGCAAGGCCACTAGTCTCCCAGACAATGTAGAATCCACCAAAGAGCTCTTATACACAGCACTAATAGCTGTCGTCTATCTGCAGCGTGTCACAAAACCCTGAGATGCCCCTGATGCACTTGTGAAGCAGTTGCCAACGCAATTAGAGGAGTAAAAACGTGTGCTATCACATTTTTAATCCAATCAGCCTCCAGAATCTCCACCATCTGGTTTATAACGCTGCCGTGTGGCTTATCCGTTCATACGTTCTTCACAGGTAATACATATTCGGCCTGGCGTCAACAAAAGGTGTGCGGGGAATTGTCAAGACAGAAAAAGCTGTTCCGGAAGCGGCCGAGATCCTACCGTCGACATCGTAGACTTGGAAGAGGAACCGGAGTTTGTCCGTCTCGTTGCCGTGGATGAGCAGTTCCAGAGCCTTCAGCAGCTCGTCCAGACTGATGGTTCTGCTGCCGTCGGAGTCGAACAGCGCGAAGAACCGCTCTGCAAAGAAAGACTGGACATGTGCATGTGCACTCATTGACTTGGACGGGAGAACCTTTAAGAGAAACTCACACACAGTAAACCATCAATAAAACCCACTGTCCTAAACCCAATTTGGACAATTTGGTCACAGAATATCCCAAGAATATACAGCAATCCTTCTTTGACAGTTTTGGGGCAGTGACTTGCAACTGGGTTGACCCTTAACCCCTGACCCCTTAATCACCTCCTTGACCTTCAGGGCAGTTTTGAACTCATCCAGGTTGATCTCTTTGTCATCTCCAGCGATGCTCTCAAACTGCTTGGTGACCCACTCCAGCCAGCGGGCGTCCTCATCCAGGCTCATGGGGCTGCTGGGATATCAGGCGTTGTCACGCCTGTGATGATGTCAACACACGAAAGAACATAAGACGAGCTCAGATGAGAGCCGTGTGAACAGTCAAATATCCACATCGGGAAGGTTTGGTTCAGCTCAGTACAATAATGTGAAAAGTCAATTATCCACATCGGGAAAGTTTGGTTCAGCTCAGTACAATAATGTGAAATTGGCAAGCAGATTCATTTAAGATGTTAAAACTTAAAAAGGTTAAAAAAAGGTTACAAACTTTTATCTTGGCAGAATTGACAGATTGACCACATGGTGGCGCTACAAAAGCCCATGTTATATGTTTTTATCTCCAAACCTATTTGTTGGGTGGGAAAATATTACATGCTCAGATATACAGGTCCATTTCCGGGTTTCCGGGTTTTAGATATGTACCCACAGTCTGACCATGAACCCACATTAGACGTTTCCCGGTAATTAGCTCCTTCTCTACTACTAAAACTGTTTTCCAGAACATCATTACCAATGGAAGGTTAATGCAATTTCCAGTGACATTCCGTACTTTAGTCCACCTGAGCTCTTGTCCGATCTATTAAACGTTCTCAGCACCAAGCTCTTATGCCTCTACATTATTGTGCCGGGGGAGTTGGGAACCAGGGTGTCTACCTTTTCCTTGTGTCTTGTTTCGTTTACACTAAGGAGGACACGATCCTACTGACCACACTGTGGAACCTACCAAGCCCAA
Organism: Dallia pectoralis; assembly: GCA_029465975.1. Classification (NCBI taxonomy): domain Eukaryota; kingdom Metazoa; phylum Chordata; class Actinopteri; order Esociformes; family Umbridae; genus Dallia; species Dallia pectoralis. The sequence continues at coordinate 16,912,724 of CM055745.1, forward strand.
AGGACATGTAGCTAACCCCTTCTAAAGCCCTCCTGGTTGTGTTACAGGCCAAGCAGCTGATGATACCTGATGATATCTATTAATTCTCCTCACTGTCAAAAACAGGACCCTTTTATTGAACAGATGGGTTCAAGGAGGTCACATGACCCCATATGTCACGATTCATAACAAAATGTGTATGCTAGCTCATAACAAAATGTGTATGCTAGTATATTATAATGTAGGAAACTTGCTTTAAAACAGCTCATAACAAAATGTGTATGCTAGTATATTATAATGTAGGAAAAACAGCTCATAACAAAATGTGTATGCTAGTGTATTATAATGTAGGAAACTTTATTTCAACAGCTCATAACAAAATGTGTATGCTAGTATATTATAATGTAGGAAACTTTATTACAACAGCTCATAACAAAATGTGTATGCTGGTATATTATAATGTAGGAAACTTTATTTCAACAGCTCATAACAAAATGTGTATGCTGGTATATTATAATGTAGGAAACTTTATTACAACAGCTCATAACAAAATGTGTATGCTGGTATATTATAATGTAGGAAACTTTATTACAACAGCTCATAACAAAATGTGTATGCTAGTATATTATAATGTAGGACACTTTATTACAACAGCTCATAACAAAATGTGTATGCTGGTATATTATAATGTAGGAAACTTTATTACAACAGCTCATAACAAAATGTGTATGCTGGTATATTATAATGTAGGAAAAACATCTCATAACAAAATGTGTATGCAAGTGTATTATAATGTAGGAAACTTTATTACAACAGCTCATAACAAAATGTGTATGCTGGTATATTATAATGTAGGAAACTTTATTACAACAGCTCATAACAAAATGTGTATGCTGGTATATTATAATGTAGGAAAAACATCTCATAACAAAATGTGTATGCAAGTGTATTATAATGTAGGAAACTTGGTTAAAAATGCCAAATTTTCTCTCATAACAAAATGTGATAAGTTGCATTAAATGCTATAAAAAAAACAAGTTGATCAACACAGTCTTTGGTAATAAAGAAGATTAATTAAAAGAAAGATTAAAGAAGATTAACCAGTTCAATGTTGGATTACCACAGTCTAAATGACAATATATTGCAAAAATCCTGGACTATCTAGTACTACACCAGTCTGTACTATCCTAACCCACCCTGGACTATCTAGTACTACACCGGTCTGTACTATCCTAACCCACCCTGGACAATCTAGTACTACACCAGTCTGTACTATCCTTCCAACCCTGTACTATCTAGTACTACACCAGTCTGTACTATCCTTCCCACCCTGGACTATCTAGTACTACACCAGTCTGTACTATCCTTCCCACCCTGGACTATCTAGTACTACACCAGTCTTTACTATCCTAACCCACCCTGGACTATCTAGTACTACACCAGTCTGTACTATCCTAACCCACCCTGGACTATCTAGTACTACACCAGTCTGTACTATCTTTCCCACCATGGACTATCTAGTACTACACTGGTCTGTACTATCCTAACCCACCCTGTACTATCTAGTACTACACTGGTCTGTACTATCCTACCCACCCTGGACTATCTAGTACTACACTGGTCTGTACTATCCTAACCCACCCTGGACTATCTAGTACTACACCGGTCTGTACTATCCTTCCCACCCTGGACTATCTAGTACTACACCAGTCTGTACTATCCTTCCCACCCTGGACTATCTAGTACTACACCAGTCTTTACTATCCTAACCCACCCTGGACTATCTAGTACTACACCAGTCTGTACTATCCTAACCCACCCTGGACTATCTAGTACTACACCAGTCTGTACTATCTTTCCCACCCTGGACTATCTAGTACTACACCGGTCTGTACTATCCTAACCTACCCTGTACTATCTAGTACTACACTGGTCTGTACTATCCTACCCACCCTGGACTATCTAGTACTACACTGGTCTGTACTATCCTACCCACCCTGGACTATCTAGTACTTGTTCAGTAACAGAAGTGTGCAGGTAAATCAGTAGCAAATCATTAGGCCAGATTTAGACCCATGCTACAAAGGTATATGTGTGTTCAGAACGTATTCTGATCCATTCACTTTTTCCAATTCTTTTTACATTCTTGCCTTATTCTAAACTTGATTTAATTAATTAATAAACACAAAATACCATAATGACTAAGTAAAAAACGATATATATATATATATGTATATATATATAAATGATGAATTCTAATATCAGATTTACCTAAGTAGTTCAACCCATTCACTCTTGCTTTATTGAGGTAGCGTCTACAGCTTCTAGTCTTCTTAGGTATGACGCACCAGTCTTTGTGAAGTTCCTCACATTCATCTCTGCGTATCCTGTATAGCTTTGTCAGGTTGGATGAGCAATGACACTGTCCAGCTTGTTCTTCAGTTCTCTAAGAGATGTCCAGCCGGGTTTATGTTCAGTCTCTGCATGGCTGGGCCATTCGAGGACATTTACAGTCTTGACTCTGTGCCAATGCCCGCTGTGTTTTGTGAAAGATGAACTTTGGCCCCGGTCCGATGGTAAGGTGGCTGCGTTCATCTTTTTCTCTAGCCTAATTATTCTCTAAGTCTCTGCCGCTAAAAACACAAGGTTTACATCATTCAAGCCAAATAGATCCATCTTGGTTCTGTCAGTGGCCAGCTCTGGGGAGAGTGTTGGTTCTGTCACCGACCAGCTCTAGGGAAAGTGTTGGTTCTGTCACCGACCAGCTTTAGGGAAAGTGTTGGTTCTGTCACTGACCAGCTCTGGGGAGAGTGTTGGTTCTGTCAGTGGCCAGTTCTGGGGAGAGGTGTGAATGGTTTCAAACTTCTTTCATGGACCTTTAATGTTACAGTGTGTCGTGGACCTTTAATGTTACAGTGTGTCGTGAACCTTTAATGTTACAGTGTGTCGTGAACCTTTAATGTTACAGTGTGTCGTGGACCTTTAATGTTACAGTGTGTCGTGGACCTTTAATGTTACAGTGTGTCGTGGACCTTTAATGTTACAGTGTGTCGTGAACCTTTAATGTTACAGTGTGTCGTGAACCTTTAATGTTACAGTGTGTCGTGGACCTTTAATGTTACAGTGTGTCGTGAACCTTTAATGTTACAGTGTGTCGTGAACCTTTAATGTTACAGTGTGTCGTGGACCTTTAATGTTACAGTGTGTTGTGAACCTTTAATGTTACAGTGTGTCGTGAACCTTTAATGTTACAGTGTGTCGTGGACCTTTAATTTTACAGTGTGTTGTGGACCTTATTGAAGATTAATTGACATATGCAAATACAGGGTCCCTAATAATTGTGCATTAATATAGTATTTTTGCATACATTGTGTATTACTAAATGTATGATAAATATGTAAGAATGGGTAAGGGTAATGCTAGATTGGAATATGTGGCCTGCCATCTTTGTAAGGATAATGCTAGATTGGAATATGTGGCCTGCCATCTTTGTAAGGGTAATGCTAGATTGGAATATGTGGGCCGCCATCTTTGTAAGGTCATGTTATATTGGAATATGTGGGCCGCCATCTTTGTAAGGTCATGTTATATTGGAATATGTGGGCTGGCATCTTTGTAAGGTCATGTTATATTGGAATATGTGGGCCGCCATCTTTGTAAGGTCATGTTATATTGGAATATGTGGGCTGGCATCTTTGTAAGGTCATGTTAGATTGGAATATGTGGGCTGCCATTTTGTATGTGACGTTGGTATAAACGTGTGCGCTGCTATTTTATCTTTGTATAAAGCTGAGCCAGGTGGAGCTCTCTGGATCCTAACTGCAGGCCTGTATTAATAAACTGATTATAAAATGATGCTTGACTTCCCTGGGTTTTATGTGGAGTTTATCATATGGTGACCTACCCAAGAATTAGCAGAAAGGTTCTGATTAACCACAACAACCTTTAATTTTTTGGTACCCTTCCTCAACCCTTTCCCTCCACTCAAACCTGTGTTTGAGCTGTAGGGGCAGTTATTACACACCAGTGGCTTGCTTATGGCTCTGACATACGTTTGTCAACTGAGGGTGCATTTTTAGGTGACTGTGTGCCTTTCCAAATCAATTACATTTACAATTACAATTACATTTACAATTACATTTACCACAAGTGGACTCCAATCCAGTTGTAGAAACAGATGGTTAATCGATGGAACCAGGAAACACCTGAGCTGTAAACGTTGGTGCAGACATGCCAAATGACCACAATGTCCAGGTTAGGTCTGGTTGACAGTCGGAGATTAAATATTAGAGATATGAAAGTCTCTACAAATAACATATTGGTCTACAAGCAGTAGTTTAATGCATATAAAACACATTTAGTTAAACTCTACCCTAAACCAGTTGGAATAGGATGATTTTGAACACTGCTATTTACCGTATTTCTTTGGCCAATAATGTACAGTAACTGCTGTTATATGATTATTTGTTATGCCAAAGTTCAAAGCCAAGACCCACCTCACCCGTCTGGTTTGGACTTGCAAAAATAAAAAAGATACAAACGATGTCGTTCTGAACACTGTGATGACATAAACGTACTAAAATGCACAGTATAAATGCATAGTATAAATGCACAGTATAAATGCACAGTATAAATGCACAGTATAAATGCACAGTATGAATGCACAGTACAAATGCACAGTATAAATGCACAGTATAAATGCACAGTATAAATGCACAGTATAAATGCACAGTATGAATGCACAGTACAAATGCACAGTACAAATGCACAGTACAAATGCACAGTACAAATGCACAGTATAAATGCACAGTATAAATGCACAGTATAAATGCACAGTATAAATGCACAGTATAAATGCACAGTATAAATGCACAGTACAAATGCACAGTACAAATGCACAGTATAAATGCACAGTATAAATGCACAGTATAAATGCACAGTATAAATGCACAGTATAAATGCACAGTATAAATGCACAGTATAAATGCACAGTATAAATGCACAGTACAAATGCACAGTATAAATGCACAGTATAAATGCACAGTATAAATGCACAGTATAAATGCACAGTACAAATGCACAGTACAAATGCACAGTATAAATGCACAGTATAAATGCACAGTATAAATGCACAGTATAAATGCACAGTATAAATGCACAGTATAAATGCACAGTACAAATGCACAGTATAAATGCACAGTATAAATGCACAGTATAAATGCACAGTATAAATGCACAGTATTAGCAGCAGAGTTTCTTTTCTTGCTTCATCAATCATAACCGTGCAGACTTCAGTAGTTGAGCTTACCGTCAACGCAGAAAGGCTCAGGCGTCAGCACTCGGTACCCTGGTTTCAGGTGATATATGTTCCAGTGGAACCCAAACTCCCTGGTTGGCAGCAGAGGTTAAATGGGGGTGGAGGAGATAAAGCAGACGGCAGAAGCCTCCACACTGGGCAGCTGGATCTGACAGCTCGCTCCCTGCTGGCCTCTATTCAGATACAGGCCTCCTTGTAACCAGCCTTCAGGGACATCAACACAAGCTCACATGTACAGAATGGATCTGACACTGGGACACGAGGATGATCCAGTGCTACGACTCAGATTTAGGTCTCAGTCCTCATAATGGTTGATAATGAGTTATAGCACCGGGCTATCCTGGTGTCTCAGTCCTCATAATGGTTGATAATGAGTTATAGCACCGGGCTATCCTGGTGTCTCAGTCCTCATAATGGTTGATAATGAGTTATAGCACCGGGCTATCCTGGTGTCTCAGTCCTCATAATGGGTGTTAATGAGCTGTAGCACCGGGCTATCCTGGTGTCTCAGTCCTCATAATGGTTGATAATGAGTTATAGCACCGGGCTATCCTGGTGTCTCAGTCCTCATAATGGTTGATAATGAGTTATAGCACCGGGCTATCCTGGTGTCTCAGTCCTCATAATGGGTGTTAATGAGCTGTAGCACCGGGCTATCCTGGTGTCTCAGTCCTCATAATGGGTGTTAATGAGCTGTAGCACCGGGCTATCCTGGTGTCTCAGTCCTCATAATGGTTGATAATGAGTTATAGCACCGGGCTATCCTGGTGTCTCAGTCCTCATAATGGGTGTTAATGAGCTGTAGCACCGGGCTATCCTGGTGTCTCAGTCCTCATAATGGGTGTTAATGAGCTGTAGCACCGGGCTATCCTGGTGTCTCAGTCCTCATAATGGTTGATAATGAGTTATAGCACCGGGCTATCCTGGTGTCTCAGTCCTCATAATGGTTGATAATGAGTTATAGCACCGGGCTATCCTGGTGTCTCAGTCCTCATAATGGGTGTTAATGAGCTGTAGCACCGGGCTATCCTGGTGTCTCAGTCCTCATAATGGTTGATAATGAGTTATAGCACCGGGCTATCCTGGTGTCTCAGTCCTCATAATGGTTGATAATGAGTTATAGCACCGGGCTATCCTGGTGTCTCAGTCCTCATAATGGGTGTTAATGAGCTGTAGCACCGGGCTATCCTGGTGTCTCAGTCCTCATAATGGTTGATAATGAGTTATAGCACCGGGCTATCCTGGTGTCTCAGTCCTCATAATGGTTGATAATGAGTTATAGCACCGGGCTATCCTGGTGTCTCAGTCCTCATAATGGGTGTTAATGAGCTGTAGCACCGGGCTATCCTGGTGTCTCAGTCCTCATAATGGTTGATAATGAGTTATAGCACCGGGCTATCCTGGTGTCTCAGTCCTCATAATGGTTGATAATGAGTTATAGCACCGGGCTATCCTGGTGTCTCAGTCCTCATAATGGTTGATAATGAGTTATAGCACTGGGCTATCCTGGTGTCTCAGTCCTCATAATGGTTGATAATGAGTTATAGCACCGGGCTATCCTGGTGTCTCAGTCCTCATAATGGGTGTTAATGAGCTGTAGCACCGGGCTATCCTGGTGTCTCAGTCCTCATAATGGGTGTTAATGAGCTGTAGCACCCGGGCTATCCTGGTGTCTCAGTCCTCATAATGGGTGTTAATGAGCTGTAGCACCGGGCTATCCTGGTGTCTCAGTCCTCATAATGGTTGATAATGAGTTATAGCACCGGGCTATCCTGGTGTCTCAGTCCTCATAATGGTTGATAATGATAATCCTGGTGTCTCAGTCCTCATAATGGGTGTTAATGAGCTGTAGCACCGGGCTATCCTGGTGTCTCAGTCCTCATAATGGTTGATAATGAGTTATAGCACCGGGCTATCCTGGTGTCTCAGTCCTCATAATGGTTGATAATGAGTTATAGCACCGGGCTATCCTGGTGTCTCAGTCCTCATAATGGGTGTTAATGAGCTGTAGCACCGGGCTATCCTGGTGTCTCAGTCCTCATAATGGTTGATAATGAGTTATAGCACCGGGCTATCCTGGTGTCTCAGTCCTCATAATGGTTGATAATGAGTTATAGCACCGGGCTATCCTGGTGTCTCAGTCCTCATAATGGGTGTTAATGAGCTGTAGCACCGGGCTATCCTGGTGTCTCAGTCCTCATAATGGGTGTTAATGAGCTGTAGCACCGGGCTATCCTGGTGTCTCAGTCCTCATAATGGTTGATAATGAGGCACCGGGCTATCCTGGTGTCTCAGTCCTCATAATGGTTGATAATGAGTTATAGCACCGGGCTATCCTGGTGTCTCAGTCCTCATAATGGGTGTTAATGAGCTGTAGCACCGGGCTATCCTGGTGTCTCAGTCCTCATAATGGGTGTTAATGAGCTGTAGCATCGGGCTATCCTGGTGTCTCAGTCCTCATAATGGTTGATAATGAGTTATAGCACCGGGCTATCCTGGTGTCTCAGTCCTCATAATGGTTGATAATGAGTTATAGCACCGGGCTATCCTGGTGTCTCAGTCCTCATAATGGTTGATAATGAGTTATAGCACCGGGCTATCCTGGTGTCTCAGTCCTCATAATGGTTGATAATGAGTTATAGCACCGGGCTATCCTGGTGTCTCAGTCCTCATAATGGGTGTTAATGAGCTGTAGCACCGGGCTATCCTGGTGTCTCAGTCCTCATAATGGTTGATAATGAGTTATAGCACCGGGCTATCCTGGTGTCTCAGTCCTCATAATGGTTGATAATGAGTTATAGCACCGGGCTATCCTGGTGTCTCAGTCCTCATAATGGTGTTAATGAGCTTATACCGGGCTATCCTGGTGTCTCAGTCCTCATAATGGTTGATAATGAGTTATAGCACCGGGCTATCCTGGTGTCTCAGTCCTCATAATGGTTGATAATGAGTTATAGCACCGGGCTATCCTGGTGTCTCAGTCCTCATAATGGGTGTTAATGAGCTGTAGCACCGGGCTATCCTGGTGTCTCAGTCCTCATAATGGTTGATAATGAGTTATAGCACCGGGCTATCCTGGTGTCTCAGTCCTCATAATGGTTGATAATGAGTTATAGCACCGGGCTATCCTGGTGTCTCAGTCCTCATAATGGTTGATAATGAGTTATAGCACCGGGCTATCCTGGTGTCTCAGTCCTCATAATGGTTGATAATGAGTTATAGCACCGGGCTATCCTGGTGTCTCAGTCCTCATAATGGGTGTTAATGAGCTGTAGCACCGGGCTATCCTGGTGTCTCAGTCCTCATAATGGGTGTTAATGAGCTGTAGCACCGGGCTATCCTGGTGTCTCAGTCCTCATAATGGTTGATAATGAGTTATAGCACCGGGCTATCCTGGTGTCTCAGTCCTCATAATGGTTGATAATGAGTTATAGCACCGGGCTATCCTGGTGTCTCAGTCCTCATAATGGGTGTTAATGAGCTGTAGCACCGGGCTATCCTGGTGTCTCAGTCCTCATAATGGGTGTTAATGAGCTGTAGCACCGGGCTATCCTGGTGTCTCAGTCCTCATAATGGTTGATAATGAGTTATAGCACCGGGCTATCCTGGTGTCTCAGTCCTCATAATGGTTGATAATGAGTTATAGCACCGGGCTATCCTGGTGTCTCAGTCCTCATAATGGGTGTTAATGAGCTGTAGCACCGGGCTATCCCGGTGTCTCAGTCCTCATAATGGGTGTTAATGAGCTGTAGCATCGGGCTATCCTGGTGTCTCAGTCCTCATAATGGTTGATAATGAGTTATAGCACCGGGCTATCCTGGTGTCTCAGTCCTCATAATGGTTGATAATGAGTTATAGCACCGGGCTATCCTGGTGTCTCAGTCCTCATAATGGGTGTTAATGAGCTGTAGCACCGGGCTATCCCGGTGTCTCAGTCCTCATAATGGGTGTTAATGAGCTGTAGCATCGGGCTATCCTGGTGTCTCAGTCCTCATAATGGTTGATAATGAGTTATAGCACCGGGCTATCCTGGTGTCTCAGTCCTCATAATGGTTGATAATGAGTTATAGCACCGGGCTATCCTGGTGTCTCAGTCCTCATAATGGTTGATAATGAGTTATAGCACTGGGCTATCCTGGTGTCTCAGTCCTCATAATGGTTGATAATGAGTTATAGCACCGGGCTATCCTGGTGTCTCAGTCCTCATAATGGGTGTTAATGAGCTGTAGCACCGGGCTATCCTGGTGTCTCAGTCCTCATAATGGTTGATAATGAGTTATAGCACCGGGCTATCCTGGTGTCTCAGTCCTCATAATGGTTGATAATGAGTTATAGCACCGGGCTATCCTGGTGTCTCAGTCCTCATAATGGGTGTTAATGAGCTGTAGCACCGGGCTATCCTGGTGTCTCAGTCCTCATAATGGTTGATAATGAGTTATAGCACCGGGCTATCCTGGTGTCTCAGTCCTCATAATGGGTGTTAATGAGCTGTAGCATCGGGCTATCCTGGTGTCTCAGTCCTCATAATGGTTGATAATGAGTTATAGCACCGGGCTATCCTGGTGTCTCAGTCCTCATAATGGTTGATAATGAGTTATAGCACCGGGCTATCCTGGTGTCTCAGTCCTCATAATGGTTGATAATGAGTTATAGCACCGGGCTATCCTGGTGTCTCAGTCCTCATAATGGGTGTTAATGAGCTGTAGCACCGGGCTATCCTGGTGTCTCAGTCCTCATAATGGGTGTTAATGAGCTGTAGCACCGGGCTATCCTGGTGTCTCAGTCCTCATAATGGTTGATAATGAGTTATAGCACCGGGCTATCCTGGTGTCTCAGTCCTCATAATGGTTGATAATGAGTTATAGCACCGGGCTATCCTGGTGTCTCAGTCCTCATAATGGTTGATAATGAGTTATAGCACCGGGCTATCCTGGTGTCTCAGTCCTCATAATGGGTGTTAATGAGCTGTAGCACCGGGCTATCCTGGTGTCTCAGTCCTCATAATGGGTGTTAATGAGCTGTAGCATCGGGCTATCCTGGTGTCTCAGTCCTCATAATGGTTGATAATGAGTTATAGCACCGGGCTATCCTGGTGTCTCAGTCCTCATAATGGTTGATAATGAGTTATAGCACCGGGCTATCCTGGTGTCTCAGTCCTCATAATGGTTGATAATGAGTTATAGCACTGGGCTATCCTGGTGTCTCAGTCCTCATAATGGTTGATAATGAGTTATAGCACCGGGCTATCCTGGTGTCTCAGTCCTCATAATGGGTGTTAATGAGCTGTAGCACCGGGCTATCCTGGTGTCTCAGTCCTCATAATGGTTGATAATGAGTTATAGCACCGGGCTATCCTGGTGTCTCAGTCCTCATAATGGTTGATAATGAGTTATAGCACCGGGCTATCCTGGTGTCTCAGTCCTCATAATGGGTGTTAATGAGCTGTAGCACCGGGCTATCCTGGTGTCTCAGTCCTCATAATGGGTGTTAATGAGCTGTAGCACCGGGCTATCCTGGTGTCTCAGTCCTCATAATGGTTGATAATGAGTTATAGCACCGGGCTATCCTGGTGTCTCAGTCCTCATAATGGTTGATAATGAGTTATAGCACCGGGCTATCCTGGTGTCTCAGTCCTCATAATGGTTGATAATGAGTTATAGCACCGGGCTATCCTGGTGTCTCAGTCCTCATAATGGGTGTTAATGAGCTGTAGCACCGGGCTATCCTGGTGTCTCAGTCCTCATAATGGGTGTTAATGAGCTGTAGCATCGGGCTATCCTGGTGTCTCAGTCCTCATAATGGTTGATAATGAGTTATAGCACCGGGCTATCCTGGTGTCTCAGTCCTCATAATGGTTGATAATGAGTTATAGCACCGGGCTATCCTGGTGTCTCAGTCCTCATAATGGTTGATAATGAGTTATAGCACTGGGCTATCCTGGTGTCTCAGTCCTCATAATGGTTGATAATGAGTTATAGCACCGGGCTATCCTGGTGTCTCAGTCCTCATAATGGGTGTTAATGAGCTGTAGCACCGGGCTATCCTGGTGTCTCAGTCCTCATAATGGTTGATAATGAGTTATAGCACCGGGCTATCCTGGTGTCTCAGTCCTCATAATGGTTGATAATGAGTTATAGCACCGGGCTATCCTGGTGTCTCAGTCCTCATAATGGGTGTTAATGAGCTGTAGCACCGGGCTATCCTGGTGTCTCAGTCCTCATAATGGTTGATAATGAGTTATAGCACCGGGCTATCCTGGTGTCTCAGTCCTCATAATGGGTGTTAATGAGCTGTAGCATCGGGCTATCCTGGTGTCTCAGTCCTCATAATGGTTGATAATGAGTTATAGCACCGGGCTATCCTGGTGTCTCAGTCCTCATAATGGTTGATAATGAGTTATAGCACCGGGCTATCCTGGTGTCTCAGTCCTCATAATGGTTGATAATGAGTTATAGCACCGGGCTATCCTCATGGCAAACTATCCATCAGATTGTGTCAACAGTAATCTTTCCCCCAAACATACTTTTTCCTATAATATTCAGATATTTATCCGGTCTGAACAGGCCATATGCCCAATGTTTATTTTCTGTCAGTTTAAGGGTTATGTCCTTTTCAAACCTTAAACAAACATTTTGTATCCTGACTTGATTAATATTATTTATTATAATATTAGTAATGTTCCCCCGAAATAGGTTCAGTTGATACTATCACGATATTGTGGAGGTGTGTGGAACAGCTGCTATTTGGTGTGCAGAGTGATTGGAAGATGCAGTGATTGGAGTTGTGCAAGTGGCGCCACCTAGTGGATCACACTCGTCATTGCAGTGGTTCCCAAGTTCCCAACCAGAGTTCCAAAACGGAGAAAACTTGTGATACCTTAAGCTTACTAGTAAAAGCAACATGATGAGGTACTCCAGGGATACTCAGAGCAGAGCAAAATTCTGTTTGTGGTACAGCAACTGAAACAAGTTGGGAACCACTGATATAGAGCCGTTCCTTTGACCTGGTAAGGAGTTGATATTGCACTGATCAACACCATTAAGCTGGCAAAATATTCTATAAAGAAGGACTTGTATATGTCTGTATAGGATTAGTTATCTGAGCCTGGTCGGTACACAAACAGACATATAAATGGTGTACAACTCTTATATATGTCTGTATAGGATTAGTTATCTGAGCCTGGTGGGTACAGAAACAGACATATTAATGGTGTACAACTCTTATATATGTCTGTATAGGATTAGTTATCTGAGCCTGGTCGGTACACAAACAGACATATAAATGGTGTACAACTCTTATATATGTCTGTATAGGATTAGTTATCTGAGCCTGGTGGGTACAGAAACAGACATATAAATGGTGTACGACTCTTATATATGTCTGTATAGGATTAGTTATCTGAGCCTGGTCGGTACAGAAACAGACATATTAATGGTGTACAACTCTTATATATGTCTGTATAGGATTAGTTATCTGAGCCTGGTCGGTACACAAACAGACATATAAATGGTGTACAACTCTTATATATGTCTGTATACGATTAGTTATCTGAGCCTGGTGGGTACAGAAACAGACATATAAATGGTGTACAACTCTTATATATGTCTGTATAGGATTAGTTATCTGAGCCTGGTCGGTACACAAACAGACATATAAATGGTGTACAACTCTTATATATGTCTGTATAGGATTAGTTATCTGAGCCTGGTGGGTACAGAAACAGACATATTAATGGTGTACAACTCTTATGTATGTCTGTATAGGATTAGTTATCAGAGCCTGGTGGGTACAGAAACAGACATATAAATGGTGTACAACTCTTATATATGTCTGTATAGGATTAGTTATCTGAGCCTGGTCGGTACACAAACAGACATATAAATGGTGTACAACTCTTATATATGTCTGTATAGGATTAGTTATCTGAGCCTGGTGGGTACACAAACAGACATATAAATGGTGTACAACTCTTATATATGTCTGTATAGGATTAGTTATCAGAGCCTGGTGGGTACAGAAACAGACATATAAATGGTGTACAACTCTTATATATGTCTGTATAGGATTAGTTATCTGAGCCTGGTCGGTACACAAACAGACATATAAATGGTGTACAACTCTTATATATGTCTGTATACGATTAGTTATCTCTACAGAAACAGACATATAAATGGTGTACAACTCTTATATATGTCTGTATAGGATTAGTTATCTGAGCCTGGTCGGTACACAAACAGACATATAAATGGTGTACAACTCTTATATATGTCTGTATAGGATTAGTTATCTGAGCCGGTACACAAACAGACATATAAATGGTGTACAACTCTTATATATGTCTGTATAGGATTAGTTATCTGAGCCTGGTGGGTACAGAAACAGACATATTAATGGTGTAAACAGACATATTAGTTAAATACAGAAACAGACATATAAATGGTGTACAACTCTTATATATGTCTGTATAGGATTAGTTATCTGAGCCTGTACAACTCTTATATATGTCTGTATACGGTTATCAGAAACAGACATATAAATGGTGTACAACTCTTATGTATGTCTGTATAGGATTAGTTATCTGAGCCTGGTGGGTACACAAACAGACATATAAATGGTGTACAACTCTTATGTATGTCTGTATAGGATTAGTTATCAGAGCCTGGTGGGTACAGAAACAGACATATAAATGGTGTACAACTCTTAGAAGCAGCCCCAAGTGCTCTTAAGTCCTATTCGTTTCAAAGACACATGTAAATAACAAGTCATCTCATATATTTTGCGTACGGTGAAAGTGTCCCAAATTTGCCAACGCTTATGGCTCTGTATGGGTGTGGTGTTTCCAGTGTATGTACAAGTACAGAGCCTGCATTTAATTTTTTTTTTAATAAAACTATTAACACATGTTTCTTAATTAATTTCACGAGTATACACAGGTCATCTAGATTCTTTTTGATGTAGTGCATGTTTTGTCTCCTATCTCAAGAATCTGTGCTATGTACATACGAATCATAATTACATTTCTTTATCTCTCTAAGGCTAATTGTGAAAGTGAATAAAAGCCATTGAGATGAGATGAGTGACTTTATTCAAGGTCAGACTCTCTGGACAGGGGTGGGCTCTTCATGCAGTTGTCTTTTAGCGTGGCAACTACATAAGTCAAACATTAACTAGGAATAGATACTTTATGTGTACAATCCTACTTTTCCATTTTGACTCCATGGATTGTCTGATCAACATGAAATTACACACTACTGCGTTGTTTCTTGTGATATGGGTGAATGTGGCAGTTTCTGCTGAAGTTGGTAAGAAATATTTGTATTTACTTTCTTTAACTGTTTTTTGTTTACATGCTTATAGCATCACATTTGTATCTGTGCTCACTATTTGCTGAGTAATTATTACAATTACTACAATAATGACCAAAGGTAGAGTTGCCGCAAAATCTCAGTTGTGCATACAATCTGTTATTATTAGAAGTTTGTGATGTGAATCAGAAACCAGTCATTATCTTGTGTAACCACTACAAGCAGAACAACTAGTGAAGCCAAACAGACGAGTGGGACTGCTGTTCCAGGACCAGGGCCAAAACGGGCCTCTGTTGTGACTAAGAAAATCACATTCTTAAATACATGGATGACTAAAGATAGATGAGATGTATTCATAAAGAACTGGTATGGAGTCATCCTTAATATATAAATGGATGAATAAAGATAGAGGAGATGTATTCATAAAGAACTGGTATGGAGTCATCCTTAATATATAAATGGATGAATAAAGATAGAGGAGATGTATTCATAAAGAACTGGTATGGAGTCATCCTTAGTATATAAATGGATGAATAAAGATAGAGGAGATGTATTCATAAAGAACTGATATGGAGTCATCCTTAATATATAAATGGATGAATAAAGATAGAGGAGATGTATTCATAAAGAACTGGTATGGAGTCATCCTTAGTATATAAATGGATGAATAAAGATAGAGGAGATGTATTCATAAAGAACTGGTATGGAGTCATCCTTAGTATATAAATGGATGAATAAAGATAGAGGAGATGTATTCATAAAGAACTGATATGGAGTCATCCTTAATATATAAATGGATGAATAAAGATAGAGGAGATGTATTCATAAAGAACTGGTATGGAGTCATCCTTAGTATATAAATGGATGAATAAAGATAGAGGAGATGTATTCATAAAGAACTGATATGGAGTCATCCTTAGTATATAAATGGATGAATAAAGATAGAGGAGATGTATTCATAAAGAACTGGTATGGAGTCATCCTTAATATATAAATGGATGACTAAAGATAGAGGAGATGTATTCATAAAGAACTGATATGGAGTCATCCTTAATATATAAATGGATGACTAAAGATAGATGAGATGTATTCATAAAGAACTGATATGGAGTCATCCTTAGTATATAAATGGATGAATAAAGATAGAGGAGATGTATTCATAAAGAACTGGTATGGAGTCATCCTTAATATATAAATGGATGACTAAAGATAGAGGAGATGTATTCATAAAGAACTGATATGGAGTCATCCTTAATATATAAATGGATGACTAAAGATAGAGGAGATGTATTCATAAAGAACTGATATGGAGTCATCCTTAATATATAAATGGATGACTAAAGATAGAGGAGATGTATTCATAAAGAACTGATATGGAGTCATCCTTAATATATAAATGGATGACTAAAGATAGAGGAGATGTATTCATAAAGAACTGATATGGAGTCATCCTTAGTAAATACATGGATGACTAAAGATAGAGGAGATGTATTCATAAAGAACTGGTATGGATATCTTCAGTTATGTCATTTATTGAAGATATGACCATCTCACAGACCTTTATTATGTCTTCAGTTATGTCATTTATTGGCAGATTACAGCAAATCAAGTAACCTGTTTTTGTGATCTGCTATTTTCTCTGTATTATCCAGAGGTAAAATGTCTACTTTCACCGGTAAAAGGAACTGAATATGTACCTTCTGGACAAAATGTATTCTCTTCTGGTGACATTTTAAAAATAAAATGTCAACAAGGACACTGGTCCTTTGGGACAAAGGCGACGGAAACAACTGTGACATGCAATGATGACGGAACGTGGTCGTCTCCTGCAAATTGTGAAAGTAAGTTAGTTAATACTGGAGACAAATGAAGTTAAATGTGTTGAGATTATAATTGGACATAAACTGGCATTATAATGTGTGTTACTGTACTGATATTATAAGACTAACGCGAAATATCTCTCATTCTAGAGATAACCTGTGATCCACCAGATGATAGTGGTGTGCAATACAGCCGGTGGGATTGGAGTTGGCGGAGAGGAGATTTAAAAGACACAAAAGATTACAGATGTAAATCTGGATACAAACCCACAAATGGTGCGACATATGCAGAATGCACCAACGATGGCACCTGGACACCAAACCCACTCTGTGAAGGTGGAGTATTTTAATGAAATTTGAATTTCACTGTTATTGAATTACGTTATTCTCCATGTTTGGATAAATTGAAAACAGAAAAACATACAGATGACTAATGGAACGTGGTCCTCTTCTACATATTGTCTACAGATGTTAATACTGGAGACTATTGATTTATTATTATGTGTTGAGATTATAATTGGACATAAACTGGCATTATAATGTGTGTTACTGTACTGGTATTGTAAGACTAACGCGAAATATCTCTCATTCTAGAGATAACCTGTGATCCCCCAGATGATAGTGGTGTGCAATACAGCCAGTGGCAGAGAAGATGGCAGACTGGAAAATTAAAAGACCAAATAAATTACAGTTGTAAGCCTAAATTTGAACCGACAAATGGTGTGAAATTTGCAGAATGCACAAACGATGGCACCTGGACACCAAACCCACTCTGTGAAGGTGGAGTATTTTAATGAAAGACATATTTGAATTTCACTGTGATTGAATTACATTATTCTCCATGTTTGGATACATTATCTAAAAACAAATGGATGAAGACAGAACATGGTGGTCTTCTATAGGTTTTGAACAGATGTTAATAATGGAGACTAATGTATTATTATGTGTTGAGAATATCATTGGTCATAGAATAACATTTGAGTTTGAATTACTGTATTTTCTCCGTATTATTCAGAGGTAAAATGTCTACTTTCACCGATAAAAGGAACTGAATATGTACCTTCTGGACAAAATGTATTCTCTTCTGGTGACATTTTAAAAATAAAATGTCAACAAGGACACTGGTTCTTTGGGACAAAGGCGACGGAAAAAACTGTGACATGCAATGATGACGGAATGTGGTCGTCTCCTGCAAATTGTGAAAGTAAGTTAGTTAATACTGGAGACAAATGAAGTTAAATGTGTTGAGATTATAATTGGACATAAACTGGCATTATAATGTGTGTTACTGTACTGATATTATAAGACTAACGCGAAATATCTCTCATTCTAGAGATAACCTGTGATCCACCAGATGATAGTGGTGTGCAATACAGCCGGTGGGATTGGAGTTGGCGGAGAGGAGATTTAAAAGACACAAAAGATTACAGATGTAAATATGGATACAAACCCACAAATGGTGCGACGTATGCAGAATGCACCAACGATGGCACCTGGACACCAAACCCACTCTGTGAAGGTGGAGTATTTTAATGAAATTTGAATTTCACTGTTATTGAATTACGTTATTCTCCATGTTTGGATAAATTGAAAACAGAAAAACATACAGATGACTAATGGAACGTGGTCCTCTTCTACATATTGTCTACAGATGTTAATACTGGAGACTATTTATTTATTATTATGTGTTGAGATCATAATTGGACATAAACTGGCATTAGAATGTGTGTTACTGTACTGGTATTGTAAGACCCATTGGAATTGTGATATTGTGAATTATAAGTGTCTGTACACAAGTGTTGAACAAATGACTTGTGTCAAGCACAAAGTAGATGTCCTATCCGACTTTGATAGAGCAAGTTTACATTACATGAATAAGTAAAAACGGTTCTATTAGGATGGTAGGTACATGTTGTTGTGGAAAATATACATGACGGTTAAGAAGTTTAGGAATAGTGAGTTAAGCATATATTAGCATGTGATAAACTACGTGTTTCAGTGGGTCTTGGGGGCCAGAGAGGAAAGCACAAAACCCTGAGAAACAGGAATGTGATCTTCAGGCTGTTAGAGAGGCCAAGGCTAGAAACAGATGTCCTGAACACCTTATCTGTGATGAACTGTATGGGTCTTTTGTGTGCCTCTCTATTGTTTCTGTCCTTATCTACCATGTGTCTGGCCTCCCTTGGCTTGAGAGCACTGACCTTCGAGTTTTGTTACAGCTTTATGTGTTTTCCAGATTATACTGTATAGTTGGTGGAATCATCTAACAGCTTCACATTGTTCTCCATCTGATATTGTTTAAGTTTGTGTGGAAGTGTGTGCGTTATCAAACCCTATATATACTGCAATGTTCTTCATATTAGGGAGGAATAACCTGCCACTGCATTGTTGCCGTGATTGCGTGTGTTATGGTTTTCCTCATCTATCAATTAAACTATTAGAGTTGACTTGAGAGATACTCTTGTCTGTTCTTATTTCGAGTCTGAGTTCAGTGTGTATTTGCTTAATGTTATTTTAGAGATAAAGGTATAGTAACATTAATTACGTGGTATTAGAAATAATTCCACAACACTTGGGGGCTCGTCCGTCGTTCTTAAATGATCCATATTTTCTATAAAGAGGGCACTTCCAGGACCATCTTTTGAGGAGGATAAGTGATTCAGGACAGAATTTGAACCAAAAGGACCAAATGCATACTGAATTTCAGACGGTAAGAACGTGTACAGTTTGTATACAGTTGATAGATTAAAAGGGCCAGGCCCATAATTTGATCTGTTCTAAAGATCACGGCAATTACTGGGTAAAATGCGATCTGTTCTATAGATCAAAAATAAAAATCCACTAGGTGGTTGTAATTGGCATAATATAAACTTGTTAATTACAGATCTGCTGTCATTACTAATTTTTTTGATCTGTTCTACAGATCACAAAATCCACTAGGTGGTTGTGGCATAATATAAACTTGTTAATTACAGATCTGCTAGGTCGTTACTAATTTTTGATCTGTTCTACAGGTCACCAAATCTACTAGGTGGATTTCTCAAAGGTCTCAGAGACCGGTCTCACTAAGAAACTGACGAGTTTGTCAAACAGCGCTGGGCTGATTTGATTGAGATTAAAATCCTATTTGATAGGTACCACCAGGTGGTAGTAATTAATTTACGTTGCGTTCATTAATTACAGATTCTGTTGGACAGATCATTCTCTTTCTTCATTTGATTGAGACTAAAACAGATTCTGTTAATTAATTTACGCTACGTTTTTAATTACAGACAGATCATTCTCTTTCTTCATTTGATTGAGACTAAAATCCTATTTGATAGGTACCACTAGGTGGTAGTAATTAATTTACGCTACGTTTTTAATTACAGATTCTGTTGGACAGATCATTCTCTTTCTTCATTTGATTGAGACTAAAATCCTATTTGATAGGTACCACTAGGTGGTAGTAATTAATTTACGCTACGTTTTTAATTACAGATTCTGCTACGTTTTTAATTACAGATTCTTGGACAGATCATTCTCTTTCTTCATTTGATTGAGATTAAAATCCTATTTGATAGGTACCACCAGGTGGTAGTAATTAATTTACGTTGCGTTCATTAATTACAGATTCTGTTGGACAGATCATTCTCTTTCTTCATTTGATTGAGACTAAAATCCTATTTGATAGGTACCACTAGGTGGTAGTAATTAATTTACGCTACGTTTTTAATTACAGATTCTGTTGGACAGATCATTCTCTTTCTTCATTTGATTGAGACTAAAATCCTATTTGATAGGTACCACCAGGTGGTAGTAATTAATTTACGTTGCGTTCATTAATTACAGATTCTGTTGGACAGATCATTCTCTTTCTTCATTTGATTGAGACTTAAATCCTATTTGATAGGTACCACCAGGTGGTAGTAATTAATTTACGCTACGCTTTTAATTACAGATCTTGTTGGACAGATCATTTCTTTTTACAAAAAAAAAAAAAAAAAAAAAAAAAAAAAGGGAAATATATATATATATATTTTTTTTAAGGTTCTAATTTTCCTTAACCATGGGAATGTCTTATAGTAAATCCAATGCGGTTCCTCGCCCAAGGGAGGGTCCCGCAAAAATAATGTTCGAGAAATATGACTTAAATATATGACTTAAATATGGACTTGTAATCAATTAAACTTATTAGGTTTCCCAGATAATGGGAGTTTCAGACCTTGACAAATACGCGTGTTAGAAAGCAAACTACTAAAAACTAGTAACGAATTTAATTTGTGAAAAGGGGAAATGTCGCTTAGAGGGAGACAGAATGGAAAAAAGTCTGCTAATCAGTGTATTTTAGCATGTGTTAACAGGCATAATGAGGATTTGGGAGTTCCCTCTGGCCGTCCAACAGCCTATCGCCCCGCATCATCAGCTGACACCGTGGGTCCGGCCCGAGAGGAACGCGCGACACAACCATCTGTCCCAAATGCAAACGGAAAAGAAAGTTCGGAATGTGAACAGGGAAAAGGTGGACGTGTTGCAGACTTCAGAAATCGTCTTGAACGCGAGTCTGAGCTACATGGTGAAATGAGAAAGAAAGACAGGAGCGTGAAACGCAAATTCAGATGGCCCAACTGGACTTCTACAGCAGAGGCTACTCAGGAGGGAGACGGAGAGCAAGCAGAAAAGGACAATACAGACACCAGGGTGATACCTACAGACACCAGGGTGATAATAACTCCAGCCAAAGTCCCAACTCTGATAGCTGTTTCAACTGTGGTGCTTTTGGACACTGGGCTCGTCACTGCACTGTGCCGGACACTAGAGACTATTACCATGGGAACAGAAAAGATGGAAACGGTGAAAGAAGGGGATGTGGAGTGAGACGAGGCATCGACCAGAATCAATCTCGGGGACAGCATAACTCCATCCGGCCCCCTAAACGCAGTGCGTGTTTACGTTGTGGTTCAATGGACCATTGGGTACGGTCTTGCCCCGAACCGGACTTGAGACATTATTTCAATGGACAAATGGACAATTCATGTTGTGATGACTGACAACCGTGGTGGACCTACGTGAACAATCCCAGAGGCGTTCGTGGTGATGCGGATGCGTGGGGTGGAGTTGTACGGCTGGAGAGAACAACCAATCCGGAGGCATCATCATTACTGGGTGAGAGAATTCCATCACATACCTCGTCGCACACGATATTGTTACAAACATTTAGAGTAGATTATGATAATGTTTTGTTTATCAAAATGTTTATTTTAGTTTTTGTCACATGGAGATGTTCATGTGTCAAAAAAGGGGGATTGTAGATATAATACATTAATTTGTGAGATCAATCCATTGTGTATTTAGTTGATTATGCTAGTATTTAGAGTCAAATTATGTTGGTGTGCTTGTCTGTTCCCTGTATCGACCAGGGGACTGCATTGCTGCTGACAGGTTTAAGTCTTGCTAGACATCAACTCATTGTTAATGCGCTAATGGAATAATTACGAGTATTTTTCGTTTATAACGTTTCATGTTTTACCTGAAATACTGTGTTCTGTTTTGTTTGTAGGAAGACTACATTCTAGATTATATACTATGGTTATTTGTTTGAAGTTGAATGAGGACACTTGTTAAACTTCAGGATTTGTTCCTATAAATGTTGGTATGGTGATATAATGAATTACCATGTGGTTAAGTGTATTTCTGTTAAATCGTTTTGTTTTATGATTTATTTTGGTACATGTTTGGTATTTGCTGTTTAAGGGTTTTTGTTATCATTTATGATTTTCGATTGTTCATCTTGCAAAATGTGATCTCTAATTGTATGGTCCAAAGGGTGGATCCACTGAAGGGGTTTTTAAATTAGTGGGACTTGACTATTGTGAGATTGTGGATTGGTTATAATTTTATTTGGCTTAGCAAAGTTAAATCTGAATAGTAAACACAATGTAAAATATGTTAAATGATTTATAATACAGAATGTAATTATATTGTAACTGGTTGGCAAGTTTGTGTTGCATTAAAAATCAACAGGTCGGACCATGAACAACTGGAGCAGAGCATCTGGGCCCTACCCCCCCACACACACACACACACACACATCAAAGGCTAACTGAATGACTTTAGGTACAGACCACAAAGGAGGCAATTACAAAATTGTGTGAATGTTATTGTACACTTTTCAAGGAAGTTATGGACTGATGTTTCTTCACTCATAAACGGTACTGAATGTGTTTGCAAAAATGACTCAATGACCTGTCATGTGAATGTTTCTGATGATCTTGATTTAAACAAAGATTATTGGTGTTTCAACAGTAACAACAGTGAATTCCACACTCCTTGTAGACCGCCAGATCATCCAAAAGATAGACCTGCTAGGGAATGCCCACCGACTGAGAAACGGAGGAGGAGAGGGCTGATAGAACCTGAGAACATCGCCCTTAGGATGATGGTTGACTATGCATCACATGTTAACATGAGTAACTGTTGGATCTGCCAACATATACCAACCTCATCACGCTCTCCTATGTTAACATCTGAAAAAGATGAGGACTGTTTTACCAACCCCACGACTGTTTTCACAGATGAGGGGCAGGGAAGAGACAGGGAGGAAGTATTATGGCACATAATACAGACATTTGATCAGAATTTTAGAGACCCTAGTATCAGTAGCACTGTTCTGTTTAGATTGAGATATGACCGGAAGGTCCATCGTTTTTGGGAGGAGCTGGACATACAGATGACTCTGGTTCAAACTAATTGTTCGTATGAGACGGCAGGTAGAGTAGTGCCCCTAACACCACTTTGTAAACCTA
Organism: Dallia pectoralis; assembly: GCA_029465975.1. Taxonomy (NCBI): domain Eukaryota; kingdom Metazoa; phylum Chordata; class Actinopteri; order Esociformes; family Umbridae; genus Dallia; species Dallia pectoralis. The sequence continues at coordinate 16,935,930 of CM055745.1, forward strand.
TACCGTTTACACCCACTGTTATTGTGTATGCACGAGCTGAATGGCGACCGCAATTCCGTATGATACATATTCTCTCTCTAAGTCATGAAACGATCGATTGCCCAGCATCAAAAAGTCACCGTTTGCGTAACTGCACTCAATATTGGCCAACAATTCCAACCTATGGGTTAAGGAATGTGTCCCTGTGTATTTCCAATAGGGTGGAAAAGGCCAAGTTACAGTTGGGGACAAGTGATTGTTCTGAAGTAAGTTTCACCAACTTCACAACATTTGGCGACCTTCCCGAGCATGTGTATCTTGTCTGCGGGGATAATGCATATAGTTGCATTCCACCTAATGCGGAAGGAACATGCTATATGGCATACCTGGTACCGTTAATACGAAGGGTAAACCAGACTGAAATGGGGAAACTGTACCAGCATCCACATCGCGTTAGACGAACTCTGACACTATCACAGCGTATATTCAGTGTGCTATTTCCAGGCTATGGAGTGTATTCTTCACAGCAGGAAATAACAGCTCTGTCCTCAGTACTAGAGAAACACATGAACACTACAGCTAAAGCCATTGTGGCATTAGGTAAAGAGTTAGATGAGACCCGTGCAGTCGCCCTACAGAACCGATTGGCCCTAGATATGATCTTGGCATCTCAAGGAGGAGTGTGTAAAATTGTAAAGTCGGAATGTTGTACTTTTATTTCTGATGCATCACAGGAGGTCGTTGACTTGGTGAAAGAAACGAAAATTGGAGTGAAGGAGCTCCATGAGGTTCATGGATGGGACCCAATTGATGGATTGAGTTCTGCATTAGGACCATTAGGATGGTCAATTTTTAAAATATTAGCATATGTATTAGCCTTCGTTACATTTCTGATTGTTGGTTTTATGTTAATCTCATGTTTGATAAAGATGTGTGCCTCCAGAGTGACTGCTCAGGTCTTTGTTCAAGTTCCTGATGCCGAGATGTCAAACTGGATGAATGAGCTTCCAGGAAATCCATTCTATTGAGTGTTATTAAAGTCATTGCATGCTTATTTGATAATAAAGAACTGTACTTTTCCTTATCTCACTATTCTAAACTTAGGGTGGATTGTTGTGGAAAATATACATGACGGTTAAGAAGTTTAGGAATAGTGAGTTAAGCATATATTAGCATGTGATAAACTACGTGTTTCAGTGGGTCTTGGGGGCCAGAGAGGAAAGCACAAAACCCTGAGAAACAGGAATGTGATCTTCAGGCTGTTAGAGAGGCCAAGGCTAGAAACAGATGTCCTGAACACCTTATCTGTGATGAACTGTATGGGTCTTTTGTGTGCCTCTCTATTGTTTCTGTCCTTATCTACCATGTGTCTGGCCTCCCTTGGCTTGAGAGCACTGACCTTCGAGTTTTGTTACAGCTTTATGTGTTTTCCAGATTATACTGTATAGTTGGTGGAATCATCTAACAGCTTCACATTGTTCTCCATCTGATATTGTTTAAGTTTGTGTGGAAGTGTGTGCGTTATCAAACCCTATATATACTGCAATGTTCTTCATATTAGGGAGGAATAACCTGCCACTGCATTGTTGCCGTGATTGCGTGTGTTATGGTTTTCCTCATCTATCAATTAAACTATTAGAGTTGACTTGAGAGATACTCTTGTCTGTTCTTATTTCGAGTCTGAGTTCAGTGTGTATTTGCTTAATGTTATTTTAGAGATAAAGGTATAGTAACATTAATTACGTGGTATTAGAAATAATTCCACAACAATGTACAGAAGAGTGCTAAAAAGTGTTCCACACCCAGCCCGCGAATGAAGCTTTGGATGCTTCGGATTAACACAATTTGAGTCGAATGGTGTTGTATCTCTAAATATATTTCAAGTCCTAACTTCAAACTCAGTGCCACTTTGCTTGACAGCATGGACAAATCAAAAGACATTAGCCAAAAAATAACTGTAGACCTCGACATTTCTGGCTCATCCTTGGGAGCAATTTCCAAACACCTGAAGGAACCACTTTAATCTGTACAAACAACAATACGCACGTATAAACACTATGGGACAACACAGTCTAGATATTGCACTTGAAGAAGAGGCGAACTGCCTCCTAGAGATGAATGTACTCTGCTACAAAAGTATCTATATTCACAGTAAAACTAGTCGTATATTGACCTAACCTGATAATCTACTCAGCCAGGACAAAGCCACTGCTCTCAAACATTTTGACACGCTGTTCTGCTTTCTTCGTATAACACACAGCACTCAGTATTTCCCTTTCAGAAGGCTCATAAGGTTACAGGCTAACCTACACAATAAACAGTGCATGTGTCGTTTCTCCTTAGCGCTGAGTTGTGTCCCAGAAGCTACAGATGGAAGGGTGGTTGTGAGTGGAATTCCAGATGGGAATGCTCCCGTTCTGTTTGGTCACAAGCTCAACTTCAGCTGCCCCAACCCAGAACACAAACTGAAAGGAAGCCCACAGGTTGTGTGTACAGCGGATGGGAGCTGGAGCAACCGTTTCCCAACATGCAACGGTAAACATTCAAATGAGCCAAGACAAACCAAATCATCTCATGTCAACAAGACATGACCCCGGACTTTATCGAAACCATGCAAAAGTGTAAATCAATCCACCACAGTAATTTTTTACTTTTCCTGATTCATAGATGCGACTTGTAGCATTGTGGAGATGAATGGTAATGCTATTGCCACCATGCAATATGGACACAAGCTGCAGTTTGAATGCAGCAAACCAGAACAGGTTCTACATGGAGAACCAGAGGTTGTCTGCTCCACCAATGGACAATGGAGTCACCCCTTTCCACAGTGCAAAGGTAAAACCTACTGATTTAACAAATAAGTAATGGTACCCAAGCATGTATTTTAAAGTAGATTTACAAGATCTCCAACAATCACACAACATGCATAATGTAACATTTTGAAAATGGCATGGACATTGTCGAAACATTTTGGTATTCTAGCTGGGTGAATTTCTTTACTCATTTAATCTTTTTTGTGTTTTTAGAGAGGACCTGTGGACCTCCTCCAGCTCTCGCTGACGGAGACACAGTGAATTATAAAGAACAGTACAGAAATGGCGAATCCGTTTATTACAAGTGCCAGACATACTATATCCTGTCTGGTCAGACCTTCAAGAAATGTCAAAACGGGATTTGGATTGGACACATGACGTGCCTGGGTAGGTAGCCATTTCAAATAATCACATGCTTTTTTTCAGCCATTAAGCATTAGAAAAGATTGAATGAAGATTGGAGACAATTACAAAACTGGAATGAAGTTCAAGTTATGATTTCATCTGGAATTGTGAGTCCATTAATGACTTCTTTTCAGTTATTTCATTCTTAGCAAATCAAATCCATCAATGAGTACAACCTAAGGACTTGCATATTTGACCAATCACAGCAGAGTTCAAGCAGAAGACCATCCAATCATAACCGAGAGGGACATTACTCCTGAACAAAATGAGGGCTGGCATTTTCTGCAAATAGACACATATTAACTGCAGAACGTGATTTAATCAAGCAAAACCCAAGTCTTTCTCATTAGTGCAGTCTTTTCTTAAAGCATTTTACCCTGCAGGTATTAATTAAAAAGTGGTTAAATTCACAATATTCACTAACTCACAACCTCCCTGCAACTGGCCATTAAGTAAAGCACAAGTGTTCTAGATGTTCTGTAGATGTTCTGATCAATATCTGGTTTTCTTTTAGCACCGTGCCCCGTGGATGCTGAGATGATGGCAGAACGGAGCATTACATTTTCCTGGCCAATAGGAGATCCTAATAAGCTTTATGTGACTCATGGGGATTTCACCACTTTCAGATGCACTCGTGATAAACGTCTTTCATCAAACAGTGCAGCTCTCCGTCAGCAGTGTGATAATGGGGTCGTGAACTTGCCTAGATGTGAATAGTTGCATCAACTTATTGGAAGTGATGTTAATACTAGCTTATAGATGAATATGTCAATGAATAACCACTGTCAATAGTTTACTCAAATGATTTGTTCTGGGGATTTGGGCAGACTAAGAAATATTGACTTAGAGATCTATGGTTTATCTGTTCTGTGAGGACAGTAAAGTCCTTTAATTAAATGTACTCTAATTATTAATAATTAATAATAATGTGTCTCTTACTAGCTGTTGAACAGTGAACACTGTTGTTATTCTAGAATACTAAACATTAACTATTGTGAAAGTTCACTCAAAAAAATGAAAAAGCTGGCAGAGGACAATCAGATGAAATCTGGGGTTTTAATTACAGCAGGAAGTAGTTGAAATTAAAATGGATCAAGATATTTTGACTTTCATTTATGTGCGTACCTTAACTCTGTCTATGGATAAATGCTTCATTCACAAACACCTCTAAAAAGCTGAGAACTGTAAAAAACAATATACAAAAAGATAAATATTTGCCCAGATATTAAATCAATGTTACCAAAACATATATATATTGAAAGCATAATGGCATCAGAAACCATCTGTACGGCTCATAGAGGGTTAACTATTTCTTTCAGCGGGTTCTTCCTGAGAACCCAGTCAGGAGAGAATCAGAGAAGTGGAGAATTAAAGTACTAAAACATTATTGAGATTCAGGTAGAATCAACCCATTGTAGACCTTTATGGTTCTAAGCGCTTATCTAGTTTGCAAGAAAATATAGACACAGAATTAAAACAAAGCATGAATAAAACGTTGGAAGCTGTAGCGAAACCAGTAGAAAGACTACAACTCAATACTTTGCACTTATCATTGAAGACTTTGAGAAACTCTATAATGTTTACCAGCACACGTGATACTAGCATAGCAAGAGTTGCGACTTGCCTAATGACAGAGGTCGAAAAGAGGTTAAGATTATTGATTTTTATCTAAAACAAACGTGTCCGGTTTCAGAGAGTTGTTTTTAGTTTAGCTTCATGGCACTAGTGGTATTTTGAAGACATTATCTTCACCGCATGTTGGAGATGTGTGTTGTCTGAGCTATTAGCCTCCATAGGTTTAGCAGCCAATGCTACGCTACCACAATTAATCATCATTAATATAATAACACCTCCATATCAAACAATCACACAAATATGTCAAAACAACAACAAAAACAACAACAGTGAATCCATGTGCAGTGCAAAACATGACATAACGTAAGAAACCTCCCGCTTGGGAATTGTAAGTCGGTTATGAAAAAAAGACAAAGAACTAATACTAGTTATTAACAAGTAATACTAGTTATTTACAAGTAATACTAGTTATTAACAAGTAATACTAGTTATTAACAAGTAATACTAGTTTTTAACCTGTCCAAACTACTTCCGCGTACAAACAGTCCCTGCTGCAGAGCTAAACTCAGGAAGCCACATCGCTAACAACTTGGGTCAGTTAGACTATTAATGGCTAAACCTGATGAATATTTGTAAAACTGTCAGAAAGCATCACTCGCTCCACAGCAGATAGCATCACTTGCTCCACAACAGATAGCATCACTCGCTCCACAACAGATAGCATCACTCGCTCCACAACAGATAGCATCACTCGCTCCACAACAGATAGCATCACTCGCTCCACAACAGATAGCATCACTCGCTCCACAACAGATAGCATCACTCGCTCCACAACAGATAGCATCACTCGCTCCACAACAGATAGCATCACTCGCTCCACAACAGATAGCATCACTCGCTCTACAACAGATAGCATCACTCGCTCTACAACAGATAGCATCACATACTTAGGCATTGGCTTGGATTTGTGTGGTGTCCCCGGGACAACAAAGATTGCATTAATGGATGCGTTCATCTTCTGCTTAACCACGGTCCTCTCTGCCTCCATCTTGTGTTTGCGTGCAGTGAGACAGTAATGCTTGGTTGTGTTCCCAGGCTACGGTCCCAGACAGTAGTGCTTGGTTGTGTTCCTCGGCTACAGTCCGAGACAGTAGTGCTTGGTTTTGTTCCCAGGCTACGGTCCCAGACAGTAGTGCTTGGTTGTGTTCTCAGGCTACGGTCCCAGACAGTAGTGCTTGGTTGTGTTCCCAGGCTACGGTCCCAGACAGTAGTGCTTGGTTGTGTTCCCAGGCTACGGTCCCAGTAGTGCTTGGTTGTGTTCCCAGGCGACGGTTCCATACAGTAGTACTTGGTTATGTTCCCAGGCTACAGTCCCAGAAGTAGTGCTTGATTATGTTCCCAGGCTACGGTCCCAATAGTGCTTGGTTGTGTTCCCAGGTGACGGTTCCAGACAGTAGTGCTTGGTTGTGTTCCCAGGCTACGGTCCCAGACAGTAGTGCTTGGTTGTGTTCCCCGGCTACGGTCCCAGACAGTAGTGCTTGGTTGTATTCCCCGGCTACGGTCCCAGACAGTAGTGCTTGGTTGCGTTCCCCGGCTACGGTCCCAGACAGTAGTGCTTGGTAGTGTTCTTCGGCTACGGTCCCAGACAGTAGTGCTTGGTAGTGTTCCTCGGCTACGGTCCCAGACAGTAGTGCTTGGTTGTGTTCCCAGGCTACGGTCCCAGACAGTAGTGCTTGGTTGTGTTCTCCGGCTACGGTCCCTGACAGTAGTGCTTGGTTGTGTTCCGCGGCTACGGTCCCAGACAGTAGTGCTTGGTTGTGTTCCTCGGCTACGGTCCCAGACAGTAGTGCTTGGTTGTAGTGGTGAAGGAAAGTGCTGTGGATGTTTATGTCGTGGTACGGCCGACTCACCATGTTTGGTTGTGTGTGTGTGTGTGTGTGTGTGTGTGTGTGTGTAATGAGGAGGTTGGTTTAAAGCCTGTGGAGCAACCGGGTCGTCAGCCAAAATGATAGGGACCGGAGCTTATTCAAACCCGTCAGATGTTTATACCTGAAATCGGTGCTTCCCAGATAAACTGCAATTAGCCCCAAAAAGATTTGAGGGCATGTCCACTGCTTGTCTGCTATTGAGCCCTGATGATAGGATCCCTAAGAATATCAAGGTGACACAAGTTAAATACTGGTACATCCGAGAGAAGCTGCAAACTGCAGCTGACGGTCCAGCGAGAAGATTGCATATTCGAGTGCTAACGTGGTCTGTTTTCACTCTAGTGAAAACAGACACTCTAGATAACAGTATAAGGATACACAGTAGAAATACAGAGAAGGCTGTTGCTTCTGATTTGTTTGGGGATTGGGCCTGACTTCTCATCTTGATACTGCAGAGGACACTGACACACGTCGTTCTTCTGACTTCGTCACAGGTCGACAGCAGTTTCAGTAAATTATTTTTTTTTAAATGTTGAAGATGCAGGTCTCATGATTAGAGAGTCGGCTTACACATGAAGATGCAGGTCTTGGGATTAGAGAGTCTTTACACATGAAGATGCAGGTCTCATGATTAGAGAGTCTGCTGACACATGAAGATGCAGGACTCATGATTAGAGAGTCTGCGTCCACATGAAGATGCAGGTCTCAGGATTAGAAAGTCTCCGTCCAAATGAAGATTCAGGACTCAGGATTAGAGAGTCTGTTTACACATGAAGATGCAGGACTCAGGATTAGAGAATCTCCGTCCACATGAAGATGCAGGACTCAGGATAAGAGAGTCTCCGTCCACATGAAGATGCAGGACTCAGGATTAGAGAGTCTGCTTAAAACCGTAAATACCTACTAAAAATGATGAGTATGTTAAACAGTTGAAATATAAAGGACGAGAACCAAAAAAGCAATTCAGATATACATTGCAACCTCCTAAACGACGCAACCTGTCTGAAAGATCCAAGACTTGAAAAAGCCACAAGGACACATGTCAGCCTGGTGTCCGTGACAACATGCTACTTTATCTTTCCACCTGCCAGATCTGAACCACACAGACGACAACATTACAGCCTTCTCTAAACGGTAAACACAGGCCACGTGCCTGAGCCACTTCCAAACCGCACAGCCTAGAAGCTGTCTTCTCTATGACACCCATGGATCATGAAAGGAGCTACTGCTCTCACTTCCCTGACCAACCTTCTTGAACTCCCCCGCCTCTCCTCAGATCAGTCTGCTATTTACTTTGGGGTCGTGCCGTGATGCTGTGAGATGTTCCATCGGCGTGCTCTTATTCCATTCAGATTCTCCAGCCACATAAAAACAGCGGGGAAGAGAATCTGGAGTGAGTGGGCTGGTGAGATTGAAATTGCTCTCTCTCTCCCTGGCTGTGTCAGGGGCCAAAAGCTGCTGCTGAGGTTAGGATGAGAAGAAAAGAGAGGAGAAAAGAGGGGAGAAGAGAGGAGAAGATGGTGGTGGGCTGTTGTTCAGTTAAATGGTAACTGCTGTTAATAGTTATGGCCTGTTGGTGGTGGGCTGTTGTTCAGTTAAATGGTAACTGCTGTTAATAGTTATGGCCTGTTGGTGGTGGGCTGTTGTTCAGTTAAATGGTAACTGCTGTTAATAGTTATGGCCTGTTGGTGGTGGGCTGTTGTTCAGTTAAATGGTAACTGCTGTTAATAGTTATGGCCTGTTGGTGGTGGGCTGTTGTTCAGTTAAATGGTAACTGCTGTTAATAGTTATGGCCTGTTGGTGGTGGGCTGTTGTTCAGTTAAATGGTAACTGCTGTTAATAGTTATGGCCTGTTGGTGGTGGGCTGTTGTTCAGTTAAATGGTAACTGCTGTTAATTGTTATGGCCTGTTGGTGGTGGGCTGTTGTTCAGTTAAATGGTAACTGCTGTTAATAGTTATGGCCTGTTGGTGGTGGGCTGTTGTTTAGTTAAATGGTAACTGCTGTTAATAGTTATGGCCTGTTGGTGGTGGGCTGTTGTTCAGTTAAATGGTAACTGCTGTTAATTGTTATGGCCTGTTGGTGGTGGGCTGTTGTTCAGTTAAATGGTAACTGCTGTTAATAGTTATGGCCTGTTGGTGGTGGGCTGTTGTTCAGTTAAATGGTAACTGCTGTTAATAGTTATGGCCTGTTGGTGGTGGGCTGTTGTTCAGCTAATGGTAACTGCTGTTAATAGTTATGGCCTGTAGGTGGTGGGCTGTTGTTCAGTTAAATGGTAACTGCTGTTAATAGTTATGGCCTGTTGGTGGTGGGCTGTTGTTTAGTTAAATGGTAACTGCTGTTAATAGTTATGGCCTGTAGGTGGTGGGCTGTTGTTCAGTTAAATGGTAACTGCTGTTAATAGTTATGGCCTGTTGGTGGTGGGCTGTTGTTCAGTTAAATGGTAACTGCTGTTAATAGTTATGGCCTGTTGGTGGTGGGCTGTTGTTCAGTTAAATGGTAACTGCTGTTAATAGTTATGGCCTGTTGGTGGTGGGCTGTTGTTCAGTTAAATTGTAACTGCTGTTAATAGTTATGGCCTGTTGGTGGTGGGCTGTTGTTCAGTTAAATGGTAACTGCTGTTAATAGTTATGGCCTGTAGGTGGTGGGCTGTTGTTCAGTTAAATGGTAACTGCTGTTAATAGTTATGGCCTGTTGGTGGTGGGCTGTTGTTCAGTTAAATGGTAACTGCTGTTAATAGTTATGGCCTGTTGGTGGTGGGCTGTTGTTCAGTTAAATGGTAACTGCTGTTAATAGTTATGGCCTGTTGGTGGTGGGCTGTTGTTCAGTTAAATGGTAACTGCTTTTAATAGTTATGGCCTGTTGGTGGTGGGCTGTTGTTCAGTTAAATGGTAACTGCTGTTAATAGTTATGGCCTGTTGGTGGTGGGCTGTTGTTCAGTTAAATGGTAACTGCTGTTAATAGTTATGGCCTGTTGGTGGTGGGCTGTTGTTCAGTTAAATGGTAACTGCTGTTAATAGTTATGGCCTGTTGGTTGTGGGCCGTTGTTCAGTTTTCCATTGGCAGGACTTCTTCAACCAGCCTTCCTAAACTGACAGATGGACGGTTCCTGGCAAGCAGCACACAACCCACCCTGTTACACATAATCCACACATTCTCTCACTCACTCTTTGTGACCACTTTTGTTTCTATTAACACACTCTGTCATACTTAAGAATGGCATCGTGAAGATATTATGATGAAATAAGAATCCCAAAAAATATAAAATAAGCTGAAAATCATAATTTTATGTAATGTGTTGTGTGTGCACGTGTTGGGTTTTGGTTTCTGTATTTTTAAGGGTTTTGAGAAAATTGTTTACACAGATGTAAAGTGATGTTACACTGCCACCTGTTGGTCGTTTTGGAGACAACAGGCATTCTCAGTCAATGACCAAAATCCGACGGATTTGTCCTTGGGGAATGTTGGTCTCAAGGTGTTAAATTATTCGCTGACACATCTGTTGGCAGACTGGTGAGCATCGATCCATCCTTGGTCTTCAAGGACTGGGCCTTTTTGGAGGCCCCTTATATACTATTATTACAAAATTGCCTCACCTGTTTCACATCGCCTTTTATTTCAAATTCAAATTAGTCCTAAATTGCCTTCGGCACAACTTTTTTGGTACGTGTTGCTTGCATCAATTTCAAAATAAACGTTTATTTTCAAAAAAACGCTGCAGTTGAACTTGTGTACATTCATATTTTTGTTTAAGTAATGTCACAGTGCTGGTGATGGTTGGACACCCAGCTCAACTCAACAACACAAACAGGAAATAATGATCCAACCAAACCAGTTAAAAGGAGGAACATAATATGCAAGGGACAAATGGAAATTACAATTACTAAACAAAACCGGTGTGCCTGTTTTAGTTGTGTGGTGTGCAACAAAAAAGTCTAATTGGAGGGCAGACGTGCCCGTACGATTCCACTGGATATCTCCAGTAGGCCAGCATTCATAACAAATACAAGTCAAAATACAAGTCACTTTCTTTGTTTTTAGTAGCATTTTTATTTACATTTATAATTGGAGTTGTCGAACAGGAGATTATGTATTATGTACAAACTCATATTCTCTGCTCAGAAACAACTAAATGCATCAAAACACATTAAAAAGTGTTTAACCTGCTAAAGATGAGAAAAGTAACGAATTTCATTTGCTGAAGACAAGTGAAAAATGCAATGAACCAAACAGTTTTGAAGATTGCTTCAATACCCAAAATCTGGGGGTGTCTTCGACATCTTAGATAACAAATACTACATTTGCTGATTTTTTTAAAACATTTTGTTAATTTGTTCTTTTTTACATTATGTTACTGTAATAACCTTTGGTGCCCTGGAATGGAGATGAGGTCTGTATAAATATGACTGTACAAGGTTTGTAGTTTATAGATTTAAATGTATGATTAAATGTATTATTAAATGTATTATTTAAATTGCAATGTCTTGGGGTTCAGAGCCAAAACAATAAAACTTGTGTCACTCTCCAAATACTTATAGACTGCATATATATGCTCTGTGTCCTATTACTTAATGTTTCACTTCAGCATTAATGTGGTCGACGTGGAGACTATGGTCTCTCTCCCTCTCTCACTGTCTCTCTCTATGTATCTCTTTCTGTCACTATTTCTCTACCTTACTCCTGTCTTTGCCTCTCTCCCTCCCTCCCACTCTCTCTCTCCCTCTCTCTCTCCCTCTCCCTCTCCCTCTCCCTCTCCCTCCCTCTCCCTCTCCCTCTCCCTCCCTCTCCCCCTCCCTCCCTCTCCCTCTCCCTCTCTCTTCCTCTCCCTCTCTTCCTCTCCCTCTCTCCCTCTCTCTCTCCCTCCCTCTCTCTCTCTCTCTCTCTCTCTCTCTCTCTCTCTCTCTCTCTCTCTCTCTCCCTCCCTCCCTCCCTCCCTCTCTCTCTCTCTCTCTCTCTCTTCTCTCTCTCTCTCTCTCTCTCTCTCCCTACCTACCTCTCTCTCTTACTGTGTGCTAACTTGAGACAGCATTCCCAGGTCTCTGGAATAAAGTGCAGCACAATATTTCACATGTGGTTTTAATCAGGAGACATCTCTTATTAATGTCAAAGTAAAGAAATACCTTAAACGTTTGTTGATTTGTTCTTCACTGCTGGCCTGTTCTAAAAAAACATTTTATTAGTGATATGTTTTAGAGATCTTTTCCTTCTGTCCTGGTCCTACATATTGCAGTTTAAAGAGAAAAAAAACAAATATAACTTAGACCAGATAATGTTTAACTGGTTTTCATATTAAAACACAGGGCACAAGCACATTGTTTATATGAATGCAAATTCTCATATTCTACTGGTTTCCCATATTCAACTCTGGAAAGGAAAGTGTTTCCTTTATGTGCCATTTCTTACTGACTGGAGGAACTTCAGTTAGATCTCTATCCTACCAGCTGGTTTATTTAAAGCCAACATCAGATCAGAAAGTGTTTCATTCGCCAACTCATTTGCCAATGGCTGCTATGGGCATAAAAGAAGAGAAACACATGGTGTGGCATCCATCCTCATGGTGTGGCCTCCATCCTCATGGTGTGGCCTCCATCCCCATCCTCATGGTGTGGCCTCCATCCCCATCCTCATGGTGTGGCCTCAATCCTCATGGTGTGGCCTCCATCCTCATCCTCATGGTGTGGCCTCCATCCTCATCCTCATGGTGTGGCCTCCTTCCTCATCCTCATGGTGTGGCCTCCATCCTCATGGTGTGGCCTCCATCCTCATCCTCATGGTGTGGCCTCCATCCTCATCCTCATGGTGTGGCCTCCATCCTCATGGTGTGGCCTCCATCCCAATCCTCATGGTGTGGCCTCCATCCTCATGGTGTGGCCTCCATCCTCATCCTCATGGTGTGGCCTCCATCCTCATCCTCATGGTGTGGCCTCCATCCCCATCCTCATGGTGTGGCCACCATCCTCATCCTCATGGTGTGGCCTCCATCCTCATCCTAATGGTGTGGCCTCCATCCTCATCCTCATGGTGTGGCCTCCATCCTCATCCTCATGGTGTGGCCTCCATCCTCATCCTCATGGTGTGGCCTCCATCCTCATGGTGTGGCCTCCATTCTCATCCTCATGGTGTGGCCTCCATCCTCATGGTGTGGCCTCCATCCCAATCCTCATGGTGTGGCCTCCTTCCTCATCCTCATGGTGTGGCCTCCATCCTCATCCTCATGGTGTGGCCTCCATCCTCATGGTGTGGCCTCCATCCTCATCCTCATGGTGTGCCCTCCATCCTCATCCTCATGGTGTGGCCTCAATCCTCATCCTCATGGTGTGGCCTCCATCCTCGTCCTCATGGTGTGGCCTCCATCCTCATCCTCATGGTGTGGCCTCCATCCTCATCCTCATGGTGTGGCCTCCATCCCAATCCTCATGGTGTGGCCTCCATCCTCATGGTGTGGCCTCCATCCTCATCCTCATGGTGTGGCCTCCATCCTCATCCTCATGGTGTGGCCTCCATCCTCATGGTGTGGCCTCCATCCTCATGGTGTGGCCACCATCCTCATCCTCATGGTGTGGCCTCCATCCTCATCCTCATGGTGTGGCCTCCATCCTCATCCTCATGGTGTGGCCTCCATCCTCATGGTGTGGCCTCCATCCTCATCCTCATGGTGTGGCCTCCATTCTCATCCTCATGGTGTGGCCTCCATCCTCATCCTCATGGTGTGGCCTCCATACTCATGGTGTGGCCTCCATCCCCATCCTCATGGTGTGGCCTCCATCCCCATCCTCATGGTGTGGCCTCCATCCTCATCCTCATGGTGTGGCCTCCATCCTCATGGTGTGGCCTCCATCCTCATCCTCATGGTGTGGCCTCCATCCTCATGGTGTGGCCTCCATCCTCATCCTCATGGTGTGGCCTCCATCCTCATCCTCATGGTGTGGCCTCCATCCTCATGGTGTGGCCTCCATCCTCATCCTCATGGTGTGGCCTCCATCCTCATCCTCATGGTGTGGCCTCCATCCTCATGGTGTGGCCTCCATCCTCATCCTCATGGTGTGGCCTCCATCCTCATCCTCATGGTGTGGCCTCCATCCTCATGGTGTGGCCTCCATCCTCATCCTCATGGTGTGGCCTCCTCATGGTGTGGCCTCCATCCTCATGGTGTGGCCTCCATCCTCATGGTGTGGCCTCCATCCTCATCCTCATGGTGTGGCCTCCATCCTCATGGTGTGGCCTCCATCCTCATCCTCATTATTTGGCCTCCATCCTCATCCTCATGGTGTGGCCTCCATCCTCATCCTCATGGTGTGGCCTCCATCCATGGTGTGGCCTCCATTTCCTCATGGTGTGGCCTCCATCCACATTTTCATGGTGTGGCCTCCATCCTCATGGTGTGGCCTCCATCCTCATCCTCATGGTGTGGCCTCCATCCTCATCCTCATGGTGTGGCCTCCATCCTCATCCTCATGGCCTTCATCCTCATGGTGTGGCCTCCATCCTCATGGTGTGGCCTCCATCCTCATGGTGTGGCCTCCATCCTCATGGTGTGGCCCTGTGGCCGTTCACATCAAAACCTCAGATCAACGCCAGAGCAAATGAGTCATCATCAGTAAAGATGTGTGAATAGAGATTTTTTTGAAAACCGTCCTCCGTTTTAATACTCTTCCTGATCTTAGCTCGGTTAAGTTCAGACCAAGGTCCTTAAAACTCACTGACGTAATGCAAGACTCCAGATTGAAAAGGCTTTTGTTATTAATTTACAGACAGGTCTGGAGTCTGAGGTAGTCATACGTTGAGAGGAACCTCTTATCAGAAGCAGCTGCGACGGGAAGATTTTTGGCCAAGTAACCAGGCTGTAGACAGATTCCACTTCTTTAAGCCGTGATTAATGACCGTGCGGAGTGTCTGGAATTCTATATCAATTTAAACTCAGTGTTATACGTCTGGACTTTGTATCAATGTTACAAATGACATTGCAACGATCGACAACACAGATTTAGCATTGAGCTAAATGTAAGGTCTAGCTGGTATCAGACGTAACATACAACACAGATTTAGCATTGAGCTAAATGTAAGGTCTAGCTGGTATCAGACGGTAACATACAACACAGATTTAGCATTGAGCTAAATGTAAGGTCTAGCTGGTATCAGACGGTAACATACAACACAGATTTAGCATTGAGCTAAATGTAAGGTCTAGCTGGTATCAGACGGTAACATACAACACAGATTTAGCATTGAGCTAAATGTAAGGTCTAGCTGGTATCAGACGGTAACATACAACACAGATTTAGCATTGAGCTAAATGTAAGGTCTAGCTGGTAACAGACGGTAGGGTTGCCACCCGTCCCTTAAAATACGGAATCGTCCCGTATTTGAGAATAAAATAGCGCGTCCCGTTTTGAATCAATACGGGACGGGGTTTGTCCCGTATTTTCGGAGTTGTCTCAATGAATGCACCATCTCTCAATGCAAATCATCCCACCCGCATTCTGTGAAGACTCGTCCTATTATGCCCCTGATTGGGTAATACTCGCGGCTGCCATCGTTGGATTGATTGGTTTGTTTCAGGGTCACGGCCAATCAGAGTCAGAGGAGGGCGGGTCTCTTGGCAGAGAGTCTATTTAAAAGAATGGCGGAGGCTGCTCCAGATACCCCCCCGCGTCCAGTTCTGAAACGAAAGCGTATGCAAAAATATAGGAAACAAATACGTGGCTGGAAAGTGTCAGCGTAAATGAATATCAAGCCAACTGCAAAATTTGTCGGCGAGTGTTCTCTGTTGCCCACGGTGGGTTGTCAGATGTGCGACCACATGCATCGGGGGAGCAACATTCCCGCAATGCCAGAAGTCAAAGAAAGCAAAGCACTGTCTCCCAGTTCTTCATACCTCAATCATCTCCTGAGGCAGATAGTGTAATGACAGTTTTTAATCACCTCAATAATGTTCTGATTGATTACATTAGATTTCATAGGCTGCCTATTTGTTAAGAAATAATGTTAAAAATGTAAATGAATCATGTTATGGTATGATTGGTTGATAACACTTTAAAATAAGGTGACTTTATTAAACATTAGTTAATGTATTATTAACTAAAATGGACTAACAATGAGTAATACATTTGTTACAGTATTTATTAATATTTTTAATGTTAGTTAATAGAAATAAAGCTGTTCATTGTTTGTTCATGTTAGTTCACATTGCATTAACTAATATTAACAAGATTTGAATAAAGTATTAGTAAATGTAGAAATTACATTAACAAAGATGAACAAATGCTGTATAAGTGCAGTTCATTATTAGTTAGTTATGGATCTGTTAATTTAATAAGTTACTAAAATATGGTTCACATCTCACAAGTTCCTCCAAATGCCTATTTTTTGTGGTCTTACTGTCAAACCCATGTTCAATCTTAATATTTTTATTAAAAGATGTATTGAGTTGTGATTTACCACTACTGGCACGTCATCGGACAACCCCCCGCGGCAGGCGTCTCTTACTTTTCAGTATTAAAGGTGGCAACCCTATCAGACGGTAACACACAACATCAGCACCCGGGCACATGTTTGGTTTCTGCTGTTACACTGCTGTTATACACCTTGACAGTCTTAATCCTCAGACAAATACTGCGTAGTTTCACACTGTCGCACACGTAAATTTAACAAGTATGTGTGCAGCAACATACACTCACCCGTAGCTAGCATAACTGCAAGACTGTTAACGCATGGAATGTGATGATGGGTTGATTCTAATTGGAATGTGATGTTAATGATGGGTTAATTCTTATTGGAATGTGATGGAAATGATGGGTTAATTCTAATTGGAATGTGATGTAAATGATGGGTTCATTCTAATTGGAATGTGATGTTAATGATGGGTTCATTCTAATTGGAATGTGATGTAAATGATGGGTTCATTCTAATTGGAATGTGATGTAAATGATGGATTTATTCAAAAATTCTGATTGGGGTAAAGAGAAATTACACCCCCTCCAATAGTTTTTGGTTTTAAAAAATGTAAAATGTAAAAAGGCCTGTGTTAAAACTTAGCAATCAAATCTTGCCAAAGTCAGTTCACCATTAGTTTATAAGCCATTACAGAGATATTTCATGCACTTTTAGGCCCATATGAAGCTTTGTAGTCAGATTCCAAACGGCTGTAACAGTTTGACATTGCAGTCTGACTGTAAGACTACCGACTATCGTCAGGCAGCATCTATACCTTTTCTTAAATCTTAAAGTGATTAGCCTCTTCTAGCTAAACTTACCCTGGCCAAGACGCCAGCTGTTTGGCAGGATCGGCCAGTGAGAATGCCAGCGTTTCTGGCCCTGTCCCATTTCAGTTCGGTGAATTCAGGTTACCCTGCTTTGCTCTTTCCTGAGACTATATTTCAGAGGGAACAATAAATAACTCTTTATTTGAATGTCTGCTATTGTCATTAAGTGGGTTTATAGTTTACACTTGGAATATTTGTCCTGTTTTGATGGTGGTTAACATGACCTCAGGCCACTTAATAGATTGGTACTGTCCAAACCTCTGACTCTTGTGTTTTCACTGAGCCTGTGAAGTGCATTTCTCAAACTGCACAGTGCAAAATCTATTAAGCGTCGTCTCAGACTACAGCTTGATAATCAGGTCCAAAATCTGTGACAGGCCAATACATTCTTGTGGGATTTGCTCTACGAGCGAAGGACTTCATTTTTCCATGACAATGTGTCCTAGTTCCTTGATCTTGTCAACTGGCATTTTATTCAGACAGATTAGTTAGTAGTAAGTCAATATTCAGCCACATTCGTCTGACATGTCTCTCTCCTCACTTTGTCTGGGTCTGTAGCCAGGTTTCTGTGAAGGAAGAGACAACTCTGTGTTCAGACTGAGCTCATTCTTCCATTCCTAAAGAAACGTACACTCACATTCCATCGGGGCTTTTGGCACAGCAACAGACCAGAGAGTATTAGCATCTCTTAAAAAAAATAAATTGAAAATGTATCACTAGATACTGTCCGGTTTTAGAAATATAGTTAGCTTTAACCATTTTAACATTTTAATTTGTTATCTTGTCACATAGCAAGATAACAGATTATGTTAACCATTGATCTAGTTTTGTTTCTTAATGGTAATTGGATCATTACAGGCTGTTCGTTTTACGCTGGACACTTTAAATTAGTTTTCATTAACACTTGCAAAAAGAAAGAGCTATTAATTTCTACGTTGGAAGTCAACAAAGCATTAATGTACAGTATCTCACAAAAGTGAGTACACCCCTCATAATTTTGGATAATATTTTATTATATCTTTTCATGTGACAACACTGAAAAAATGAAGCTTAGCTACAATGTAAAGTAGTGAGTGTACAGCTGGTATAACAGTGTACATTTGCTGTCCCCTCCATAAAGCTCAACACACAGCCATTAATGTCTAAACCGCTGGTAACAAAAGTGAGTAAACCCCTAAGTGAACATTTTAAATTGGGCCCTGTGTCAATATTTTGTTTGGCCATCATTATTTTCCAACACTGCCTTAACCCTTTTGGGCATGGCGATCACAGTCCTGGTGGATGTTAGAGACCATGCGCTCATCCACCTTCCGTTTGAAGATTCCCCACAGATGTTCAATAAGGTTTAGGTCTGGAGACATGCTTGGCCAGTCCATCACCTTTATCCTCAGCTTCTTTAGCAAGCCAGTGGTCGTCTTGGAGGTGTGTATGGGGTTGTTATCATGTTAGAATATTGACCTACAGCCCAGTCTCTGTTGGGACGGGATCATGCTCTGCTTCAGTATGTCACAGTACATGTTGGCATTCATGGTTCCCTCAATGACCTGTAGCTCCCCAGTGCCGGCAGCACTCATGCAGCCCCAGACCATGACACTCCCACCACCATGCTTGACTGTAGGCAAGACACACATGTCTTTGTACTCCTCACCTAGTTGCCACCACACACACTTGACACCATCTGAACCAAATAAGTTTATATTGGTCTCTTGGCACTCATAAAACTATTTCCCAAAGACAACCTCTGGATTGACCCTGAGCATGTTCACTCAACTTCTTTGGTCGACCATGGGCCTGTTCTGAGTGGAACCTGTCCTGTTAAACCGCAGGATGGTCTTTGCCACTGTGCTGCAGCTCAGTTTCAGGGTCTTGGTAATCTTCTCATAACCTAGGCCATCTTTATGTAGAGCAACACTTCTTTTTTTCAGATACTCAGATAGTTCTTTGCCATGAATATGCCATGTTGAACTTCCAGTGACCAGTATGAGTGTGAGAGCGATAACACCAAATTGAACACACCTGCTCCCCATTTACATCTGAGACCTTGTAACACTAATGAGTCACATGGCCCGGGGAGGGAAAATGGATAATTGGGCCCAATTTGGACATTTCCACTTAGGGGTGTACTCACTTTTGTTGCCAGCGGTTCAGGCATTTGGCTGTGTGTTGAGTTATTTTGAGGGGACAAAAAATGTACATTTGTTCAGTGTCGTCACATGAAAAGATATAATCAAATATTTACAAGAATGTGAGGGGTGTACTAACCTTTGTGCGGTACTCTAAATGCTTAACAGCTCATCATTTAAAATTTGATAGGGGACAGTAACCGTGAGAGAAACACCTAATGCCTTCATGTGTGCTTTTCCGCTTTTCTCCGCACGTCTGTTTGTCTGAAGTTAGCTCGCTGCGGGTACAGGGTGTGAGATAAGGCCCTTCTGAAATACAGGGCGGTAAAATCAAACGTCTCCTGCCTCTAGGAGAACTGGTGCACCCTAGTTCACCGAGCAGTTTAATGCCAGAGAGACGGGCAGCATCGATGTGAATATGCCTTTTAGTGATGGACGGCGTCAGCTCGTATTTCGGGTGCTTCAGGTCATATTTTTAGACCAGACATCAAGTCAGATAACTCTACTTTGCCCGAACACTTTTTAGTCTAGCTAGAACTGTTTACGTCAATTCACATCACCCGTAAACATCTGAATTCCTCTGTGAATAAAAAAACATTTGGTCTCAGTTAGTTGTCAGTGGATTTTCAAAGTCTCCCTGTAATCCTGTCTTGATTTCCACCGGGGAACGCGAAGAGCTGTTGTCAATAAATGCGTTTCTTCTCTAATAGCCCTCTATAACATCTCGTTATTCACGTGTCTCTTGAGTCACGGTTAACATGTTAATGCCCATATAGTGCCCTTATCAGGGTTGCTGCCCCCTGTAGCAGTCTACAGCCTACGGGTCTATTCTGTTGTCCCAGATGGTGCACAGTTGTTTCTACTTGACCTCCAGATCATCGGACAGCACTGCCACCTCTGCCAAATCTGGACTGTGTTTCCCAGCATTTCATTCAGTCCACCGTGAGGAGAACCGGAGGGAGGAATTCACACAAGGACCTGTCCTGTGATGTTGCAGCCACGATAAAGGTCGTAAAATGGAGAAAAAAAGGTGCCCCGGCCCAATAAAATCTCCTCTGAGACCGCAGACCTCCATCTTCCTTTGGCAGTTATGGACTGTTTTTTTTTTAAAGGACAGTTTCCGACTGTAAATGTGATGTTCGTGTGTGTGTGTGTGTGTGTGTGTGTGTGTGTGTGTGTGTGTGTGTGTGTGTGTGTGTGTGTGTGTGTGTGTGTCTGTGTGTCTGTGTGTCTGTGTGTCTGTGTGTGTGTCTGTGTGCGTGGTATTACTCAGTCAGTGTCATCGGTTTTTAATGAACAAAAGTGTAAGTGTGACAATGTGTGTGTAGGAATCTGAGAGCGTGGCCGCGTGTGTGCATGTGTGTGCGTATGTGTGTGCGTGTGTGCGTGTGTGTGTGTGTCCACAGTGATTATCGAGGCCTCTTCATCTGGGGACGAGCTAGAGACAGTCCCCTCCTTCCTTGAGATATAGCCAACCTCTTCATCTGTGGAACAACTAGAGACAGTCCCCTTCTTCCTTCAGATATAGCCAACCTCTTCATCTGTGGAACAACTAGAGACAGTCCCCTCCTTCCTTCAGATATAGCCAACCTCTTCATCTGTGGAACAACTAGAGACAGTCCCCTCCTTCCTTCAGATATAGCCAACCTCTTCATCTGGGGACGAACTAGAGACAGTCCCCTCCTTCCTTCAGATATAGCCAACCTCTTCATCAGTGGAACAACTAGAGACAGTCCCCTCCTTCCTTCAGATATAGCCAACCTCTTCATCTGGGGACGAGCTAGAGACAGTCCCCTCCTTCCTTCAGATATAGCCAACCTCTTCATCTGGGGACGAGCTAGAGACAGTCCCCTCCTTCCTTCAGATATAGCCAACCTCTTCATCTGGGGATGAGCTAGAGACAGTCCCCTCCTTCCTTCAGATATAGCCAACCTCTTCATCAGTGGAACAACTAGAGACAGTCCCCTCCTTCCTTCAGATATAGCCAGGCTGTGGAGCAGCGGTGGAGTCAGACAGAACAGGAGACTGGAAACGAGAGCACTGGAACCGTTCCCCTAAATATACACACATGGAATACTGCTTCATCCTGCTGCTGTGGACCTGGGCCCAGCAACCAGGTGGGTGGGAGGGTGGATATGTGGGTGGGGGGTTGAGTGGGTGGGTGGGTGAGTGCCTGGGTGGGTGGATATGTGGGGGGTTGAGTGAGTGGGTGGGTGGGTGGCTATGTGGGTGGGGGTTGAGTGGGTGGGTGAGTGCCTGGGTGGGTGGATATGTGAGTGGGTGCCCATTGTTTGGATATGTGGGTGGGTGGTTGAGTGGGTGAGTGGGTGGGTTTTTGGTAGGTGGGTGGTAATGTGGGTGGATGAGTTGGTGAGTTGGTGAGTGGGTGGGTGGGTGTCTGGGTGGGTGAGTGAGTGAGTGAGTGAGTGAGTGAGTGAGTGAGTGAGTGAGTGGGTGAGTGAGTGAGTGGTGAGTGGGTGAGTGGGTGAGTGAGTGAGTGAGTGAGTGGGTGTGTGAGTGGGTGAGTGAGTGTGTGAGTGAGTGAGTGAGTGAGTGGGTGTGTGAGTGGGTGAGTGAGTGAGTGTGTGAGTGAGTGAGTGGGTGTGTGAGTGGGTGAGTGAGTGGGTGTGTGAGTGAGTGAGTGGGTGAGTGCGTCTGGATGAAAGGAATACAAATAATACATGTATGTAGAGCAGTGTGTCAGAGAAGGAGTGACAGTTCAGTTGGTTTGTAATAGTTGACACAGTTGAGTTTGGGCACATGTTTGTTAGTGTGCATTTGAGATTGTTTAGGTGGCATAGTTCTGCTCTGTGTCTGTTGGCCTGTTTGTCTGTTGGCCTGTTGTTCTGTTGTTCTGTTGTTCTGTTGTTCTGTTGTTCTGTTGGCCTGTTGGCCTGTTGGCCTGTTGGTCTGTTGGCCTGTTGGCCTGTTGGCCTGTTGTTCTGTTGTTCTGTTGGTCTGTTGGTCTGTTGGTCTGTTGGTCTGTTGTTCTGTTGTTCTGTTGTTCTGTTGTTCTGTTGTTCTGTTGTTCTGTTGTTCTGTTGTTCTGTTGGTCTGTTGTTCTGTTTGTCTGTTTGTCTGTTGGTCTGTTGGTCTGTTGGTCTGTTGGTCTGTTGTTCTGTTGTTCTGTTGTTCTGTTGTTCTGTTGGCCTGTTGGCCTGTTGGCCTGTTGGCCTGTTGTTCTGTTGTTCTGTTGTTCTGTTGTTCTGTTGTTCTGTTGGTCTGTTGGTCTGTTGGTCTGTTGGTCTGTTGGTCTGTTGGTCTGTTGGTCTGTTGGTCTGTTGGTCTGTTGGTCTGTTGTTCTGTTGTTCTGTTGGTCTGTTGGTCTGTTGGTCTGTTGTTCTGTTGTTCTGTTGTTCTGTTGGTCTGTTGGCCTGTTGTTCTGTTGTTCTGTTGTTCTGTTGTTCTGTTGTTCTGTTGTTCTGTTGTTCTGTTGTTCTGTTGTTCTGTTTGTCTGTTTGTCTGTTGGTCTGTTGGTCTGTTGGTCTGTTGGTCTGTTGGTCTGTTGGCCTGTTTGTCAGTTGGCCTGTTGGTCTGTAACGATAGGCGATAACAAAAAGCAGCAGCAAAGAAGTGTGAGATGTTGTGCACGTTTTTCCACCTGCTCTTCTCTGTGAGGTGAGCCAACAGCCTGCTAATCTGGCAACTGTTGCACTTGTGAGAGCCTCTGTCTGTCTGTCAGCCTCTACTTTAGGCCACATAGATGTCTGTCTGTCAGCCTCTACTTTAGGCATCCCACAGAGATGTCTGTCTGTCAGCCTCCACTTTAGGCATCGCACAGAGATGTCTGTCTGTCAGCCTCTACTTTAGGCATCCCACAGAGATGTCTGTCTGTCAGCCTCCACTTTAGGCATCCCACAGAGATGTCTGTCTGTCAGCCTCTACTTTAGGCATCGCACAGAGATGTCTGTCTGTCAGCCTCCACTTTAGACATCCCACATAGATGTCCGTCTGTCTGTCTCCACTTTAAACAGAGATGATTGATGTAGGAATGAAGCTCTCCGATCCAAGCACAACTCTCAGAGTTATCAGGTGGTATCCCACGGGTGTTATCAGGTGGTATCCCACGGGTGTTATCAGGTGGTATACCACGGGTGTTATCGGGTGGTATCCCACGGGTGTTATCAGGTGGTATCCCACGGGTGTTATCAGGTGGTATCACCACGGGTGTTATCAGGTGGTATCCCACGGGTGTTATCATGTGGTATCCCATGGGTGTTATCAGGTGGTATCCCACGGGTGTTATCAGGTTGTATCCCACGGGTGTTATCATGTGGTATCCCACGGGTGTTATCAGGTGGTATCCCACGGGTGTTATCAGGTGGTATCCCACGGGTGTTATCATGTGGTATCCCATGGGTGTTATCAGGTGGTACCCCACGGGTGTTATCATGTGGTATCCCATGGGTGTTATCAGGTGGTATCCCACGGGTGTTATCAGGTGGTACCCCACGGGTGTTATCAGGTGGTATCCCACGGGTGTTATCAGGTGGTATCTCACGGGTGTTATCAGGTGGTATCCCACGGGTGTTATCAGGTGGTATCCCACGGGTGTTATCATGTGGTATCCCGGGTGTTACAGGTGTTATCAGGTGTTATCAGGTGGTATCCCACGGGTGTTATCAGGTGGTATCCCACGGGTGTTATCATGTGGTATCCATGGGTGTTATCAGGTGGTACCCCACGGGTGTTATCATGTGGTATCCCATGGGTGTTATCAGGTGGTATCCCACGGGTGTTATCAGGTGGTACCCCACGGGTGTTATCAGGTGGTATCCCACGGGTGTTATCAGGTGGTATCCCACGGGTGTTATCAGGTGGTATCTCACGGGTGTTATCAGGTGGTATCCCACGGGTGTTATCAGGTGGTATCCCACAGGTGTTATCAGGGTGTTATCAGGTGGTATCCCACAGGTGGTATCAGGTGGTATCCCACGGGTGTTGTCAGGTGGTATCCCACGGGTGTTGTCAGGTGGTATCCCACGGGTGTTATCAGGTGGTATCCCACAGGCATGACTCAAAATACTGGTTTACAATTGGTATTATTTCGGTAACTAGTGTCAAATAATCACAAGGTCGTTAAGGGGATTGTGGAATACAGACGTTCCATTGCTCTGGATTCTATCCAGTCAATTTGCAATTTGTCTTGTCTTCACTGCGATCTGTTGACTGTATATTAAATGAGGTTTAGCTTCCCAAAGTATGATTTAATTGTTAACCACTTTGATATGCATCTCATGGAGACACTGTTGCAGATATGCTATAGCTAATTACAAACATCCATAAATAGACTGGCAGGTCTTGGCAGACTGTCATACTAGTTTCTGTTCTCTTTATATCTACTAACCAGGTTGTGGCAGGTCTTGGCAGACTGTCATACTAGTTTGTGTTCATGTTTCCCAGTGACAGGCTGGATTAAACAATAACTGAGCAGAAATCCAAGTGTTAATCCTAGGAAGCAAATGGATAGTTAATTGTTTTGGCACGGTTCATCGTGTAACTGTAGTTCACCAAACAATGTCAATTACACATATGGAAGGGATGTGGTTACCATAGGTTACCATTGTTACCATGGTAGCTGTGAGTAATGCTGTGCCAGATGTCTGGCTGAAAGTAACTGAGGCTGGGTTTAACTATGAGGGCAAGTGTGTAGGTTCACTGTCTTCTGATGTTACTGACATGAATACGAAGAATATGTCCCATTTTTCTCTCTCTCTCTCTCTCTCTCTCTCTCTCTCTCTCTCTCTCTCTCTCTCTCTCTCTCTCTCTCTCTCTCTCTCTCTCTCTCTCTCTCTCTCTTTATCTGTTTTCTCTCTGTCTCTTTACCATTCATTTAACATTTTTGATATATTATCTCACATGTAGCCAGGTGAAAATACAACAGCAATGTCTGGATTTTCTTTCCCCTGGGGCCGTCACGTCGTGAGAGCCGAGCAAAATGTGGAACGGTATGCGATAATGACGATGACTACAGAGGACCTCTAGAACGTTTCTATAAACTCATCCAAACGTGTGACTTCTAAAACAAATAGACGGACTGCCTTGAACTGAAAGGTATTCCATCTGGAGCCATCACTTCAACAGACTTCACCGGGTCTAATACCTAGTCTGGATCTTACCAAGGTTTCACCTCAGATCCAAGATCCCCAGACAGCTCAGACACGTCAAATTCCTTCGCACAGAAGCACATTTCTCTCGGGCATTACCCAACACACAGGCAGCCAAACTGATCAGAGCTTTCATCTTTGGCGACCGCGCCAGGCACCAGTCATCTGTGCTTTATGAAACTAACCCGGTCATTAGTACAGCTGCATTGGTAGAGACCAAAGATCTCACTGCGGTGATATCAACGGCCAGATGTCTGTAATCTCCACTCATCGTACGAGACCATAGCTCAGAAGCTAACGTTCCAAACCGAGGTCCACCACAATATTGCCGCCAGCTGTTCATACGGGGGCAGGAAAACATCCCATATATCGTTAAGTGCTGCAGGCTTACTGGAGGGAAGTCACACATTCCCATTTCTGTTGTTGATACGGTCAACCGTCACAATGTGAAGCAACAAGGTAGCTATCACGTTATAATATAGAATAGAATCAACTGCAGCTCACTTGAATTTCTGAGAAAACTCCTGAGGTGTTTTTGTTTCGACTGAATCGTATGCTTGCGTTGTTTCTGCAGAGGAGGAATAGCTTTTCTGTTTAATTAAGCGTGATTACTTTTCAAGCTGTTTCACTCACTTTCTTTCCCTCCTTTTCGAGTTGCAAACGGCTCGTAATTTCTGTCACTCCAGTGAGTGATGACACAATATGTTCCCATCTATAAATTTGGACACGAGCAGCATTTTGGCAGTTATAGTTGTCCGTATATTTTAATATGTGCTTGTGAAAAATCCCTACTCTGTTTAATTCACGAAAAATAAGTGTTGTCAGGACAACACTGTCTGGACAAGGCTGTCCTACTCTATTGTCTATCTGGACCCATCTATATCACTCTATTGTCTATCTGGACCCATCTATATCACTCTATTGTCTATCTGGACCCATCTATATCACTCTATTGTCTATCTGGACCCATCTATATCACTCTATTGTCTATCTGGAACCATCTATATCACTCTATTGTCTATCTGGACCCATCTATAACACTCTATTGTCTATCTGGACCCATCTATATCACTCTATTGTCTATCTGGACCCATCTATATCACCCTATTGTCTATCTGGACCCATCTACCATCATCTATTGTCTATCACTCTATTGTCTATCTGGACCCATCTATATCACTCTATTGTCTATCTGGACCCATCTATATCACTCTATTGTCTATCTGGACCCATCTATATCACTCTATTGTCTATCTGGACCCCCTATTGTCTATCTATATCTATATCACTCTATTGTCTATCTGGACCCATCTATATCACTCTATTGTCTATCTGGACCCATCTATATCACTCTATTGTCTATCTGGACCCATCTATATCACCTATTGTCTATCTTCTATATCACTCTATTGTCTATCTGGACCCATCTATATCACTCCTATTGTCTATCTGGACCTATTGTCATCTATTGTCTATCTGGACCCATCTATATCACTCTCTATTGTCATCTCTATATCACTCTATTGTCTATCTGGACCCATCTATATCACTCTATTGTCTATCTGGACCCATCTATATCACTCTATTGTCTATCTGGACCCATCTATATCACCCTATTGTCTATCTGGACCCATCTATATCACTCTATTGTCTATCTGGACCCATCTATATCACTCTATTGTCTATCTGGACCCATCTATATCACTCTATTGTCTATCTGGACCCATCTATATCACCCTATTGTCTATCTGGACCCATCTATATCACCCTATTGTCTATCTGGACCCATCTATAACACTCTATTGTCTATCTGGACCCATCTATATCACTCTATTGTCTATCTGGACCCATCTATATCACCCTATTGTCTATCTGGACCCATCTATATCACTCTATTGTCTATCTGGACCCATCTATATCACTCTATTGTCTATCTGGACCCATCTATATCACTCTATTGTCTATCTGGACCCATCTATATCACTCTATTGTCTATCTGGACCCATCTATATCACTCTATTGTCTATCTGGACCCATCTATATCACTCTATTGTATATCTGGACCCAACTAAAAGTGGGTGATGAGAAGAAAGGACGAGACGTATTCTCTCAAATTGATCACATTTAATCAGGCGAGGGTGGCTGTCGTCTGGTATTCCTCTAAATCCTCCGGTATTTCTTTAAATCCTCCGATATTTCTCTCCGGTATTCTTCCAAATCTCTGTCATGACGTTAGCTTGTTCATCAATATGCCGGTCTACTGGCAGATCGTATCCACATGGTAATCAGATACCCTCCACCTGATTACCAGCGGTCAGGTCGTATTCTGTCACACGTATAAACATCTAAAGTATTGAATACAGGAGCAGTAGTTAAAGTGATATTCTAGCTGCTGGGGACACTTTTGGCTCTAAACATTAAGTGTGACTGAACTGAAGACAATGTCAAGGTCTGCATGCAATGTGTTTTTATTTACTTTGCGCTTTTTGCTGCCAGTAATCGGTAAGCACAAAGAGCAAAATGTGTTTCAAAAGTCAAGCAATTACACAAATTCGGTGTGTTGTGTTCATAATGCCTATTCAATGCCCTGTGTGTTTTTAGGCTTCCGGCACTGCTTCAATTTCGACACCAAGAACTATAAGATCATCGCCGGTTCCAAGGAGGCCCAGTTTGGCTACACGGTACAGCAGCACGAGGCAGGAGGGCAGAAGTGGTAAGACTTTACTCGTTCCCCTCTTTTACCTCGTCTCTAATGTGCTTACCGTGCCGTTGGGACGTACAGTAAAACATTTCAGGATATGTTTCAGGGAAAATGGATGTCTCATTCAGCTTTTTTTTACTGGAGGGCTTTTTAAGCAGGAGAATATTATATTACCTTCACATATGCACCAATTGTTCTACAGCGGTGGTTCTGAAAAATGTTCAGGGGATCGCCACACGCAATTTAATTGGTTCCCTTAACAAGCGCAGTTAAATCAAGTATTCAAGGGTTTTTATTGTTGGCAGACGAGTTAAATGACATGTCATTGGTCTGGAGTACATCTAATATATGTCATTGGTCTGGAGTACATCTAATATATGTCATTGGTCTGGAGTACATCTAATATATGTCATTGTGTAACGATTCGCCTGTCACAGGCAACCAGGAAATGGACACATGCGCAGAGAGACCATTTTAGTGCTCTTTATTGCCGTATAACCGAACGGACAGGGAACAGGGACTCTCGCCCTGACAGGCACAATAGTGAACAGCCACTGAAAGCAATGACACAAAACAGAAAGTCAAACATGGGAATATAATAAAGAGAAACACAGCCTAATACCAGGAAACTAACACAAGGACTCAAACAGAACTTCAGTAACAGATACAGACAAGGACTAAATAAACAGGATACAGAGACTGACTACAAACAACAAGACCAGACCATGTAAACAGACAAGGACCACAACCCCAAACAAACACCAACATACCTGAAAGCAATGTCCCGACACTGACAAACAGACAACCCCCAACTTAAATACAAGGAACTAATTACTAACAAAGAACAGGTGTGACGAGACTCAGGAGAATCACAGGTGATACAATTAATGCCATTGTCCGTGCAATAGTTCCTCCTGCCAGGCAGGGGGAGTGCCAGCACTGTTTTTGAGAGGGAGAGAGGAAGAGAGAGAGGACTGAACCTCAAATCCTTACACATTGGTCTGGAGTACATCTAATATATGTCATTGGTCTGGAGTACATCTAATATATGTCATTGGTCTGGAGTACATCTAATATATGTCATTGGTCTGGAGTACATCTAATATATGTCATTGGTCTGGAGTACATCTAATATATGTCATTGGTCTGGAGTACATCTAATATATGTCATTGGTCTGGAGTACATCTAATATATGTCATTGGTCTGGAGTACATCTAATATATGTCATTGGTCTGGAGTACATCTAATATATGTCATTGGTCTGGAGTACATCTAATATATGTCATTGGTCTGGAGTACATCTAATATATGTCATTGGTCTGGAGTACATCTAATATATGTCATTGGTCTGGAGTACATCTAATATATGTCATTGGTCTGGAGTACATCTAATATATGTCATTGGTCTGGAGTACATCTAATATATGTCATTGGTTGTACATCTAATATATGTCATTGGTCTGGAGTACATCTAATATATGTCATTGGTCTGGAGTACATCTAATATATGTCATTGGTCTGGAGTACATCTAATATATGTCATTGGTCTGGAGTACATCTAATATATGTCATTGGTCTGGAGTACATCTAATATATGTCATTGGTCTGGAGTACATCTAATATATGTCATTGGTCTGGAGTACATCTAATATATGTCATTGGTCTGGAGTACATCTAATATATGTCATTGGTCTGGAGTACATCTAATATATGTCATTGGTCTGGAGTACATCTAATATATGTCATTGGTCTGGAGTACATCTAATATATGTCATTGGTCTGGAGTACATCTAATATATGTCATTGGTCTGGAGTACATCTAATATATGTCATTGGTCTGGAGTACATCTAATATATGTCATTGGTCTGGAGTACATCTAATATATGTCATTGGTCTGGAGTACATCTAATATATGTCATTGGTCTGGAGTACATCTAATATATGTCATTGGTCTGGAGTACATCTAATATATGTCATTGGTTGGTCTGGAGTACATCTAATATATGTCATTGGTCTGGAGTACATCTAATATATGTCATTGGTCTGGAGTACATCTAATATATGTCATTGGTCTGGAGTACATCTAATATATGTCATTGGTCTGGAGTACATCTAATATATGTCATTGGTCTGGAGTACATCTAATATATGTCATTGGTCTGGAGTACATCTAATATATGTCATTGGTCTGGAGTACATCTAATATAT
Organism: Dallia pectoralis; assembly: GCA_029465975.1. Classification (NCBI taxonomy): domain Eukaryota; kingdom Metazoa; phylum Chordata; class Actinopteri; order Esociformes; family Umbridae; genus Dallia; species Dallia pectoralis. The sequence continues at coordinate 16,966,031 of CM055745.1, forward strand.
GTCATTGGTCTGGAGTACATCTAATATATGTCATTGGTCTGGAGTACATCTAATATATGTCATTGGTCTGGAGTACATCTAATATATGTCATTGGTCTGGAGTACATCTAATATATGTCATTGGTCTGGAGTACATCTAATATATGTCATTGGTCTGGAGTACATCTAATATATGTCATTGGTCTGGAGTACATCTAATATATGTCATTGGTCTGGTCATTGGTCTGGAGTACATCTAATATATGTCATTGGTCTGGAGTACATCTAATATATGTCATTGGTCTGGAGTACATCTAATATATGTCATTGGTCTGGAGTACATCTAATATATGTCATTGGTCTGGAGTACATCTAATATATGTCATTGGTCTGGAGTACATCTAATATATGTCATTGGTCTGAGTACATCTAATATATGTCATTGGTCTGGAGTACATCTAATATATGTCATTGGTCTGGAGTACATCTAATATATGTCATTGGTCTGGAGTACATCTAATATATGTCATTGGTCTGGAGTACATCTAATATATGTCATTGGTCTGGAGTACATCTAATATATGTCATTGGTCTGGAGTACATCTAATATATGTCATTGGTCTGGAGTACATCTAATAATGTATATGTCATTGGTCTGGTCTGGAGTACATCTAATATATGTCATTGGTCTGGAGTACATCTAATATATGTCATTGGTCTGGAGTACTTCTAATATATGTCATTGGTCTGGAGTACATCTAATATATGTCATTGGTCTGGAGTACATCTAATATATGTCATTGGTCTGGAGTACATCTAATATATGTCATTGGTCTGGAGTACATCTAATATATGTCATTGGTCTGGAGTACATCTAATATATGTCATTGGTCTGGAGTACATCTAATATATGTCATTGGTCTGGAGTACATCTAATATATGTCATTGGTCTGGATTACAACCTTGTCACGGTATAGTGAGGTGTGTAATGCCAAAAGAAGCAGCCAGGCACAGGAACAATAGTGTTTGAGGTGATTTACACCCGAGCGTAAAGCGTAAAGCAGGTTACTCACTAGTACCCTTAAACAAAACAATAAAGCTTGTGACACAGCGCATATGAGAAAAGCAAGACGGACGAATAACGACACTCACAGTCAGCACACGTAACGTAGAACAATCCCACACAAAGACATGACCAAACAAACGTAGGTCTTTAAAATATCACCAACCCACTAATGAGAAGGTGGATTGTGGCAGTGTGCATTTTCTCACCATTTTCTCCCAGATTATTTTCCCAACCATTGGTAACATATAAGCTTTGACAAAGTAAGCTGAATGCCATTTTATCAAGGCTTTTGATAACATTTGTCACGTCTTGGCATGACAGGATTGTCTGTCAGATCCAACTCTCCCTTGTCCGGCTTACAGACCTGTTTCCCTAATCACTGTCCTTATTTAAGTTCCCCATTTCCCAGTGTGTGTTGTTAGATGTAAGCCTATGTTATGCAGTTGCTTCTGTCCTGTCATTCTTTAGTGTTTTTTGTTATAGTTATTTTTTTGTTAATGAATGTCCTTCACTTCGTACCTCCCATCCATTACAACGTGTTGAACGGATTACCTGCACATTTACTTATCCATGTCTATTGCACATCCTCACACTGTACTGAATACCTGCACATTTACTTATCCATGTCTATTGCACATCCTCACACTGTACTGAATACCTGCACATTTACTTATCCATGTCTATTGCACATCCACACACTGTACTGAATACCTGCACATTTACTTATCCATGTCTATTGCACATCCTCACACTGTACTGAATACCTGCACATTTACTTATCCATGTCTATTGCACATCCTCACTCTGTACTAAATACCTGCACATTTACTTATCCATGTCTATTGCACATCCTCACACTGTACTGAATACCTGCACATTTACTTATCCATGTCTATTGCACATCCTCACACTGTACTGAATACCTGCACATTTACTTATCCATGTCTATTGCACATCCTCACACTGTACTGAATACCTGCACATTTACTTATCCATGTCTATTGCACATCCTCACACTGTACTGAATACCTGCACATTTACTTACCCATGTCTATTGCACATCCTCACACTGTGCTGAATACCTGCACATTTACTTATCCATGTCTATTGCACATCCTCACACTGTGCTGAATACCTGCACATTTACTTATCCATGTATATTGCACATCCTCACACTGTGCTGAATACCTGCACATTTACTTATCCATGTCTATTGCACATCCTCACACTGTACTGAATACCTGCACATTTACTTATCCATGTCTATTGCACATCCTCACACTGTGCTGAATACCTGCACATCTACTTATCCATGTCTATTGCACATCCTCACACTGTACTGAATACCTGCACATGTACTTATCCATGTCTATTGCACATCCTCACACTGTACTGAATACCTGCACATTTACTTATCCATGTCTATTGCACATCCTCACACTGTGCTGAATACCTGCACATTTACTTATCCATGTCTATTGCACATCCTCACACTGTACTGAATACCTGCACATTTACTTATCTATGTCTATTGCACATCCTCACACTGTGCTGAATACCTGCACATTTACTTATCCATGTCTGTTGCACATCCTCACACAGTACTGAATACCTGCACATTTACTTATCCATGTCTATTGCACATCCTCACACTGTACTGAATACCTGCACATTTACTTATCCATGTCTATTGCACATCCTCACACTGTACTGAATACCTGCACATTTACTTATCCATGTCTATTGCACATCCTCACACTGTACTGAATACCTGCACATTTACTTATCCATGTCTATTGCACATCCTCACACTGTACTGAATACCTGCACATTTACTTATCCATGTCTATTGCACATCCTCACACTGTGCTGAATACCTGCACATTTACTTATCCATGTCTATTGCACATCCTCACACTGTGCTGAATACCTGCACATTTACTTATCCATGTATATTGCACATCCTCACACTGTGCTGAATACCTGCACATTTACTTATCCATGTCTATTGCACATCCTCACACTGTACTGAATACCTGCACATTTACTTATCCATGTCTATTGCACATCCTCACACTGTGCTGAATACCTGCACATTTACTTATCCATGTCTATTGCACATCCTCACACTGTACTGAATACCTGCACATGTACTTATCCATGTCTATTGCACATCCTCACACTGTACTGAATACCTGCACATTTACTTATCCATGTCTATTGCACATCCTCACACTGTGCTGAATACCTGCACATTTACTTATCCATGTCTATTGCACATCCTCACACTGTACTGAATACCTGCACATTTACTTATCTATGTCTATTGCACATCCTCACACTGTGCTGAATACCTGCACATTTACTTATCCATGTCTGTTGCACATCCTCACACAGTACTGAATACCTGCACATTTACTTATCCATGTCTATTGCACATCCTCACACTGTACTGAATACCTGCACATTTACTTATCCGTGTCTGTTGCACATCCTCACACAGTACTGAATACCTGCACATTTACTTATCCATGTCTATTGCACATCCTCACACTGTACTGAATACCTGCACATTTACTTATCTATGTCTATTGCACATCCTCACACTGTGCTGAATACCTGCACATTTACTTATCCATGTCTGTTGCACATCCTCACACAGTACTGAATACCTGCACATTTACTTATCCATGTCTGTTGCACATCCTCACACAGTACTCCATATCGATTTTGCACTGCTCTTTTGCACTTCTGGTTGGATGCAAACTGCAATTCGTTCTACTGTACTTGTACTGTCCAACGTTGAATCCAATCTAATCTGATGGTTGCCTTTAGATAAAAATAAACGTCCATATTGGAAAGATTGGAAAAAACATGATCCATATTCTCCTAGCTCGAATTTTCCACACTTCATCAAACATGATGTTCATGCGTGAATGCTGGCAAACATAAACACTAACACACACACACACGCACGTACGTACACACACTTCTACACATGCCTTCAGCAGGTCTCTATGGCACAACAGTTGTGGTTAGTATGGACGCTGGGCCACTCCTCACATCTGCTGTCACGGAACAATAAGTACAGGCTGTCAGAACAGCACATCTTTCATCTTTATGGCTCTCAACTGCTGCCACTTTTTAAAGGAATGGACTTCTTGTCCCTCTTACCTTCCCTACGGTAAGCTAAGTGAGCTCATGACTTAAAACCACCTCCAGCTGGATCTCATTCTTGCACTATTCTAGTGTTCAGTGATGATTTGTCAACCTGATGGCTTCGTTTTTAATCCGAGTCTGGGAAGAGAGGATTTGATCGCTCAGACGATCAAAATAACGTAACGTCCCGGTCCTCTTCCTGTTTTCGGACTAGGTTTCAACATTTTCAGACTGGAAGTCATTCCGCCACGAGAAATATTTTGCGGTTCTTCCTGGAATGCGAACAATGTGGCTCTTTGAAGTAACAGGTAAATAAGTGGAACATTTTTGTGCGTAGTGGTCGTTTATTCCCAAGCTCCCTGCTGTGCATCTCATCACTGGTCAATTAGTAAAGGGAGAAAAACAAACGGCTCAGAGCAATGGCAAGGGTTGTGGCTCCACGAGCACAGTCTGGCTTTTCAAAGGAGCTTGAGGTTCAAAAGAAATGTTTACTTGCCATGAAAAATATTAGTCAATTTATGCATATTTCGTCAAGCAGACATGGAATTTATCTGGAACACTTTGACCTTGATTTGGCCCTCTTTAAATATCAGAGAGGAACATACAGACTTTTTTCTCGATAATGACCCCTGGTGAATTTCGTCAGCTTTAGAACTTGAAAGCCCTCTCATAACGCTTTTAAACTTTGTGACCTCGCTGCTGCCATCTCAGGTCAGATGCCAAACTCAGCTGAACAGGCGTTCTGTCAAACAGGGTCAAAGGGCTTTGACTTGCTACATTTAGTCACATTGAGAGATGCTAAGCGTTGCGTTGGCGTTTGTTACGTTCGATCTGTGTTTGTTTCGGTTCTGTGAGTTTTATCTGAAAGTGAGTTGGCTTGCACACTTTATTACGGGTTTAAAATGTCTTATCATTCCAGAGACCAATAGGTGGGTAGGCTACTGCATAAGCATGTGAAGCTGGCACACGTGGGAATGATTTTCATGAACGTTTTTAAATGACCAAGCGAATACACCAAGACCATCATTTAATTATGATCAACGGTGGATTCACCAGGTGACCGAATAAAATGTGAAGTTCAGTAAAATCGAATAAAGTAGAACCAAACAATACATCCTTCGCCAACTTTGGTTTCTGCCACGCTGACCAGACAAAAAAAACTGAACTGTGAACAACTCACACAGCGATGGAAAGCAACAAGGCAAACAAATCAACCTCCAAGGGTTTAGCAAAATCTAAATATTCTGTTTCATGTGAATAGCGCATCACATTTTGTATAAGCAGTGCCAAACCCATTTCCAGGTTAAGGATGTGGTCTGTCATTGCTCCCCGGCCGTTTATTGTGAACGTGTAACACATTAGCTAATTAAGGGCTTCTAGCTTCTTTGGGAAGGCATCAAAAACGTGATTCAGGAATTTTTCCAGTAATCCAGTGCCCAAGGCCAAATTCAGTTACGTTTATTTCCATTTAGCACTATTAACCTTGTGACACTTGGACCTGACTCACAGGCTAGACTGATCGTTCCAGCAGCTCCTCTGGAAATCGTTCGGAACGCTGAACAAACTGTTGATGCCAATAGATACGTCCTTGTTGTATCTGGCTATTAGGGGTTTACCTGGCACTGATTTGTGGACTCCAGGAGATTCCATCTTATAGTCTTAATAACAGCCTTGGCTGGGTTGACAGGGTTACTGAAAATGACCTAATATCTCACAGTAGTGAAAACACTTTGTCTCAATATCTCCATTGATGAAATACCGAAGGGACAAATTCCAAACCTAGGTCGTTCACATTGTTTCCATAGCAACACATCACATGGGAGGGACATAGTAATATTAATAACGCAGATATTTAGATCTGAGGGGCTGGTTTGGGATTCACAGAGTGCATATATCGGTAACTACTTTCATCTCGTTCAGTCATTCCTTTTTTCCACTGAATAAGTAATTTGTGAAATAATTGTCAAAGCTACCCGGACGTCCCACACACTTTCCCTGTAATATATATCCTCTGACAGTTAATAAGGACACATCCTCTGTTATTTTTTGTTTTTCCAGGCTACTAGTTGGAGCTCCCTTTGAAACCAGTGGCCAACATCAGACTGGTGACGTGTACAAATGCCCCATGAACACCGGTGTCCATAGCAACTGCACACGACTCAACCTAGGTAGGTTTATAAGTCCACACACACCACCGGAGACCTACACTTACAGAGAGACAAGCTACCATTCATATCCAATGAGAGACAAGCTACCAATCATATCCAATGAGAGACAAGCTACCAATCATATCCAATGTGAGACAAGCTACCATTCATATCCAATGAGAGACAAGCTACCAATCATATCCAATGAGAGACGAGCTACCAATCTATTCTAATGAGAGACGAGCTACCAATCTATTCTAATGAGAGACAAGCTACCAATCATATCCAATGAGAGACAAGCTACCAATCATATCCAATGAGAGACGAGCTACCAATCATATCCAATGAGAGACGAGCTACCATTCATATCTAATGAGAGACGAGCTACCAATCTATTCTAATGAGAGACAAGCTACCAATCATATCCAATGAGAGACAAGCTACCAATCATATCCAATGAGAGACGAGCTACCAATCTATTCTAATGAGAGACAAGCTACCAATCATATCCAATGAGAGACAAGCTACCAATCATATCCAATGAGAGACAAGCTACCAATCATATCCAATGAGAGACGAGCTACCAATCTATTCTAATGAGAGACAAGCTACCAATCATATCCAATGAGAGACAAGCTACCAATCATATCCAATGAGAGACAAGCTACCAATCATATCCAATGAGAGACGAGCTACCAATCATATCCAATGAGAGACGAGCTACCAATCATATCCAATGAGAGACAAGCTACCAATCATATCCAATGAGAGACAAGCTACCAATCATATCCAATGAGAGACAAGCTACCATTTATATCCAATGAGAGACAAGCTACCATTCATATCTAATGAGAGACGAGCTACCAATCTATTCTAATGAGAGACAAGCTACCAATCATATCCAATGAGAGACAAGCTACCAATCATATCCAATGAGAGACGAGCTGCCAATCATATCCAATGAGAGACGAGCTACCAATCATATCCAATGAGAGACGAGCTACCAATCATATCCAATGAGAGACGAGCTACCAATCATATCCAATGTGAGACAAGCTACCAATCATATCCAATGAGAGACAAGCTACCATTAATATCCAATGAGAGAAAAGCTACCATTCATATCCAATGAGAGACGAGCTACCATTCATATCCAATGAGAGACAAGCTACCAATCATATCCAATGAGAGACAAGCTACCATACCAAGCTCCAATGTAGAGTGGCCAAGTACCCCCTGTAGAGAGGCCAAGTACCCCCTGTAGAGAGGCCAAGTACCCCCTGTAGAGTGGCCAAGTACCCCCTGTAGAGAGGCCAAGTACCCCCTGTAGAGTGGCCAAGTACCCCCTGTAGAGTGGCCAAGTACCCCCTGTAGAGAGGCCAAGTACCCCCTGTAGAGTGGCCAAGTACCCCCTGTAGAGAGGCCAAGTACCCCCTGTAGAGAGGCCAAGTACCCCCTGTAGAGAGGCCAAGTACCCCCTGTAGAGTGGCCAAGTACCCCCTGTGGAGAGGCCAAGTACCCCCTGTGGAGAGGCCAAGTACCCCCTGTAGAGTGGCCAAGTACCCCCTGTGGAAAGGCCAAGTACCCCCTGTGGAAAGGCCAAGTACCCCCTGTAGAGTGCCCAAGTACCCCCGGTAGAGAGGCCAAGTACCCCCTGTAGAGAGGCCAAGTACCCCCTGTAGAGAGGCCAAGTACCCCCTGTAGAGAATGTAAACACTTACTCAACACTTACTAAACACATACTCAATGCTTACTTAACACTTACTCAACACTTACTCAACACTTACTTAACACTTACTTAACACATACTCAATTTGTCTCCTGCTAGGTCTAATGCATGATGGACTGTTACAGTATACATTTGCAATATAGGTCTTCCTAAGAAGCATTAATCTTATCGACTACATCAGTTGTGATATGTAATTTATTAAACGCTGTTGTCCCATAAAATGTCATCTTTTTTGCATTCATTAACTCCTTGAAGGAAAGGTTTCCCTGAACAACGTGTCAGAGCGCAAGGATAAGATGAGGCTGGGCATGACATTGACCTCCAACCCCGTGGACCATAGCTTTGTGGTGGGTGATTGATTCATTTACTGTTGACAATTTGAATTGACCGTGGATCTGTGTCGAACCATGCTGAGAAGCGGCTGACCGTTTGCTTTGCCCTCCAGACCTGTGGGCCCCTGTGGTCGTACGAATGTGGGAGCTCCTACTACAGCACCGGCATCTGCTCAAAAGTCAACGAAGCTTTTAAGTACTCCAGAACCATCGCGCCGGCGTTTCAGAGTAAATTCACCATCATCGTCATTCACTCACGTACATCAGTCAGACTTATTTCATAAAGTCCTTTTTACATCAGCAGTTAACAGTAACTATAAAGAGCAAGCAACAGCGAGGTTTTATGCACAGTGGCTAGGGAAAACTCATTAAAAGGGTCAAAACTAACAGACGAAACTCTCTTGAAGGAAGAAACCTAGAGAGGAACCAGGCTCTTATGGCTGTACCGGATTAAAACTTTTAGAATACAAATGTTATGTCAGCCACTTCATCTGGAACTAAACCAGGAGGACTTTGGACAGGGACAGACACATGTCATTCTGGCCTCGTAGTCCTGAGGTATCCCCCTTGTAGTCCTGAGGTATCCCCCTCGTAGTCCTGAGGTATCCCCCTCGTAGTCCTGAGATATCAGCCTCGTAGTCCTGAGATATCAGCCTCGTAGTCCTGAGGTATCCCCCTCGTAGTCCTGAGGTATTCGACCTACTCCATCGGTACAATAACATAGCAGCGTAAAACCTAGAGGCTGTGACAGGGACCAAGTTACTGAACGTTACACAATGATTTCAGGGTGTGAGACCTACATGGACATAATGATCGTTCTGGATGGGTCCAACTCCATCTACCCATGGTACGAGGTTCGGGACTTCCTCGTCAACATTCTGCAGAAGTTCTACATAGGTCCAGGTCAGATCCAGGTACGTAATCTGAGATTCTGGTGATAATTTAGGGGCCTTGTGGGCGTGGCAGATAACCAAACTGATGATGTCATAGGTCCTGATTTGAATCCCGAGCGGAAAAAGGGAAAATGTGTTTCATTTTTCAGCTCAAGAGCATGTGACTTTGCTGTACAATAGGTTACATGCTAGCAGTACCCAATGACTAGCTAATGTAAGTCCTATCTCTACAGGTTAAATGCTAGCAGTACCCAATGACTAGCTAATGTAAGTCCTATCTCTACAGGTTAAATGCTAGCAGTACCCAATGACTAGCTAATAGAAGTCCTATCTCTACAGGTTAAATGCTATCAGTACCCAATGACTAGCTAATAGAAGTACTATCTCTACAGGTCGGAGTGGTGCAGTACGGGTCCAGGGTGGTCCATGAGTTCAGCCTGAACGATTTTCGCACTGTGGAAGAGGTGGTCGAAGCGGCCATGACCATTGACCAGCGGGGAGGGGAGGAGACGCGTACCGCCCTGGGCATCAACGTGGCACGGTAAGGCCCGCCGAAATATCAACTCTCACCCAGAGTCTTTTAGCGTCATCATCTGTGGGAATGCCTTTCAGGTAGTGAACACTGAGTTGTTATTAGCACTGTGCGCTAACGCGTTGGAGTTGTGCAAAAGGTTCACCCACAACGACCAAACGTTTCCGGTTCCCGTACGGGTTACAGAGTTACCCATAACGCCGTGGCTCATCCAGACTAACGAGTTGACGGGAAAAAACTCTTTCTCACTCACTTGTTCACAGGACCGAGGGATTCAAACGTGGTGGTCGGAAGGGGGCCAAGAAGGTGATGCTCGTGATCACGGACGGCGAGTCTCACGACAGCAACGACCTGCAACAGGTCATGGAGGACGGCAACGCGGACAACATCACGACATACGCCATCGCCGTGAGTCTGTCGCCCATTCACCTACATTCACCCGGGTCACTGAACTTCCCACGTCCATATTTTACAGTCAAATTTATTATCGGAAAAATCCATTCCACGTCTTTCCAGATCATGATATTTTATTATTATTATGTATAATGGATGATATTTCCAGACTCTGTTTGGCACGAACATGTCATGTTATCTCCCGCCAGGTCTTGGGCTACTACAACCGGCGAGGGATAAACCCAGAAGCCTTCTTGAAAGAGATCAAGTATATAGCCAGCGATCCTGATGAGAAACACTTCTTTAAAGTGACAGATGAGTCCGCGCTGAAGGACATAGTGGACGCCCTGGGCGAGAGGATCTTCAGTCTAGAGGGTATTCCGTTATCACCTGATTATTGTGATCTCAAAAGAGAATTCTGTCAAAAATTCTGTATGTGATCACCATGTGACTCTATTCTAGATTCTATTCTACATTCAATTCTACATTCTATTGTATTTTAAATTCTACATTCAATTCTACATTCTATTGTATTTTAAATTATAGATTCTATTCTACATTCTATTGTATTTTAAATTATAGATTATATTCTACATTCTATTCTACATTCTATTCTATTTTAAATTATAGATTATATTCTACATTCTATTGTATTTTAAATTCTGGATTATATTCTAGATTCTATTCTACATTCTATTCTACATTGTATTCTAGATTCTATTCTGGATTCTATTCTAGATGCTATTCTGGATTATATTCTAGATTATATTCTGGATTCTATTCTGGATTCTATTCTGGATTCTATTCTGGATTTTAATCTAATGCTGGTTTCGCTGTATAATAACAGAAGACATCAGGTTTAGATGTCTCCATTGCAGCAGACGGTAAGGCAATTTTGTGTATCGAAATACTGTCCTTTCTGTTCGCCACAGGAATGAACCCCAACGGGACAGGGTTTGGCCTGCAAATGTCCCAGGCAGGTTTCTCATCACACATCGTGGAGGTGAGTGTCTGAAATAAGTCAGTCCAGGGCAACTGTTCATTATGGTGTCTGGTGTTTTGCGATCTCACGCTTACTCTGTACATATGACAAATAGAAAACAAGTTGGGGTGTTTATCCTTGAAAACACATCAGAGGATATTATAATGGTTGGGATGATTAAAAGAAGCACAGTGAAATTCAAATGATTTCCACTGCTCTTCAATGAGGAAACGTTTCAATTTAAACTGGATTTGGTTTACATGTGACTTGAATTAAAATGGAATTGAATCCAAACCTTGGCTAAAGGAAGGCAGAATTAGTTAGTAGTTGGGAGTAGGTAAGTTGAAAGGACGATAACTGCACTGCAGTGGGTCGAGGAGAAATCACTGGATACCTCACTGTCGGATTCCAGCACCACTGCAATTTGAGAACGAGAGGTGTATAATGTGGTGGAAAGTATCAAGGGAAAAACAGTTCAGTGACTACAGATGGGTTTAGTTGAAAGCGGAGCTTCCAGAGAAACACACACACACATGCACATCGTTGTCTTGTCCTCTTTAATGTCAGATCTGCCGGATGTGCTTAAACAGCCGTTCGAATCATTTAACTAAATACGTGCACGTGCAGACACAAACACATGAATACTTTCATACACGTAGGTGGAAAAACCTTAACAAGCACACGCATTTGCATATGTGCACACTGCTATTGAACATATTGGATGTCTTTTTCAAACCTTAAGATGTGAATCATGAAGACAGGCGTTGAGGCAGTTCTTTGGTTGAAGACAAGCAGAAGCAATGAATCTGACAGACCGGTCCAGTCTCCATCCTAGACTGACCAGATGATGAACCACTAAAGAATAGAGTTCAGTGTGATCGATTGATGAGTCATTAGATTATATTCAACGTTATTGTCATTTGACAGTACAACCAAATGCAGTTTGCATCCAACCATAAGTGCAAAAGAGCAGTGCTAAATGATATGGAGTACTGTGTGAGGATGTGCACTTGACATGGAAAAGGTTATTACAGAAATATACTGCATGTATAAAATGATGGAACTCCACAAACACAGGTGTATGTAAAAAGCCATTTTCCTTGGTTTCCTCGATTCTCATCTGTTTTACTACTTTCTTGTCTCTATGTCGCCCATTTGCATTGGATTCCCTCTGAAGAATAATATATATTCAACATCACAACTTGGGTCATGTGTTAATGTGTTTTTAAAAAAAAGCAGCCAGTCAAATAGTCCACGTCGACAGCCTAGAAATATGAGTGACATAATACTTGGACTGCTTTATGTATGGACTGTATGATTGGCTGAAGTCTGTCTACGGGCATGTTGTCAATCTTGTAAATTCTATTCATATTTTACAATGGGCGTGTGAGCAGGCCAGTATTGTCTTAAAGAATGGCTCTCCTTCAAAGAATTAGCTTTGATTTATCTTAATATGACCAGCAGTTTTCCAGCTGCAATCAATTCTTGATATTTAAGGGAACAGTTTTAGATGAGTAGGCTTTTATTTAAACTCTCTACTTTGTGATGTATTCAGTCGCCAGCTGAAAGGGCGTATTTGCTTCTGTCACTGCTGGGGTTTGGACGAAAACCCCTGTAGTCGATAAAGGCTTTTAGTGGTTGTTGAGGCGATGAGGTAATCTGAGGTTAGCGTGAAATCCTTGCCCATATTTACAGTGTTTTACAACGGTTCTTCGGGTTTACTTATCTACTGAATCAGAACCAATTTACTACACTACCTTCAGTTAGATCTAGGCCCAGGTCTGTTTTTTGCCATCTTGGCAAAGGACATATTCATGGAAAACAGATTTGAGATTGGTTGAACTTGAAGCACAGGGACAATAGTGAAAGCATTACTGGAGACTGAGACAAAAATAAAACAGGACGTTAAAACCGGTCTGTGGATCTCACACACATGCCGTCCACAGCACAAGAGTTTGGCCGCGCTCAGTGAACACATAAAGTCTAACGGAGCACGGCACTAAACCTCTACCAGGGATTTGATCATTGACCGTGAACCCGAGTTCGTGGTTGAGACTCTGCATGGGAACGTGTGCTGTTGTGTATATTGTGCATCTGTGGCATTTGCTTATGCGTTTGTTTGCAAAAGATATCGCTATGGCGATATAGCAATGCTTTTATGTTATGAACAGAAACAGTTTTTCTTCATGGCTCAGTGCTTTATCCCTCTGTATGCTTGCCAAAAACTCAATTTTGCGATGTGACGCCACTTTTCTCTTTAGGATGGCATATTGGTCGGTGCTGTTGGGGCGTACGACTGGAACGGTGCCGTTCTGAAAGAGACCCGCCATGGGAAGGTAATCCCGTCCAAGTCCTCCTATCTAGAAGAGTTCCCAGAAGAACTGAAAAATCACGGAGCTTATTTGGGTGAGTGAACTGGAGAGACAGGCTAAACTGTGCAGGCAGAAGAAAATGGATGGACAAATAGAAAGACGCACGATACTCGTCGTGTCTTTGTGTTCACTGTAGTGTGTCTGTGTGCCCACTGTAGTGTGTATTTGTGTCTATTACAGGTTATACCGTTAGCTCAGTGATGTCGGCAAAAGGCAAGCGGATTTATTTGTCTGGAGCCCCACGATTCAACCACACAGGGAAAGTCATCGTGTTCCTCCTAAAAAACAACGGGAATCTCAACATCCTGCAGTCACTCAAGGGTTACCAGGTGAGACAAGTGTGACGGAACCAGGTGAGACAAGTGTGATGGAACCAGGTGAGACAAGTGTGATGGAACCAGATGAGACAAGTGTGATGGAACCAGATGAGACAAGTGTGATGGAACCAGGTGAGACAAGTGTGATGGAACCAGGTGAGACAAGTTTGATGGAACCAGATGAGACAAGTGTGATGGAACCAGGTGAGACAAGTGTGATGGAACCAGGTGAGACTAGTGTGATGGAACCAGGTGAGACAAGTGTGATGGAACCAGGTGAGACTAGTGTGATGGAACCAGGTGAGACTAGTGTGATGGAACCAGGTGAGACAAGTGTGATGGAACCAGGTGAGACAACTGTGATGGAACCAGGTGAGACAAGTGTGATGGAACCAGGTGAGACAAGTGTGACAATAATGGAACCAGGTGAAACTAGTGTGACAATGATGGAACCAACTGAGACAAGTGTGATGGAACCAGGTGAGACTAGTGTGATGGAACCAGGTGAGACTAGTGTGATGGAACCAGGTGAGACAAGTGTGATGGAACCAGGTGAGACTAGTGTGATGGAACCAGGTGAGACTAGTGTGATGGAACCAGGTGAGACAAGTGTGATGGAACCAGGTGAGACAACTGTGATGGAACCAGGTGAGACAAGTGTGATGGAACCAGGTGAGACTAGTGTGATGGAACCAGGTGAGACTAGTGTGATGGAACCAGGTGAGACAAGTGTGATGGAACCAGGTGAGACAAGTGTGATGGAACCAGGTGAGACAAGTGTGACAATAATGGAACCAGGTGAAACTAGTGTGACGGAACCAGGTGATACAAGTGTGACAATGATGGAACCAGGTGAGACAAGTGTGATGGAACCAGGTGAGACAAGTGTGACAATAATGGAACCAGGTGAGACTAGTGTGATGGAACCAGATGAGACAAGTGTGATGGAACCAGGTGGAGTGGAAAAATGCCTGAGTGGATATGAATAAGTTTACAAACAAACATACACTGACATGAGACACACACACGTACACACACACACGCACACGCCCACACACACACACACACACTGGCTCTACGTGACCCATATGTGTAGGAACACATGCATAGCAAATGTGAGAGGTTCCATCACATTATGGCCCAGACCGGCCCGTCCAGATGGCCCCTTCCTCCCACTGGCCCATGTGCTTCTCATCTGCATACGTCCAATCAGAAACAGGTTTATTACTGGGCACAGACGCATATCACCCCCGGCAACGAGCTCCCAGTAAACCAGACTGTTGTTGGCGGAGAACGATGGAGAGAGGAGTCCTGGAGACCGGGGAGTGAATTCCAGAGAGGACATTAGCAACGCGGCACTCCTGTACGATTAAATGTGCCAGTCGTGGTGTTGATTCTGTGGTTGCCGGGGGCAACAGGGGTCACAGGGGTCAGAGTTACAGTAAGCCAATGTGTCTGGGATGTGTCAGGCACTGCATCCTGCCTTAGTTGGGGCCCTCACATCTCCTTCCTGTCTGGTGGGGTCCAAGGGCTTTAATAAGATCTGAGACTGCATATGTATGAAGGGGTTTTCCTGGTCTTGGATAATATGGGCAGTGATACTACTGAATCATTTACAGATTGTGTCATTTGGTTCTGTGTGAGCACAGATGTAAATGAATCCCTTGAGTCTACATTTAGAGTCATCCTGGTTTGACTCTCTGATGTGACATGTGTACAGATTGGTTCAGATGTAAATGAATCCCTTGAGTCTATTAAGAGTCAACCTGGTTTGACTCACTGATGTGGCATGTTTACAGATTGGTTCAGATGTAAATGAATCCCTTGAGTCTATTAAGAGTCATCCTGGTTTGACTCTCTGATGTGACATGTGTACAGATTGGTTCAGATGTAAATGAATCCCTTGAGTCTATTAAGAGTCATCCTGGTTTGACTCTCTAATGTGACATGTGTACAGATTGGTTCCTACTACGGGAGTGAGCTGGCTCCTCTGGACATCGACGGTGACGGCGTGACTGACTTCCTTCTGGTGGCAGCGCCCATGTTCTTCAGCAGCAGCTGGGAGAGGGGCAATGTCTACATCTACAGGATGACCAAACGGGTGAGGACCTGCAGAAGTGCCATGACATGCCAATATATATACTGTTTAGGTGATGGACGAACACAAGTTAACGCGAGCAAATGTACCGGTCGCTTCAGAACAGTCACGGGCCACGGCTTTTTAATGTACCGCGCCGTGTGTGGACGATGTATATGTGTTCAGGAGACACTCCGGCTTTTACCGACTTCCTCTGTCTCGGTCTGTTTGTTCGTTCTCCGTCTCCAGAATCTTTTCATTTTGGAAGGAACCCTTGAAATCGCCGACCGGAACCAGAACTCTCGTTTCGGTTCTGCGATGGCGCCCATCCCTGATATGAACGGTGACGGATACAGCGAAGTGGTGGTGGGTGCCCCCCTGGAAGACGAGAACCAGGGTGCCGTTTATCTGTTCTACGGTCAGCAGAGTGGCATACAGCCCAAATACACACAGGTGAACCAGGGTGCCGTTTATCTGTTCTACGGTCAGCAGAGTGGCATACAGCCCAAATACACACAGGTGAACCAGGGTGCCGTTTATCTGTTCTACGGTCAGCAGAGTGGCATACAGCCCAAATACACACAGGTGAACCAGGGTTCCATTAATCTGTTCTACGGTCAACAGAGTGGCATACAGCCCAAATACACACAGGTGAACCAGGGTTCCATTTATCTGTTCTACGGTCAACAGAGTGGCATACAGCCCAAATACACACAGGTGAACCAGGGTTCCATTAATCTGTTCTACGGTCAACAGAGTGGCATACAGCCCAAATACACACAGGTGAACCAGGGTGCCATCTATCTGTTCTACGGTCAGCAGAGTGGCATACAGCCCAAATACACACAGGTGAACCAGGGTGCCGTTTATCTGTTCTACGGTCAGCAGAGTGGCATACAGCCCAAATACACACAGGTGAACCAGGGTGCCGTTTATCTGTTCTACGGTCAGCAGAGTGGCATACAGCCCAAATACACACAGGTGAACCAGGGTTCCATTAATCTGTTCTACGGTCAACAGAGTGGCATACAGCCCAAATACACACAGGTGAACCAGGGTTCCATTTATCTGTTCTACGGTCAGCAGAGTGGCATACAGCCCAAATACACACAGGTGAACCAGGGTGCCGTTTATCTGTTCTACGGTCAGCAGAGTGGCATACAGCCCAAATACACACAGGTGAACCAGGGTGCCGTTTATCTGTTCTACGGTCAGCAGAGTGGAATACAGCCCAAATACACACAGGTGAACCAGGGTTCCATTAATCTGTTCTACGGTCAACAGAGTGGCATACAGCCCAAATACACACAGGTGAACCAGGGTTCCATTAATCTGTTCTACGGTCAGCAGAGTGGCATACAGCCCAAATACACACAGGTGAACCAGGGTGCTGTTTATCTGTTCTACGGTCAGCAGAGTGGCATACAGCCCAAATACACACAGGTGAACCAGGGTGCCGTTTATCTGTTCTACGGTCAGCAGAGTGGCATACAGCCCAAATACACACAGGTGAACCAGGGTTCCATTAATCTGTTCTACGGTCAACAGAGTGGCATACAGCCCAAATACACACAGGTGAACCAGGGTGCTGTTTATCTGTTCTACGGTCAGCAGAGTGGCATACAGCCCAAATACACACAGGTGAACCAGGGTGCTGTTTATCTGTTCTACGGTCAGCAGAGTGGCATACAGCCCAAATACACACAGGTGAACCAGGGTGCCGTTTATCTGTTCTACGGTCAGCAGAGTGGCATACAGCCCAAATACACACAGGTGAACCAGGGTGCCGTTTATCTGTTCTACGGTCAGCAGAGTGGCATACAGCCCAAATACACACAGGTGAACCAGGGTTCCAGCAGAGTGGCATACAGCCCAAATACACACAGGTGAACCAGGGTTCCATTAATCTGTTCTACGGTCAACAGAGTGGCATACAGCCCAAATACACACAGGTGAACCAGGGTGCTGTTTATCTGTTCTACGGTCAGCAGAGTGGCATACAGCCCAAATACACACAGGTGAACTCAGTGATTATTATTTGCACTGTATGGTCAATACAACCTGTAGGAAGGCAAAGTGTCAACCAGCTGGAAACAACTTAAGTTCGTCCATTTAAGTGGATCCGGTGATGCAGGAGTCATGTGGACTCTGTCATGGCAACAGATGCTTTTGAATGCTAGTGGTTTAATTCTGTGTTAACTCTGTCCAACTAGAGATTGTTATTATGTTACTTCCTGTTCCCCACAATTTTATGATATCCAATATGCGAGTAAGACTCATAGACGAAATACAGGCAGGTGAGATAAAGGAAAGACTTCCACCAACTGGGCAACAGATTTATTCACCAAATCATTACTGAATTTTTAATTACAGACAAGCACCCTGCTATGAAGTCATATCCGTTGTCTCACTAACTGGCACCTTCTCATATATTTTCTCCAATTTCATGTCCTCCTTTCTTCACACAGAGAATTGGAGCAGCAGGCTTTTCTTCTGGCCTGCAGTATTTTGGCCGTAGCATTCATGGTGTGATGGATGCCAATGAGGACGGTTTGGTGGACTTGGCTGTGGGTGCGTTCGGGGACGCCGTACTGATCTGGTTAGCACACGTACACACACTCACACACACACACACACACACACACACACACACACACACACACACACACACACACTCACTCTCACTCACAGACTCACACACACACTGATTATCGTCATATTGCCTCTTCTTGCCCGTCAGGTCTCGCAGCGTAGTGCGCATCCAAACGAACATAACCTTTGAACCGGAAAAGGTCAACACGTTCAACAAGGACTGCCGCAGGGGAGGCAAGGATGTCACGTGCATGTCTGCCGTGGTGTGTCTGGGGCTGGACGCCAGAACTGAGATACAGAGTCACAGAGTGGGTACGTTCCTTTAACGAGATACAGAGTCAAAGAGTGGGTACGTTCCTTTAATGAGATACAGAGTCACAGAGTGGGTACGTTCCTTTAACGAGATACAGAGTCAAAGAGTGGGTACGTTCCTTTAATGAGATACAGAGTCACAGAGTAGGTACGTTCCTTTATTGAGTCTGAGATAGGGAGTCACAGAGTGGGTACGTTCCTTTAATGAGATACAGAGTCACAGAGTGGGTACGTTCCTTTAATGAGATACAGAGTCAAAGAGTGGGTACGTTCCTTTAATGAGATACAGAGTCACAGAGTGGGTACGTTTCTTTAATCTGGGTCTTATTATAGACAGCAGTAGCTCATTTGTGAAGTCTCTGCCTCACAGTATATCTGGTCTTATTGTAGACATCAGTAGCTCATCTGTGAAGTCTCTGCCTCACAGTATATCTGAGTCTTATTGTGGACAGCAGTAGCTCATCTGTGAAGTCTCTGCCTCACAGTATATCTGAGTCTTATTGTGGACAGCAGTAGCTCATCTGTGAAGTCTCTGCCTCACAGTATATCTGAGTCTTATTGTGGACAGCAGTAGCTCATCTGTGAAGTCTCTGCCTCACAGTATATCTGGGTCTTATTGTAGACAGCAGTAGCTCATCTGTGAAGTCTCTGCCTCACAGTATATCTGAGTCTAATTGTAGACAAAGACTACCCGGATGGTGGAATCGGTGTTGAATGAGTGTTGCCTTTGTTGTTTAGCGTCAGCGGCCGTTGTTGCGTCTGTGTTTAATTCCTGCCAGATGTGTGGCTTGGGTCAATCTGTTTTTACCATGGAAACCTTTTTACCTAATTTGCTTGGCCCAGTTGCTTGAGGGAACACTTTAAAGTGTGTTACTCAGCGGAGCAAAGCCCCAGAGAGGGCTAGTAGAGACGTTCCCTGTTCTTTTCAATCCATGCCCACCTCCTACCAGACATCAGTGCCTTCGTACACACGCGCACACACGTAAATACACACATAGACAATCTGTACACAAGCAGCAGTAAAGCAGTCTAGCTCCTGATTTACTTCAGAGCTTTCAAACCTACTTTTAAATGGAAGAAGCACCTGCCAAAGACAATCTAGTCTCCACTTTCGTCTCAGATCTCCTTGCGGAGAAAAGAGAAGTGGATTTAAACAATTTGTGCCCTCTTGTCGTTTTCTTTGCACCTACAGAAGGGGGGACTATTTATTTCCAGCCACATTCGGTTAAGATCACAAATGAATCACACAGCGATAAACACCAGTGTTATACTCCAGAGTTAAATGACTAACAGTGTAAAATGTGAAATCGGGACAGTGCTTACATAAATAACACTTTGTTAAAGAGTAATAATATTATACTTAATTAGTGTTAATAAAGGAAACACTTTTGGTGAAAGGCAATTGCATTGTATCTTGGATAATTTTTTCAAATACACATAGCTTTACATTTACGTTCTAGTCATTAACCTGATGAGTTATATAATAATGTTCTAGTCATTAACCTGATGAGTTATATTTATGTTCTAGTCATTAACCTGATCAGTTATATTTACGTTCTAGTCATTAACCTGATGAGTTATATTTACGTTCTAGTCATTAACCTGATGAGTTATATTTACGTTCTAGTCATTAACCTGATCAGTTATATTTATGTTCTAGTCATTAACCTGATGAGTTATATTTACGTTCTAGTCATTAACCTGATGAGTTATATTTACGTTCTAGTCATTAACCTGATGAGTTCTATTTACGTTCTTGTCATTAACCTGATGAGTTATATTTACGTTCTAGTCATTAACCTGATGAGTTATATTTACGTTCTAGTCATTAACCTGATGAGTTATATTTACGTTCTTGTCATTAACCTGATGAGTTATATTTACGTTCTTGTCATTAACCTGATCAGTTATATTTACGTTCTAGTCATTAACCTGATGAGTTATATTTACGTTCTAGTCATTAACCTGATCAGTTATATTTACGTTCTAGTCATTAACCTGATCAGTTATATTTATGTTCTAGTCATTAACCTGATGAGTTATATTTACGTTCTAGTCATTAACCTGATGAGTTATATTTACGTTCTAGTCATTAACCTGATGAGTTATATTTACGTTCTAGTCATTAACCTGATGAGTTATATTTATGTTCTAGTCATTAACCTGATCAGTTATATTTACGTTCTAGTCATTAACCTGATGAGTTACATTTACGTACTAGTCATTAACCTGATCAGTTATATTTACGTTCTAGTCATTAACCAGATCAGTTATATTTACGTTCTAGTCATTAACCTGATGAGTTATATTTACGTTCTAGTCATTAACCTGATGAGTTATATTTACGTTCTAGTCAATAACCTGATGAGTTATATTTACGTTCTAGTCATTAACCTGATGAGTTATATTTACGTTCTAGTCATTAACCTGATGAGTTATATTTACGTTCTAGTCATTATCCTGATCAGTTATATTTACGTTCTAGTCATTAACCTGATGAGTTATATTTATGTTCTAGTCATTAACCTGATCAGTTATATTTATGTTCTAGTCATTAACCTGATGAGTTACATTTACGTACTAGTCATTAACCTGATCAGTTATATTTACGTTCTAGTCATTAACCAGATCAGTTATATTTACGTTCTAGTCATTAACCTGATGAGTTATATTTACGTTCTAGTCATTAACCTGATGAGTTATATTTACGTTCTAGTCATTAACCTGATCAGTTATATTTACGTTCTAGTCATTATCCTGATCAGTTATATTTACGTTCTAGTCATTAACCTGATGAGTTCTATTTACGTTCTTGTCATTAACCTGATGAGTTCTATTTACGTTCTTGTCATTAACCTGATGAGTTATATTTACGTTCTAGTCATTAACCTGATGAGTTATATTTACGTTCTAGTCATTAACCTGATCAGTTATATTTACGTTCTAGTCATTAACCTGATCAGTTATATTTACGTTCTAGTCATTATCCTGATCAGTTATATTTACGTTCTAGTCATTAACCTGATGAGTTATATTTACGTTCTAGTCATTAACCTGATGAGTTATATTTACGTTCTAGTCAATAACCTGATGAGTTATATTTACGTTCTAGTCATTAACCTGATGAGTTATATTTATGTTCTAGTCATTAACCTGATCAGTTATATTTATGTTCTAGTCATTAACCTGATGAGTTACATTTACGTACTAGTCATTAACCTGATCAGTTATATTTACGTTCTAGTCATTAACCAGATCAGTTATATTTACGTTCTAGTCATTAACCTGATCAGTTATATTTATGTTCTAGTCATTAACCTGATGAGTTATATTTACGTTCTAGTCATTAACCTGATCAGTTATATTTACGTTCTAGTCATTATCCTGATCAGTTATATTTACGTTCTAGTCATTAACCTGATGAGTTCTATTTACGTTCTTGTCATTAACCTGATGAGTTCTATTTACGTTCTTGTCATTAACCTGATGAGTTATATTTACGTTCTAGTCATTAACCTGATGAGTTATATTTACGTTCTAGTCATTAACCTGATGAGTTATATTTACGTTCTAGTCATTAACCTGATCAGTTATATTTACGTTCTAGTCATTATCCTGATCAGTTATATTTACGTTCTAGTCATTAACCTGATGAGTTATATTTACGTTCTAGTCATTAACCTGATGAGCTATATTTACGTTCTAGTCATTAACCTGATGAGTTATATTTACGTTCTAGTCAATAACCTGATGAGTTATATTTACGTTCTAGTCATTAACCTGATGAGTTATATTTATGTTCTAGTCATTAACCTGATCAGTTATATTTATGTTCTAGTCATTAACCTGATGAGTTACATTTACGTACTAGTCATTAACCTGATCAGTTATATTTACGTTCTAGTCATTAACCAGATCAGTTATATTTACGTTCTAGTCATTAACCTGATGAGTTATATTTACGTTCTAGTCATTAACCTGATGAGTTATATTTACGTTCTAGTAAATAACCTGATGAGTTATATTTACGTTCTAGTCATTAACCTGATGAGTTATATTTACGTTCTAGTCATTAACCTGATGAGTTATATTTACGTTCTAGTCATTAACCTGATGAGTTATATTTACGTTCTAGTCATTAACCTGATGAGTTATATTTACGTTCTAGTCATTAACCTGATCAGTTATATTTACGTTCTAGTCATTAACCTGATGAGTTATATTTATGTTCTTGTCATTAACCTACGGTGAGTGACTTGAGTACAGCTTTATCAAACAAGCCTTCAGGCCACCTACTGTCATTGAGATGAATATAGGTTTTATAACTAACTACAAGCATACTGACCACTCTGAAGCAGTGTCATCTCCAAGCGTCGCTGCTGGAGACACAAATACAGACATTTGTATTTGATGGGGTTGAAGTTGATGAGTCCGTATCATAACTATGGAAGACAGAATAAATAAAGTAAACGGCTAAACAAAAAAAACCGCAAGACTCAGGTCAGAGACTCATGTTCGAGACTCATGTCAAGAGACTCACGCCCAGAGACTCACGTCCAGAGAATCAAGTCCAGAGAATCACATGGCTAGCTAGCAATTCTGAACAATGAAATTCGTGTTACTTGGAACACGTTATTTTTTCAGTTGCAGAGGAATACTCCTTCACACGGGCAAAAACAATCCTAATATGATGTTTTCCTTACTTTAGCTTGCAGGGAACTCTGAAAATAATCGAGGTGGTATGAGTTAAGTACTGACAAAAACGCACTCTCACTTCAACACCGGTTATTAACACACACACTGTGGTCCTTTCACACCAACAAGTGCTACGATACTCCTGAGAGAGTTTAATTTCACACCCAAATCAAACACCCTTCACCTGGGTTTTTATTTTGCTACTTGTGAGGTTTGTAAGTATGACTTTCACAGTAATATACTCTATATTCACCTGTTGTATTTGGAGCATGTGATAAGTAGAATTAGATTCAATGAACACACAATGCAATTGTCTGGGTTGGATGAGAATCTACCATTGCATCCTAGTATCCGGCTGGGACAGGAAAGTCACTCCAACTGTTCTGTTTCCGACTGCCTCTTTCTCCCTGGTCAGGTGTGTGGTTTAGCGTGCTGATAGACGAGAGGAGATACCCTCCCAGAGCCACTCTGAATGACAACGACAGACAGCAGCTGACCAGAAACCTGACACTGCAGTACATGGAGGAATCCTGTGAAGACATCTATTTCTATGCACAGGTGACAACGCCATCTCGGGCCTACAAAACTAGTTTAGGAATAATCGAGCTTTAGCTCTACAGATACCCGGACAGTTGGAGCTACACATGCGTGCAACCTGCAAGCTACTGCGTGCTATGGCCTTGTGTTAAGTTGATTTACAACATTATTCAGTATTTGATACTGCCGGGTTTTACAGTGTTCAAATTTGGGTTTGTGGCTTTTGAAATCCTGCGAACTATGACTAACAAATCAAAGGCTGCATTTTTAGCTCAGTGTTACAGTGAACTTGGGAATCCCACTGCCATTTGTTGACATTAGTGATTAGTCAGAGAATACTTTTTTTTAACTAAGCCAGACTCATTAGATGAGCCAGTATTTAATCTGAAACATATTCCTTCTCATCTGCTTATTGACACCTTCCTAGGTCCGTTGTCAGCTTGCAAAACAGACAAACCAAGCATAGTTTCACCACTGTAACTGCTTGCCTTATAAAGGAGACCTACTAGAAATAGAGATACCAGAAGACAAAACCCTCTGACACCTAGGTGAAATTCAGTTGATATGGTTCTGTTCACCTTGATCCAACAGGAAACCACAGACTATGGCCATCCCATAGTATTTGTGGTGGAGGTCGGGTTGCAGAGTCCAGATGAAGGCCCGGTTCTGGACCGTGGCTGGCCCACCACCTTTAGGGCCGAGGTGAGCGGAGACAGTGATTGTACATAGACTACATAGAGCTAAATGACACATAGAGATCACACATAAATGACACATAGAGATCACACATAAATGACACATAGAGATCACACATAAATGACACATAGAGATCACACATAAATGACACATAGAGATCACACATAAATGACACATAGAGATCACACATAAATGACACATAGAGATCACACATAAATGACACATAAAGATCACACATTAATGACACATAGAGCTCACACATAAATGACACATAGAGATCACACATAAATGACACATAGAGATCACACATAAATGACACATAGAGATCACACATAAATGACACATAAAGATCACACATTAATGACACATAGAGCTCACACATAAATGACACATAGAGATCACACATAAATGACACATAGAGCTCACACATAAATGACACATAGAGATCACACATAAATGACACATAGAGATCACACATAAATGACACATAGAGATCACACATAAATGACACATAGAGATCACACATAAATGACACATAGAGATCACACATAAATGACACATAGAGATCTAAATGACACATAGAGATCTAAATGACACATAGAGATCACACATAAATGACACATAGAGATCACACATAAATGACACATAGAGATCTAAATGACACATAGAGATCTAAATGACACATAGAGATCACACATAAATGACACATAGAGATCACACATAAATGACACATAGAGATCACACATAAATGACACATAGAGATCACACATAAATGACACATAGAGATCACACATAAATGACACATAGAGATCACACATAAATGACACATAGAGATCACACATAAATGACACATAGAGATCACACATAAATGACACATAGAGATCACACATAAATGACACATAGAGATCACACATAAATGACACATAGAGATCACACATTAATGACACATAAAGATCACACATTAATGACACATAGAGCTCACACATAAATGACACAGAGATCACACATAAATGCACATGCTGTCAAGATGTCAACAAGATGAGATACTAAATAGCTCATGCAGTTTTTTCAGGTTTCGCAGCCAAAGACAGATGCACACGTTTGCAGAAGACAGAACCTGTTGTTTGCCTTTCTACCTGTCTTTGATATAATATTTCTGATTATCACTGTAGCTTCCCTACTGGAATGGCTGTGAAGGAGATGACAGCTGTGTTCCTGATCTTGTCCTGCACAGTCGCACAGACCTTCTAGATATAAGGTGACTTTTAGCCCTTTAGAAACCCTAATCTGTAATGACTAAACTTAACCTGGCCAGTAATACCAAACCCTAATCTGTCATGACTAAAGTTAACCTAGCCAATAATACCAAACCCTAATCTGTCATGACTAAAGTTAACCTAGCCAATAATGTCAAACCCTAATCTGTCATGACTAAAGTTAACCTAGCCAATAATACCAAACCCTAATCTGTCATGACTAAACTTAACCTAGCCAATAATACCAAACCCTAATCTGTCATGACTAAACTTAACCTAGCCAATAATACCAAACCCTAATCTGTCATGACTAAACTTAACCTAGCCAATAATACCAAACCCTAATCTGTTATGACTAAAGTTAACCTAGCCAATAATGTCAAACCCTAATCTGTCATGACTAAATTTAACCTAGCCAATAATGTCAAACCCTAATCTGTCATGACTAAATTTAACCTAGCCAATAATGTCAAACCCTAATCTGTCATGACTAAATTTAACCTAGCCAATAATGTCAAACCCTAATCTGTCATGACTAAACTTAACCTAGCCAATAATGTCAAACCCTAATCTGTCATGACTAAACTTAACCTAGCCAATAATGCCAACCCCTAATTTGTCATGACTAAACTTAACCTACCCTTAAAGCCTTGAGTTTCACTCAAACTTAAGCCCTTTGCCAGAAAATCATGTTCCTATCTTGGTCTATTATTTTATGTTTACTTACTTTTTGTGGATGTTTCGTTCCCAGATAGTAAGTAGAACACACATACACACAGTCTTATTGAAATGGTGTCATGTATGTCCAGTCCCAAATCAGTCTCATGTCTCATCTGTTTTACTCAATTATAATGAGTATTCCCCATAGTCTGTCCCCATATTTGATGCTTCAGATTCAGAATTCTCTGCTACAGCCTTTGGTTATTTAAATAATGGGCTAAGAAATCATGTAACCATTTCTCATGACTGGTCGTGTCTGTCCTCCCGTACGGTCAAAGGCAGTTCTGTGGGTCGAGAGAACGGGCGATTTGGGCTCTGTGCCGCCACCAGGGGGCGTCCGTGGGCTCGTCTGTGGGCATTGTGGAGGCGTCCCGCCGAAGGTTTGTGGTGGACGCTCGTCTGGAGAACCGGGGGGAGAACGCTTACGGAACCACGCTCAATATCTCCCACTCCGACAACTTGCTCTTCTCCAGTCTCGTACTAAAGGTAGGAGAAGGACGAATAACCGCGTTTAGCGTCTGTCAGTGACCTAAGGGAAGATCCAGGTAAGACACTAATGGGTTAAGGACGTGCACCCAACACAATCTATTACCTGACAATGTACCAGAACACGGCCAAATGTACCAGAACACGGCCAAATGTACCAGAACACGGCCAAATAAACTGCAAGTTCTAAACCCGGCTGCGCCGTACCAGGTGACCGGGCATTAGTTTGATAAGCCATCTAGATATAAATATCTCCTAAGATAACAAGGACAACCGCTTTGTGATCGGACAGCTCATAGTTGGCACTCTGTCTTCACGCAGGACCACGATGACGGCGATATTGAATGCCGGGCAGAAGACAGGGAGAAGAACGTGCGGATCTGCAATGTCAGCTCCCCCTTTATGCGGTCACTGGCCCAGGTAACACAGTTACTGACTGCCCGGGTAACACAGTTACTGACTGCCCGGGTAACACAGTTACTGACTGCCCGGGTAACACAGTTACTGACTGCCCGGGTAACACAGTTACTGACTGCCCGGGTAACACAGTTACTGACTGCCCGGGTAACACAGTTACTGACTGCCCGGGTAACACAGTTACTGACTGCCCAGGTAACACACAGTTACTGAGTGCCCAGGTAACACAGTTACTGACTGCCCAGGTAACACAGTTACTGACTGCCCGGGTAACACACAGTTACTGACTGCCCGGGTAACACAGTTACTGACTGTCGGGTAACACAGTTACTGACTGCCCGGGTAACACAGTTACTGAGTGCCCAGGTAACACAGATACTGACTGCCCAGGTAACACAGTTACTGACTGCCCAGGTAACACAGTTACTGACTGTCCGGGTAACACAGTTACTGAGTGCCCAGGTAACACAGTTACTGACTGCCCAGGTAACACAGATACTGACTGCCCGGGTAACACAGTTACTGACTGCCCGGGTAACACAGTTACTGACTGCCCAGGTAACACACAGTTACTGAGTGCCCAGGTAACACAGATACTGACTGCCCAGGTAACACAGTTACTGACTGCCCGGGTAACACACAGTTACTGACTGCCCGGGTAACACAGTTACTGACTGTCCGGGTAACACAGTTACTGACTGCCCGGGTAACACAGTTACTGACTGCCCAGGTAACACAGTTACTGACTGCCCAGGTAACACAGTTACTGACTGTCCGGGTAACACAGTTACTGAGTGCCCAGGTAACACAGTTACTGACTGCCCAGGTAACACAGATACTGACTGCCCAGGTAACACAGTTACTGAGTGCCCAGGTAACACAGTTACTGACTGCCCAGGTAACACAGATACTGACTGCCCAGGTAACACAGTTACTGACTGCCCAGGTAACACAGTTACTGACTTATTTTACATTTCCTGCATGTATTTTACACTTTTATCTCAAGGTGTCTTTCCGGCTGGAGTTTGAGTTGAGTCACTCCATCTTCCTGGACCATGTAAGGGTTGTTCTGGACGCTGCCAGGTGATATATTTACACCTGTACATTATTATATTTCTAGACGTAAATCATGCTTGTTACACAGACACACACACATATTGTCATATTGATAAATTCATTCTATTGAGTGGTGTAGATCCAGTATGCTCAGATAACACCTTTTTTCCAACTCACCTGACGCATTACATTTTATTCTAGTCCCTAGCCAATATTAGCACATATCAATTCCTATGCGGACACTACCATTCATTAAATGAAAGTGGATGTGCTATGCGGACACTACCGTTCATTAAATTAAACTGGATGTGCTATGTGGACATTACCGTTCAAAAGCTTTAGAACTCCTCAATTTCTTCAGGTTTTGTTTGTTTTGTTGCAATTTAGGCTGTCGAGGTCAAAACTGACCCCAATTATTTCATGATGTTTTGTACACTACAGTGACGGGGAGGAGAACAATCCGGAAGACAACAGCAACAACATCTTCCATCTGCTGAAGTACGAGGCCGACCTCCTGTTCACAAGGTAGCTTTTGATGACCTTCTGAGGTTTAAAAGTTGTAAAGAGTTTTCTGAGTTATTTTGTATCATCCACCACATTTCTCTCCAAGGGAGTCCAAACCTCCACGTTTTGACATCAACATGGACACCTCTTGGAAGACAATCGACAGCAGTGGACAGAGGTTTAACCTTACTTACCATGTGAGTTTCTCACAACGTACCTTACAAAGGACATGCACACAAAGTGCTTGTCAAAGCTACCATGTGCCCACACACATGTTAGAAGACAAACATGAGTCCTAAGCAAAGTCTCAAGTTCCAAATAATAATGGACAAGTCTCAAGTTCCAAATAATAATGGACAAGTCTCAGGTTCCAAATAATAATGGACAAGTCTCAGGTTCCAAATAATAATGGACAAGTCTCAGGTTCCAAATAATAATGGACAAGTCTCAGGTTCCAAATAATAATGGACAAGTCTCAAGTTCCAAATAATAATGGACAAGTCTCAGGTTCCAAATAATAATGGACAAGTCTCAGGTTCCAAATAATAATGGACAAGTCTCAGGTTCCAAATAATAATGGACAAGTCTCAGGTTCCAAATAATAATGGACAAGTCTCAGGTTCCAAATAATAGTGGACAAGTCTCAGGTTCCAAATAATAATGGACAAGTCTCAGGTTCCAAATAATAATGGACAAGTCTCAGGTTCCAAATAATAATGGACAAGTCTCAGGTTCCAAAGTCTCAGGTTAATAAATGGACAAGTCTCAGGTTACAAATAATAATGGACAAGTCTCAGGTTCCAAATAATAATGGACAAGTCTCAGGTTCCAAATAATAATGGACAAGTCTCAGGTTCCAAATAATAATGGACAAGTCTCAGGTTCCAAATAATAATGGACAAGTCTCAGGTTCCAAATAATAATGGACAAGTCTCAGGTTCCAAATAATAATGGACAAGTCTCAGGTTCCAAATAATAATGGACAAGTCTCAGGTTCCAAATAATAATGGACAAGTCTCAGGTTCCAAATAATAATGGACAAGTCTCAGGTTCCAAATAATAATGGACAAGTCTCAGGTTCCAAATAATAATGGACAAGTCTCAGGTTCCAAATAATAATGGACAAGTCTCAGGTTCCAAATAATAATGGACAAGTCTCAGGTTCCAAATAATAATGGACAAGTCTCAGGTTCCAAATAATAATGGACAAGTCTCAGGTTCCAAATAATAATGGACAAGTCTCAGGTTCCAAATAATAATGGATTACATTTTCAAAGAATACCCCGCTTTTCAGTGGCTTACCTCAAACGAAAATTGCATTTTTATGTTCAAGTCAGTCAATGCAATTTGTCAGATATCTCATCATGTCTTCAGTTAGTTAACTTTCTTGTTCTATGCATTAATAGTAGTCTAGAACTTCTATCATCACGTCTATCCTATCATTTTATTCAGTCTTTTTATCTTTTTCTTGTATCAATGTACAGATCCAGAATCTGGGTTTCTTACCAGTTTCCGACTTGCAGTTAACTGTTGATGTGTTTGCCGTTACGATGGGTGGGAACCATCTGCTTCAGATCACCAATATCGACATTGATCCGGTGAATGTTTAATTCTTTAGTAAAACTATTGTTGCAGTGTGTCAATAATGTGTGTACTCTACACAAACCCAGTGTCAATAGTTTGTCTACTCTACACCAACCCAGTGTCAATAGTTTGTCTACTCTACACAAACCCAGTGTCAATAGTTTGTCTACTCTACACCAACTCAGTGTCAATAGTTTGTCTACTCTACACCAACCCAGTGTCAATAGTTTGTCTACTCTACACAAACCCAGTGTCAATAGTTTGTCTACTCTACCCAAACCCAGTGTCAATAGTTTGTCTACTCTACACCAACCCAGTGTCAATAGTTTGTCTACTCTACACCAACCCAGTGTCAATAGTTTGTCTACTCTACACAAAACCAGTGTCAATAGTTTGTCTACTCTACACCAACCCAGTGTCAATAGTTTGTCTACTCTACACCAACCCAGTGTCAATAGTTTGTCTACTCTACACCAACCCAGTGTCAATAGTTTGTCTACTCTACACCAACCCAGTGTCAATAGTTTGTCTACTCTACACAAACCCAGTGTCAATAGTTTGTCTACTCTACACCAACCCAGTGTCAATAGTTTGTCTACTCTACACAAACCCAGTGTCAATAGTTTGTCTACTCTACACAAACCCAGTGTCAATAGTTTGTCTACTCTACACAAACCCAGTGTCAATAGTTTGCCCACTCTACACAAACCCAGTGTCAATAGTTTGTCTACTCTACACAAACCCAGTGTCAATAGTTTGTCTACTCTACACAAACCCAGTGTCAATAGTTTGTCTACTCTACGCAAACCCAGTGTCAATAGTTTGTCTACTCTACGCAAACCCAGTGTCAATAGTTTGTCTACTCTACACAAACCCAGTGTCAATAGTTTGTCTACTCTACACCAACCCAGCGTCAATAGTTTGTCCACTCTACACAAACCCAGTGTCAATAGTTTGTATACTCTACACCAAGACAGTGTCAATAATTTGTATACTCTACACCAACCCAGTGTCAATAGTTTGTCTACTCTACACAAACCCAGTGTCAATAGTTTGTCTACTCTACACGAACCCAGTGTCAATAGTTTGTCTACTCTACACCAACCCAGTGTCAATAGTTTGTCTACTCTACACAAACCCAGTGTCAATAGTTTGTCCACTCTACACAAACCCAGTGTCAATAGTTTGTCTACTCTACACAAACCCAGTGTCAATAGTTTGTCTACTCTACACCAACCCAGTGTCAATAGTTTGTCTACTCTACACCAACCCAGTGTCAATAGTTTGTCCACTCTACACAAACCCAGTGTCAATAGTTTTTCTACTCTACACCAAGACAGTGTCAATAATTTGTATACTCTACACCAACCCAGTGTCAATAGTTTGTCTACTCTACACAAACCCAGTGTCAATAGTTTGTCTACTCTACACAAACCCAGTGTCAATAGTTTGTCTACTCTACACCAACCCAGTGTCAATAGTTTGTCTACTCTACACAAACCCAGTGTCAATAGTTTGTCCACTCTACACAAACCCAGTGTCAATAGTTTGTGTACTCTACACCAACCCAGTGTCAATAGTTTGTCTACTCTACACCAACCCAGTGTCAATAGTTTGTCTACTCTACACCAACCCAGTGTCAATAGTTTGTCTACTCTACACCAACCCAGGGTCAATAGTTTGTGTACTCTACACCAACCCAGTGTCAATAGTTTGTCTACTCTACACCAACCCAGTGTCAATAGTTTGTCTACTCTACACCAACCCAGTGTCAATAGTTTGTCTACTCTACACCAACCCAGTGTCAATAGTTTGTCTACGCCACACAAACCCAGTGTCAATAGTTTGTCCACTCTACACCAATCCAGTGACATCTGGTGTGTGAAAAGACCACTTAAACTGTGACTATGTGATTTCCATTTCAGCGATTAAGTTAACTTGAGTCCTTTTTTGACAAACTGTAAGAAGAGTTTATAAGCTTTTTTTTTTACCTCAGCAGTGCCAAAGCACTTTACAAGCACCTCAAACCACAAATAGCCTGAGTCCTGCAATATGCAGACAAATATAGCAGCTGGGAAAAACTCCAAGGCAGGAACCTAGAAAGCAACCTGCGTTTGACATTTTTATTAATGTACACAATTCTCCCAACAGGAAACTAATTTGGCAGAAACGGGACATTATTCGATTGAGTATATATTATAATTATGGCCCTTCGCTAGCTCTACAGTAAGTGTGCCTGTGTTTGTACTTAGCTATATCTTATTAACCCTCTCCCCGCCAGGTGGTCAGCTCTAACTGTGTCCTACCGAGCAGCACAACTCCAAACCACATTATTCCTGAAGATCTCACACACGTACCACAACTGGTAGGTCTCTCTGATGTGGTTCTGTACCCTGTAGCACTCCGGCAGATCGCTCCCGAATAAGACCGACTGCTAAATGACGGCTAAAATCTCATTAACATAAGAAACGAGTAAAAAATCTCATCGGCATGGTGTTATTGTCCGGTCTGTTTGGCCGCCGTAATGGTCTGTTCATATTGGCCTGACCCCGGTTTTGTGTTATACAGAATCACTCAAACAGCGTGGCGCTGCCAATTCAGTGCCGACTCTCCCTGCCTGCGTACCAGCTGGTCAGAGTGACGGTCAGCGGGCAGTTGCAGCTACAAGCCCTCCTCGCCGTGAGTTTCACTTTACGTCTGCACCCCACGGACATTTACAATGACGGTTCTCAGCTCTCTGGATAACTCCTTCAAAATGTGTCTGCTTCAGAGCTCTCTCTTGGGTCAAAAGCATTTCATAGTAAAGAAGTGTCAATTCTACTCGTTTATTTGACATTTTAGGTATCAGTTTATTGCAGCAGTAGTTCTGTCATTGTCAAACTCTTTTTTTCTGCTAGGTGAGGTTTAAGACCCTGACATTGGTTACAGCAGCCTCTATTGAGCTGAGTCCATCCAGTCTTATGTTCCTGCACGAGGAGAAGGCATCGAGACACGTAAGAGTCCGGGACTCCAACTCACAATGCGTTTACTTCCGAACACTTAATTAAAGCTTGTTGAAATTGGATGGTATGTGCAATGTGAAGTCTGCTTGTAGTGGGCCAGGGTTCGTTTTGATCTTGGATTATAGACATTGAGACTTTCAAAAGGGCAGTTGTTGATGTGACCAGCATAAACAGCATTTACCGTAACCGGTATCTCTGCAAACGGAGAGAAAAAGCTGCAGTAGCTCTAAATTGGGAGCAGGTTTATTCCTGGCTGTAATCTCCAGGTTGTGTGTGATGTTTGGCCACACTAGGTCGGCCTCTCAACACAGTGAGGCCTTACAACCTAGAACACAAGGAGACTCTGATGTTATCTGTTCAGATATGTGTGGTTATGGCGCCACCTGCTGACGGAAAGTGGTCACTAATTACGTTGCTGGTGGTCACCTTTGCTGTATTTAAAAAAAAGTAAATTTCCAACCAAACACAGAACACTGATAATAGTGTATTCATTTACATCACAATATGGCAGTAAATTGAAGAAACAAAAAAGTTTCTTGTGGAGATTTTTTGGCAGCATGTACGCCGGAGAAAAAACCATCTAGTGATAAAACGACAATGTTGTTTTATCTATTATAGTCCATCCTCACAAACCCTCACCATTGACACAACATAAAGTGAGTTTACCATGAACACCGTCTGGGTTGACACAGTGGGTTCCATCTGGAAGGTTCCCTCCTGGGTGGTCACAGTGGGTTCCATCTGGAAGGTTCCCTCCTGGGTGGTCACAGTGGGTTCCATCTGGAAGGTTCCCTCCTGGGTGGTCACAGTGGGTTCCCTCTGGAAGGTTCCCTCCTGGGGGAGCACAGCCGGAGGACTGAGGAGAGACAAACGTCTAGTTTTGATTACCAACTGCAGCTCCTGAGAGGGTCAGAGGTCAGGGATTAAGCAGAGCAGGGTGTTCAGTGAGATTAGTGACACGGTGCTCTGGCATAACCTCAACTCATCATATGTCCTTTTATGAATACTCATGTTTTAGACCACCTTTATAAGGCTTGCTGACATTAACCCCGACATCAACCCGGCCTCCTGAATAGCTTGTCGTTCGCCCTGTAGATAATGTTCTCATTTCATTCGCCCTGTAGATAATGTTGTCATTTGCCCTGTAGATAATGTTGTCATTCACCCCGGAAGATAATGTTGTCATTCGCCCTGTAGATAATGTTGTCATTCGCCCTGTAGATAATGTTGTCATTCGCCCTGTAGATAATGTTGTCATTCGCCCTGTAGATAATGTTGTCATTTGCCCTGTAGATAATGTTGTCATTCGCCCTGTAGATAATGTTGTCATTTGCCCTGTAGATAATGTTGTCATTCGCCACGGAAGATAATGTTGTCATTCGCCCTGTAGATAATGTTCTCATTTCATTCGCCCTGTAGATAATGTTCTCATTCGCCACGGAAGATAATGTTGTCATTCGCCCTGTAGATAATGTTGTCATTGCCCTGTAGATAATGTTCTCATTTCATTCGCCCTGTAGATAATGTTGTCATTTGCCCTGTAGATAATGTTGTCATTCACAGATAATGTTCTCATTCATTCGCCCTGTAGATAATGTTGTCATTCGCCCTGTAGATAATGTTGTCATTAATGTTGTCATTCGCCCTGTAGATAATGTTGTCATTCGCCCTGTAGATAATGTTGTCATTCGCCCTGTAGATAATGTTGTCATTTGCCCTGTAGATAATGTTGTCATTCGCCCTGTAGATAATGTTGTCATTTGCCCTGTAGATAATGTTGTCATTCGCCACGGAAGATAATGTTGTCATTCGCCCTGTAGATAATGTTCTCATTTCATTCGCCCTGTAGATAATGTTCTCATTCGCCACGGAAGATAATGTTGTCATTCGCCCTGTAGATAATGTTGTCATTCGCCCTGTAGATAATGTTGTCATTTGCCCTGTAGATAATGTTGTCATTCGCCCCGGAAGATAATGTTGTCATTTGCCCTGTAGATAATGTTGTCATTCGCCCTGTAGATAATGTTGTCATTCGCCCTGTAGATAATGTTGTCATTTGCCCTGTAGATAATGTTGTCATTCGCCCTGTAGATAATGTTGTCATTTGCCCTGTAGATAATGTTGTCATTCGCCACGGAAGATAATGTTGTCATTCGCCCTGTAGATAATGTTGTCATTTGCCCTGTAGATAATGTTGTCATTCGCCCTGTAGATAATGTTGTCATTTGCCCTGTAGATAATGTTGTCATTCGCCACGGAAGATAATGTTGTCATTTGCCCTGTAGATAATGTTGTCATTCGCCCTGTAGATAATAATGTCATTCGCCCTGTAGATAATGTTGTCATTCGCCCCGGAAGATAATGTTGTCATTTGCCCTGTAGATAATGTTGTCATTCGCCCTGTAGATAATGTTGTCATTCGCCCTGTAGATAATGTTGTCATTCGCCCCGGAAGATAATGTTGTCATTTGCCCTGTAGATAATGTTGTCATTCTCCCTGTAGATAATGTTGTCATTCGCCCTGTAGATAATGTTGTCATTCGCCCTGTAGATAATGTTGTCATTGCCCTGTAGATAATGTTGTCATTTGCCCTGTAGATAATGTTGTCATTTGCCCTGTAGATAATGTTGTCATTCGCCACGGAAGATAATGTTGTCATTCGCCCTGTAGATAATGTTGTCATTTGCCCTGTAGATAATGTTGTCATTCGCCCTGTAGATAATGTTGTAATTTGCCCTGTAGATAATGTTGTCATTCGCCACGGAAGATAATGTTGTCATTCACCCTGTAGATAATGTTGTCATTCGCCCTGTAGATAATGTTGTCATTCGCCCTGTAGATAATGTTGTCATTTGCCCTGTAGATAATGTTGTCATTCGCCCTGTAGATAATGTTGTCATTTGCCCTGTAGATAATGTTGTCATTCGCCACGGAAGATAATGTTGTCATTCGCCCTGTAGATAATGTTGTCATTCGCCCTGTAGATAATGTTGTCATTCGCCCTGTAGATAATGTTGTCATTCGCCCCGGAAGATTATGTTGTCATTTGCCCTGTAGATAATGTTGTCATTCGCCCTGTAGATAATGTTGTCATTTGCCCTGTAGATAATGTTGTCATCCGCCCTGTAGATAATGTTCTCATTTCATTCGCCCTGTAGATAATGTTGTCATTTGCCCTGTAGATAATGTTGTCATCCGCCTTGTAGATAATGTTGTCATTTCATTCGCCCTGTAGATAATGTTGTCATTTGCCCTGTAGATAATGTTGTCATCCGCCCTGTAGATAATGTTCTCATTTCATTCGCCCTGTAGATAATGTTGTCATTTGCCCTGTAGATAATGTTGTCATCCGCCCTGTAGATAATGTTCTCATTTCATCCGCCCTGTAGATAATGTTGTCATTCGCCCTGTAGATAATGTTGTCATTCGCCCTGTAGATAATGTTGTCATTCGCCCTGTAGATAATGTTGTCATTCGCCCTGTAGATAATGTTGTCATTTGCCCTGTAGATAATGTTGTCATTTGCCCTGTAGATAATGTTGTCATTCGCCCCGGAAGATAATGTTGTAATTTGCCCTGTAGATAATGTTGTCATTCGCCCTGTAGATAATGTTGTAATTTGCCCTGTAGATAATGTTGTCATTCGCCCTGTAGATAATGTTGTCATTCGCCCTGTAGATAATGTTGTCATTTGCCCTGTAGATAATGTTGTCATTTGCCCTGTAGATAATCCTGGAGATGAGAAAAGAGGAAGATTACAGGATTCCTGTCTGGATTATCGTGGGGAGCATGCTGGGAGGTCTGCTCCTGCTTGCACTGCTAATCCTGGTCCTGTGGAAGGTATTGATCAATCACCACCCAATATCAATAATATCAATCACTAATCAGACTGGCTGTGGGTACAAATATCACTCACTAATCAGACCAACTGGCTGTGGGTGATTGTTTCACAGTCTAGTTGAATTAAGAAATCATTATTTTGAAATGTTTATGGAATCAGTTTATCAGAGTATCAAAATGACGTGTATAAAATACTTTTAAATTACGTTTTACCCCGCTGACCAACCTGTGGTTAAAATCTAGTTGCTTGTTTTAGTGGCAACCAGATGGGTTTCACTAATTTCTCCGTCTTCCCAGTTGGGCTTCTTCAACAGGCAGAAACAACAGAAGGACGAGGGAGGGCAGGTGGCCAATGAGAAGACAGCAGAGGAGCGGTAACCGTGGCGACGTTGCAGACCCACATCAGCCCCATCACTCAGGGACCCCCCCCGCCTGGACAGTACCTGTATTGCACTGCTGAGCAATCACTCGCCGGTTTGGGGAACGGGACAAGCTTCCCACGTGTCTACCGCTGAGGAACCTGGGCCGGCTGACTCCAGACCAGACTGGAAGAGGTCCTGGTGACCAGTCAGCCCCTATAAGAACTGTCGTCATTTACATCACCAAACATGCCTTAAACCAGACCGGTGACCGTAGAAGTGTGCGGCCTCCCGCGTGTGTGGACAAAAAAAAACTGTCAGACACACAACTGCCGATATTAACGAAGGATTTGATTTATTTTTTAGCCGCCGTTACGGAGCTCCTGAAATACTCAGCAGCAACGCAAAGCATTTATTCTGGGGAGAAAATGCTGCTTACAGACATTTTATATTCCATTAGCGAATGCAATGTCCTATAGCTGACGCACTTTGTTGTGTATAAAGATAAACTTGAATTGTGTACATATACCCAACTGCCTTCACCTACGTTGCACAACGAGGATGCTCTAAAATGTGGTGAGACAATATCAGTGCAAGATCTCAAGGAAAATGCAATGACGGCCATGTAAATTAATAAAGCATGTTGTTTATATTAAGAACTGGCGTTCTCTGTAAACCAAGGAAATCTGTTGATGTTCTGCAACCTAACCTGGTGGAACGCCACACCAGGCACAACACAATGGTGCCTTAAACTTGACCGGTTATCAGAACCGCATCATACTTGACGTCCATTAAAACAGGGGAAACAACTAAACCACTGAGAAATACCTGGAAACAGAGGGGGAATTGGTAAGCTTTCACGTGGGACGACATGCGTGTGTGTGTCAGGAGAATCATCCGTTTTGGAGAACATTTAAGCTAGCCGCGGCACTGACTCAACTCCGAGGCCATCTGGTATGTTGATATGTAGGTCACTGAATGCAACCGTGGGAGCATTTAGGCAGTACCCGCTCTGAACGCAGTACCCGCTCTGAACGCAGTACCCGCTCTGAACGCAGTACCCGCTCTGAACGCAGTACCCGCTCTGAACGCAGTACCCGCTCTGAACGCAGTACCCGCTCTGAACGCAGTACCCGCTCGGTACGCAGTACCCGCTCTGAACGCAGTACCCGCTCTGAACGCAGTACCCGCTCGGTACGCAGTACCCGCTCGGTACGCAGTACCCGCTCGGTACGCAGTACCCGCTCTGCGCAGTACCCGCTCTGAACGCAGTACCCGCTCTGAACGCAGTAC
This sequence comes from Dallia pectoralis, assembly GCA_029465975.1. Taxonomy (NCBI): domain Eukaryota; kingdom Metazoa; phylum Chordata; class Actinopteri; order Esociformes; family Umbridae; genus Dallia; species Dallia pectoralis. Next base: position 17,005,359 of record CM055745.1, read on the forward strand.
CCGCTCTGAACGCAGTACCCGCTCTGAACGCAGTACCCGCTCTGAACGCAGTACCCGCTCTGAACGCAGTACCCGCTCTGAACGCAGTACCCGCTCTGAACGCAGTACCCGCTCTGAACGCAGTACCCGCTCTGAACGCAGTACCCGCTCTGAACGCAGTACCCGCTCTGAACGCAGTACCCGCTCTGAACGCAGTACCCGCTCTGAACGCAGTACCCGCTCTGAACGCAGTACCCGCTCTGAACGCAGTACCCGCTCTGAACGCAGTACCTGCTCGGTACGCAGTACCCGCTCTGAACGCAGTACCCGCTCTGAACGCAGTCGCCACGTTACAGTTCCCCTCTGGATACTGTAGAAAACAAATGTTAACACTTTTGGTGGTGAGCTGGTTAAGTTTTGGTTACGTTCTGGACCCGGCTGTAAGCAATTGCATTGCCGTATCAATAAGGGGAGAGATTACAAGTCAGTAAGAAAGCATTTTGTATTAACTGAGAACGTTTTCATTGCAAGTACTAAAGAAAATAAATCTTATAACAACCGTATCACATTCAATACTATTCCAGTTCCACATAGTTGATGAATTTTCCATTTGATTCTCCAACATAAATCATATTAACAACTTTACATTAAAATAAGAATGAAAAATACCAAGAGCTCATAGATTTATTGTGAAGCAGAGCTTTAATGAACAGGCAGTCTCTGCAGCTATGGCCACATCTGTAATGTCTCACACAAATGCACAGTCCCTTTCAACAGACAAATGTAAACTGACGGGGGAAAAGGAGTTCAACTGTCTTTGGGTTCTAATGCATCCACCACGTCTCCACTTATCAGCCCAAATCCAAATGTTAAAATAGAAATACCTGATACATACATACATACATACATACATACATATACATACATACATACATACATACATACATACATACATACATACATACATACATACAATCTCCACCCACAAAAGAAATGTAAAACAGACAATTGTACAATTAAAGTCCAATATGATCCAATCAATGGAGACTGAATGGCAACTCAATGATCACAGTATAATAACTTGGACGAAAATCGGAAAAAACATGCAGACATCCCCTTCTGTCCTCAGCTTTAATCTCTGACCATCTGAAACCCAAACCAGCAAACAACTCCAGCCATTGGTTATTACAGACAAACGGTGACGTGCATTATGGGAAAGGCCTGGGCTGCGGACCAACATGATTTAACCCAATTGGGAACAGTCCCGTCCCACAGACTTACTCTCAGCATGCGCACACACACACACACACACACACACACACACGAATAGGAGGACATGATTTAACCCAATTGGGAACAGTCTGGTCCCAGTCTTACTCTCAGCATGCGCGCGCACACACACACACACACACACACACGACTAGGAGGACATGATTTAACCCCATTGGGAACAGTATGGTCCCAGTCTTACTCTCAGCATGCGCGCACACACGCGACTAGGAGGACATGATTTAACCCCATTGGGAACAGTATGGTCCCAGTCTTACTCTCAGCATGCGCACACACACACACACACACACACGACTAGGAGGACATGATTTAACCCCATTGGGAACAGTCCCGTCCCAGTCTTACTCTCAGCATGCGCGCACACACACGCACACACACACACACACACGACTAGGAGGACATGATTTAACCCCATTGGGAACAGTCGAAAGACGAAGAGAACGGAGGACCTGCTCACAGCGCCATAACTATTTTAAAGGCTGATACCTGGTGATGCTCAACCAATACGTCCATCTCCACAGGGAGACGCTGATAACATATCCTCACACTGAATAAAGGAAAGTAAGGGCAGCCTCACAACCCACATGCGTTGGCAGAAAGCAGATATCTAGGACTGCTTATTTCCAAAAGCCAAATGAAAACAATATTACAGCCAGTCACAGGAACATCGACAACCAGTTGCCATTGGTGTAAAAAAAGAGCTAATTGTGCATCTTTTCCAGTATGTTTTTAATTAAAAATATATGTTCAAACATTCATTCTTAAATAAACCTTTAAAAGTAAAATATTGTGTGTGTGTGTGTGTGTGTGTGTGGGGGGGGGGGGCTCCTGTTGAATATAAAGTGCTGACCAGCAGTTGACAGAAGAATCCTATTCATACGAGTCAATAATTCATTTTCAGTTGGGAACAAAACCTAGGAAGACAATCACAAGGCCAAAACAGAGAATTAGTAAAGCCAACAAAAAGTCACAATGTCGTTGTCATAGTTTAACAACTTTGACTGGCCGCTTTCCAAAAAGATGTTCTGTTTGAAGACATTTTCTGTCACCCACCTAGATTTTAAATACTACCTGCACAGGGCCCTCTCTGACTGGCGCTCATTTGCTCACAAACACACTTCCACACCCACAGAACCAACCCCCATAATCAATGTAACGAAGTATTAAAACAACACAGCATCTTAATAAGGCAAAAAACAATCAAAAGAGAGCGACACATTTCCATCGTTTGCAAACCCAGCTGTGCGTCTGGGAAACGGGACTTGTGCCATACAAGCAGCCACACCTACTGTAGTGACAAACGTGTGGATGCTCAGCTGTGCCGAGCAGTCTCTTTGGAACACCGGTCACGAGGTCATGTTTAAGGGACCGTCTTAAAAGTACACCGTTATCTGGTGCCTGTCAATCAAAAACGCCAAGCGAGAGGAGAATTTCCCCCGTCTGCCAAAGAACGCCCGGAACAACCGCGAGACGTTCCTCCAAGTTACTCCACAGCCAGCACCTGTATAATGTCTCAAAAAACGATGTTGAAAAGTAAACAGGAACAAGTGTCCTCGGCATTGTTTGAAGAAGCCCCCACCGCTCGGACAAACGGATCAATGGAACTCCACAAACTCTTCCAAGGTTTTCGGGATCTGGTTTCGGTAACCGATTCGGTGGCGGCGCACGGCCCGAGCCGCCAGACACTTCAGGCTCATCTTCATCTGGGTCTTGAGTAGGATCTCCGACACGCCCGTCGTGCTCTTGTCCAGCGGCGTCTTCTTCTGCCGGTTGGTCATGTCCGTGTGGGCGCCCGCTTCCACCAGGCTGATGATGATGGCGTGCAGCGTGAGGAAGTCGCTGATGGGCCGGTTGTACTGCACGATGACGTGCAGCGGGCTGTTGCCGTCGTTGTCCACGGCGTTGGCCTGCGCACCGCACTCCAGCAGCAGCTTGGCGACCTGCGCGTTGGGGAAGCTGCACACGTCGTTGGTGTGGAAGTCGTCCACCGGCGTGCTGGAGCTGGTGGCCAGGTGCAACAGGGAGGAGCCGTCCCGCGACCGCGGGTCCAGCTGGATCAGGTTGTAGATCTGCTTGTTGACGCGGGCGCGCTCCTCGTCGCAGCAGGTCGTCTTGGTGCTGATGCACGCCAGGTAGAGGAAGGTGAACACGTTGGACTCGTAGTTGTCCAGCGCCGCCGGGAGCTCGGCCTCGGGCGCCGTCTCCACCCGGACCTTGCTCCGCTGGATCTCCAGCACGCTGCAGCACAGCACCCGTTCCACCGGCTCGGCCTTGACCGGCTCCTTCAGGTGCACCATCTGGGAGAACACCTGGGCGAAGCGCAGCAGGTCTTTGTGCGTGTTCCGGTTGCCCTTCTGGCGCAGGTGTAGCGCGTGCAGCCACAGCCGTATGCACCGGTCGAACTCCATGTTGTCGGCGTACACAGCGCCGCGGTAGATGATGGGGTGGGACACGTCGATGTTGTCCGAGCCCAGGATGCGCTCGCGCGCCATCAGGCCCTCCATGTGCAGCGCGTCGCGGTCCCCCCGGATGCCCTCCAGCTCACGCGGACTGCGGCACTCGCTCCGGCCGCCGTAGGCCTCGACGGGCGGCACGGCTTCCTTGGCGATGACGGCGCCGAGGTCCCGGTAGCGCTCCAGCATGGCCAGGTACAAGTAGTGGTAGGTCTTGAGGATGTCGTAGTTCTCACGGTCGTTGGCGAACGACGCGCCCAGTAGCTCCAGGGCTTCGATGCGGCTGCGCGGGTCGCAGTCAGCGTGCGACAGCAGCAGCTCCACCACGTCGGCCTTGCAGCTCTCCGCCGCCACTTTGAGGGGCGTCATGCCGTGGCCGTTCACCACCATGGCCGCTTGGCAGCGCACCAGCTCCTTGACAATGTCCAAGTGGCCCGCCTCTGCGGCGAAGTGCAGGGCAGTGGCCCCGCAGTGGGCCTTGGCGTTGGGGTCGGCGCCGCGCTCCAGCAGGAAGCCCACCACGTCGGCGTGGCCCTTGTAGGCGGCGATCATCAGGCACGTGTTGTCGTACTTGTTGGCGATGCCGATGTTGGCCTGGTGCTCCACCAGGTACTTCACGATGTCCAGGCGGCCATCGAAGCAAGCCGCCCTCAGGGGCGTGGAGTTTGTGACGGTGGTGTGATTCACGTTGGCCTTGTGACACACCAGCTGGCGGACCACCTCAAAGTGCCCCGCGCCGGCCGCACACCACAGCGCCGTGGCCCCGTCAATGACATACCTGCAATAAAAGAGAGGGATGGAGTTTACCGGCAATACAATTACGCCTGAAAACACAATGACAGTCAGCGAACAAGATGTGCAATAACTCGATCCATAAATGAACACTAACCCGTCAAATCGGACCGTGCCAGTCTGCTCAGTATCCACCCGGTAGTGATCCAGCAGCAATCGCACAACTTTGTCGTGTCCGTTTCGGGCTGCGATGATGAGTGGGGTTGACCTTTGCCCGGCCAGGTGGGTCACGTAACCCAGTAAATATCGGGTCTCCGCCTCGGAGTGGTTGAGCAGCAAGGCGGCTAGCGTGAGGACGCGACCCTCTGCGGCCGCTTTGTACACGTACCCGGCCAGCGACTCCATCCGGGCCCCCCCGCCGGTCGCCTAGGCACCGACGGCTTCTTCTTCGCAAGTCTCGCCCACTGGATGCACTACAGAGCGGTCCGCCTCCCATTAAAACACCGAGACAAGCCTCACACTGCGCGTTCACATGAAACACGGACGCAAACGCGGTGGAGAATTCGTTAGACGAAAACCCATTTGTTTTTTTGTCAATGCACCAAACGAGCCAAATAAATACGTGTTCGTCTTGTTTATCTTGTGTAACTTTTCTCTCGCAAGGAAGAGCTGCGAGTTAGCTAATGTTAATGCCGATGCTAGCGAGTAGCCTACAGCTAAGCTAATTAGCATAGCATAATGTTAATGCCTCCGTTAAGGCTGATGCTAGCGAGTAGCCTACAGCTAAGCTAATTAGCATAGCATAATGTTAATGCCTCAGTTAGGGCTGATGCTAGCGAGTAGCCTAAAACTAAGCTAATTAGCTTAGCATAATGTTAAAGCCTCAGTTAGGACTGATGCTAGCGAGTAGCCTACAGCTAAGCTATTAGCTTAGCACGCTAATGTGCTAACGTTCAAACCTCAAGTACCACAATCTGAATGGCACCAACTCCATGCTGTTGAATCTAACCTGTCTTAAATGCCATCTGTTTCAACCGTTGTTTCAAAAGTACGCGAAGTCAATAGCAAACGTGTCCGGATATATCTCAGAAATATAAATGTTTTGAAAGGTGTGCACGGCTACCTTTAACCTTTGCCGACCGAAATACGTGCCGATGTGATTGTGTCCTCTCAAATGTCTCCGGCCAGAAAATGTTAACCACAATGTTTAACTGTCCGGTTTTGCATGAAAGACGTGTTTGCGCTTTTCACGCAAATAGCATAACCATCTTGGACAAATGTAATAACAGCGTATTTGATTGGGTTTTAGATTACCAGGATACATACAATGATGTTGATCATGTTTTAAATAAAAGGACAGTGAGATTGTGGGAACGTAAGATTCACTACGGTAGCTTAATTAGAAAGATTTTGACTTTTATCGTCAATAAAATAAAAATATATAATTTTCGATCTGCCAAGATTGCGAACAGGATTCACTACATTTTGCCATTACACTGACATCTGTACGTTTTTTAATAGAAACGCATTTACTCCGCTGCCATGTTTAAGGGACCGTCTCTAAAGTGCACCCTTTTCTGTTGCCTGTCAATGAACAACGCCAACAGCTCTGGGATATTAGAACTTTCAACTATTACCATGAGAAATGCGTACACCCCTACTAATATATGTAAACCTCACATAAACATGTGCAAAGCCAAGCGTCAGCAGGAGTGATGTAAAGCACCAGCCACTGGACCATAGATAGACCCTGGAGCAGTAGATCTGTGTTCTCACTGTTATTTACTATCTGACAAGTCTACCTTCTAAAGCATTTGTATTCAAATACATTTTTACTTTCAGCTATATATTGAATAAATTGAAGAAACCTCCAGGGACAACTGCTTTCTCCTCAACATCCCTTAGCTTTCTATTTCCGCTATTGAAACGTTTTTTTTCAAGGAATTTTTATTCAAATAAATTTCAATAGCTCAGCCCCAATGAAACGTATATAAAAACACATATATTCTTGAGTTACGGTCATTTACACACCAGGGGTCACGGACACTTCTGTAAGTATCCCCAAACAGATCTTATCCGGCTCACATTGAACAGGTTTGTAAGGTTCGTACCTGATTCTTGTGGTATCACACGGAGGCCCTGGTTTGCAGGGCTTGTCCGACCTCAGTGCTGCCTGCTACGTTACTGGGAGCTGAGATATACATGATGTACTACAAGCAAATAAGGCCGATCATCTCCTAACAAGGTACATATGTGAAGGTCTGGATAGATTAGATGGTACGCAAACAATCGGTTCTTGTAGTCAACGTGTTTGATGCAAGAGTAAAAATTCTTTAGAAAGGTTAAAAAATAAAGCTTTATTATAAAAATAAATGTCCCACAGCCAAGCTGTACACATAGATTTTTTTGTCATGCCATTGCTGTACAGATTGCTGGTTTTATATAGACATAGAAGCTGTATAAGCTTTTCCTCCTGATCCAAAAAGGTTTAGACCGAAACATCGTCTCTGTACAATTGATAAAGAATGTATTTGTCCTGTGCTGCAGCCCCAGTTCTACCTCAACCCGTGGGTCATTTTCACTATCCAGAACTAGTTACTGGACTGTGGGAGGCCAATTATCACGGTGAGTGGATGGCATACAGTGAACGCTTCAGTGACCTGAATTAGAATGCCTGTGCAGCTATTACATTTATAGGGTAGATGACCTTTCAGACATGGGTTCTGAAAACCTAATTTATCTGCATCATCCTTGATGACACTGTCACAGCATTTGGGCACATATTGGGGACATATTGGGCACATATTGGGCACATATTGGGCACACATTGGGGACACATTGGGCACACATTGGGGACACATTGGAGACACATTGGAGACACATTGGGCACACATTGGATTGGGGACACATTGGGGACACATTGGGCACACATTGGGCACACATTGGGGACACATTGGGCACACATTGGGCACACATTGGGGACACATTGGGCACACATTGGGGACACATTGGGACACATTAAGGACACATTAGTTTGAGTAATTTAGCACACACTCATATTCAAAGCAACATACAAAAGTAATTAGGCTTTAACTGTGTTGCTCAAGGACAAAACTATTGGGGCTTGGGAATTTGCTTTAATGACCTCATCCATCTGCTGTGCCGTTGTGTATTCACGGGAAAATGTAGTTGGAAGTTGGAGGCGAAGCTGTGAAAAGTCAATCGTTGTTAAACCCCTAATGACAAGTAATAGGGCAGAATTGATGCACTGCGTGACCTTTTACATTACTTTTACTCATTTGCTCATTACTTGTGTTCATTAGAATCATTTGAATAAATGCAGAAATTATATATTTATTACCCACATGTAGATTCATTTGAGATTTAATACTATTATGATGAAAAGTTCCATTCAATGTGGCAGGTAACATGACAATACTTCTATACTCTTTGCTCAATAGTTTCCTAACTGTACAGCACCTTAAAGCTGAGACATCCAGATTAAAATGAAATTCTGTATTCGTTCAGTGTCATACGTTTAATGAGATGATGTTCACTGTTGGCAGATTACCAGCATGTGAATCACTTCTCAAGGGAAAAAAGGGTGGAGCACCTGGGTGGGGCAATAGGGTGGAGCACCTGGGTGGAGGACCTGGGTGGGGCAATAGGGTGGAGCACCTGGGTGGGGCAATAGGGTGGAGCACCTGGGTGGGGCAATAGGGTGGAGCACCTGGGTGGGGCAATAGGGTGGAGGACCTGGGTGGGGCAATAGGGTGGGGCAATAGGGTGGAGCACCTGGGTGGGGCACCTGGGGTGGGGCAATGGAGCACCTGGGTGGAGCACCTGGGTGGGGCAATAGGGTGGAGCAATAGGGTGGAGCACCTGGGTGGGGCAATAGGGTGGAGCACCTGGGTGGGGCAATAGGGTGGAGCACCTGGGTGGGGCAATAGGGTGGAGCACCTGGGTGGGGCAATAGGGTGGAGCACCTGGGTGGGGCATGGGTGGAGCACCTGGGTGGAGCACCAGGGTGGGGCAATAGGGTGGAGCACCTGGGTGGGGCAATAGGGTGGGTGGAGCACCTGGGTGGGGCAAGAGGGTGGAGCACCTGGGTGGGGCAATAGGGTGGAGCACGTGGGTGGGGCAATAGGGTGGAGCACCTGGGTGGGGCAATAGGGTGGAGCACCTGGGTGGGTGGAGGACCTGGGTGGGGCAATAGGGTGGAGCACCTGGGTGGGGCAATAGGGTGGAGCACCTGGGTGGGGCAATAGGGGACCTGGGTGGGGCACCTGGGTGGGGCAATAGGGTGGAGCACCTGGGTGGGGCAATAGGGTGGAGGACCTGGGTGGGGGGTGGAGCACAATAGGGTGGAGCACCTGGGTGGAGCACCTGGGTGGGGCAATAGGGTGGAGCACCTGGGTGGAGGCACCTGGGTGGGGCAATAGGGTGGAGCACCTGGGTGGAGCACCTGGGTGGGGCAATAGGGTGGAGCACCTGGGTGGGGCAATAGGGTGGAGCACCTGGGTGGGGCAATAGGGTGGAGCACCTGGGTGGGGCAATAGGGTGGAGCACCTGGGTGGGTGGGGTGGAGCACCTGGGTGGGGCAATAGGGTGGAGCACCCTGGGTGGGGCAATAGGGTGGAGCACCTGGGTGGGGCAATAGGGTGGGCACCTGGGTGGGGCAATAGGGTGGAGCACCTGGGTGGGGAGGGTGGGGGAGCACCTGGGTGGAGCACCTGGGTGGGGCAATAGGGTGGAGCACCTGGGTGGGGCAATAGGGTGGAGCACCTGGGTGGGGCAATAGGGTGGGGCAATAGGGTGGAGGACCTGGGTGGGGCAATAGGGTGGGGCAATAGGGTGGAGCACCTGGGTGGGGCAATAGGGTGGAGCACCTGGGTGGGGCAATATGGTGGGGCACCTGTGCCTGTGAAACAATGAGAAAGACAGACGGAGGGCAGATGCCCTGAGCATTATAAGTCCGCCATTGTGCATTATTCACTCGGCTAAGATAAGTCGCTTTTGTAGCCCTCTAGGCTTAGAATTATTTATGGACTAAATTCACAAAGTCACACTGCTGGTGCAGTTTTGTTACTCAGCCTGTCGCCCAAATGCTGCTTGGAAGTAAAATGCTGGAACAGTTGAACAACGTTTCAGACTGGAAGGTAAAATGAAAGACAAGAAAATAATTTCAAAGGCATTGAATGTTGTAGGTGCTTTTGGACATAAGTGTCAGATGAACGGTATATATTCGTCTCTTTTGCGACATTTGAAAAGTTATTTGTGTCAAAACATTATGGAGTGGTTTCAAATTAATCACAAATTAAAACAAGTGTTTTTAACTATTGGCTTGATATATGTCCAGGAAACCGCCGATAAGTGAAAATATGTAACAGGTGGTTTTTACTCTAAAATGTATATTATATATATATTCAATTTATTTTATATTCAATAATTATCACACCCGTTGCGAAGTGTTTCTTCGATTTTTGTCAACCGTGCATCTTACTGTAGGTGTTAGTCTGCTGATCTTCTAATTGAATATGAAGTCAAAGGCTATATCTCTCCTGCGTTCGGCTCTCACTTCCTGAAAGACACCATCACAGTGCTGGACCAACAAGTCTGATCCACGACGGCTCCACCTCGCGACTAATTGGACTTGAAGGATCTGTTAGGATCAGTTGGTGTGGTGTTTAGTTCACCATACGTGCTCATGTTAACACTGTATCAATTACACCCAATGTAAAGCTCACAGATGCAGAACAAACCGGATCCGACCAGGGTACGGTCAAAGCACCAGCCACCATGGTGAGTTCTTCCTGTATAATAGTTGTGTAAATTAGTATAAATATTGTAGTTATCCGTCTCCAGATCACTGTTACAAATAGAAATGTAGTGCTTTTGTTTCTTCATTGTAGGCAAAATTCCTGACACAAGATCAAATAAACGGTAAGATGCCTTTTAATTTATTATATAAGTTGATAATTGGATTGGGTCAAAGTTAAAACAATTCTATGACTTTGTATAATTATATGTTGTACATAGTACGAGCATGACTTGTTTCAGTAATCCTTTGAAATTAATTGCTTTTTTAAATTGAAAAAGGTTTTTATAATGTTATAACGTTGGACTGCAGAATGTCCTCTATCTTTATACTGAATCAAAATTGGATCAAGAACTGCAATCTTTGTCTATTTCTCAGAATAAGCGTTACCAGGGTCACTTGGCATTGCTTGTACGTTGACGTGAATGGAGGTTAATTAGAAATGCTTTTCCGTCTGCCTGCCACAACACAATGCTCCATTTGTGCCCCTGTTATTGTTGAAAACACACACACAACGTCAATGCTTCTTTCTGCAGCCATATGTTGTCAAATGTCTATGTTAAAACCAGTAAATATATTAGGGGTTGTAGAGGACTAGTGTTTATACGAGTATATATTTGATGCCTCCCAGCATATCTTCTGTCCTTCTGTGTTTGCCTTTAAGTAGGCAGCATGCGCTTCTCTGGGAGATCACAGCATATCCTGACGGCAGTAATCCCTAATAAAAGATTAACTAGCTGTGACTGAATATTCTCCCTGAGGGCTGTGGCTGGCCACTATCTGTCAATTAAACTAATTACATTTGCGTAACAAGATTATTTGAACGTATACAATTACAATATAAACAGAAATGTCAAAGATTTGACCATAAATATTACACAGGTAAAGTAAGGGGGAGGTGTAAAATGGCAGTCCACCTGTTCCAGCAATTTCCAATTAGGGATGTATAGTAATTACATTTAATTTTGACCTCTAGGGAAAATCAAGTAAAAGCCTAGACAGAAATACTAATGTATGAGCCGATTGCTATACTCTGAAAACAGAAACCTTCCTCTTTTTCACAGAATTCAAAGAATGCTTCTCGCTCTACGACAAGAAGCACAAGGGAAAGATCGAAGCAAAAGACCTGATCACAGCAATGCGTTGCCTTGGCGTCAGTCCCACCTTCATCGAGGTTGACAGGCACCTGCAGATCTACAAGATCGGTAACACGTCGTATAGGTTGTCATACTGGCCCCTTATAGGTTGTCATACTGGCCCTTATAGGTCGTCATACTGGCCCCTTATAGGTCGTCATACTGGCCCTTATAGGTCGTCATACTGGCCCCTTATAGGTCGTCATACTGGCCCCTTATAGGTCGTCATACTGGCCCCTTATAGGTCGTCATACTGGCCCCTTATAGGTCGTCATACTGGCCCCTTATAGGTCGTCATACTGGCCCCTTATAGGGTACTGGCCCCTTATCATACTGGCCCCTTATAGGTCGTCATACTGGCCCCTTATAGGTCGTCATACTGGCCCCTTATAGGTCCATACTGGCCCCTTATAGGTCGTCATACTGGCCCCTTATAGGTCGTCATACTGGCCCCTTATAGGTCGATCATACTGGCCCTTATAGGTTATATACTGGCCCCTTATAGGTCGTCATACTGGCCCCTTATAGGTCGTCATACTGGCCCCTTATAGGTCGTCATACTGGCCCCTTATAGGTCGTCATACTGGCCCCTTATAGGTCGTCATACTGGCCCCTTATAGGTCGTCATACTGGCCCCTTATAGGTCGTCATACTGGCCCCTTATAGGTCGTCATACTGGCCCATTATAGGTCGTCATACTGGCCCCTTATAGGTCGTCATACTGGCCCCTTATAGGTCGATATACTGGCCCCTTATAGGTCGTCATACTGGCCCCTTATAGGTCGTCATACTGGCCCCTTATAGGTCGTCATACTGGCCCCTTATAGGGCGTCATACTGGCCCCTTTAGGTCGTCATAGGTCGTCATACTGGCCCCTTATAGGTCGTCATACTGGCCCCTTATAGGTATAGGTCATACTGGCCCCTTATAGGTCGTCATACTGGCCCCTTATAGGTCGTCATACTGGCCCATTATATATACTGGCCCCTTATAGGTCGATATACTGGCCCCTTATAGGTCGTCATACTGGCCCCTTATAGGTCGTCATACTGGCCCCTTATAGGTCGTCATACTGGCCCCTTATAGGTCGTCATACTGGCCCCTTATAGGTCGATATACTGGCCCCTTATAGGTCGATATACTGGCCCCTTATAGGTCGTCATACTGGCCCCTTATAGGTCGTCATACTGGCCCCTTATAGGTCGTCATACTGGCCCCTTATAGGTCGTCATACTGGCCCCTTATAGGTTGATATACTGGCCCCTTATAGGTCGTCATACTGGCCCCTTATAGGTCGTCATACTGGCCCCTTATAGGTTGATATACTGGCCCCTTATAGGTCGTCATACTGGCCCCTTATAGGTCGTCATACTGGCCCCTTATAGGTCGTCATACTGGCCCCTTATAGGTCGTCATACTGGCCCCTTATAGGTCGTCATACTGGCCCCTTATAGGTCGTCATACTGGCCCCTTATAGGTTGATATACTGGCCCCTTATAGGTTGATATACTGGCCCCTTATAGGTTGATATACTGGCCCCTTATAGGTTGTCTACGTTCCTGGTGCATAAATCAATGACTCCTCCTCTGATCTTTCATTAGATAAGAACGGGGAGCTGGACTTCTCCACGTTCCTGACCATCATGCATCGTCAGATGCAACAGGAGGACCCGAGGGCGGAGATCCTGGAGGCCATGAGGATGACGGACAAGCAGAAGAAGGGTTACATTCTGGTTTCAGAGCTCCGGGCCAAGCTCACTGGGCTGGGAGAGAAGCTCACGGATAAAGAAGGTAGGTCTCAGTAACACTATCTGCAGGGTCATGGTACCTAGTGGGCTATAGTGTTCGTTCTAAAAGACACGGGTTCGAATCCCTGTGTGATTAAGGAGAAAGATCCTGTTGTTCTATTCCTGACGATGATCAATCACCCTAATTGACTAAAATAGCCAACACCAGAATCCCAATAAAAACGGCAACATGTGATACTAGTTCGTTTTGCATTTAATCGATTATTGTACCTATAATTAACTAATTTTAGTGTTGCTTTAAAGGAAGTCTGTGTTTCATGTAAGCTTGCCCCAGCCCTGTGTTCTGATGACCATGTAATTCTTCCCAGGACAGGGTGAAGTTTGTCGAAATGCTTGCTTCAATTACCTTTACAAAAACATATAGTAGCTTATATTCACCCAATGTTGATCAAATTAATCTTATCAGTCCACATGTAGTTTACACAATTATCAAAACGCTGAGGTGGTTTTATGGGGATTAGGACTTTTTTAGACAGTTGCTCTTGCACTTATGGTTGTTTGTTCAAACCCCACAACTTCACAAAGTTACTTTAATATTACAAGTATTCTTATTCTATTTACACACTTTGATTGGCACCGTTAGCATTTGACATAGCATCTGTAGTCTATAATCTTTAAAGACATTGAGAAGACATTGTTTAAAGGGCCAGAGTCCATCTGTTAATAATTGGTTAATGAGTTTATCCCTGTTTCTGTTATCTGTAAACAGCCATTGGAAGCATAAGCTAACTTTAGCTTCCACAGGTTTAAATCAACGGAAGTCAATATGGTGTGTGATCATGTAAATAGAAATAGACCCTCCAGATCACCTGAATCAAGTAGATTTGAGTGTTTAAGATCTAATAATCATTTGAACTTTTGTGTGGATTCCCTCCAGTTGATGAACTCCTGAAAGAGGCTGGTGTGGGACCAGAAGGACATGTCGACTATGAGAAGTTTGCCAAAACCATTTGTCTTTCATCACCAAACTACTGAGCAGCCGTTCAAACCACAATCACACATTGTATGGCATAAGTGCACTCTGAGACTCACTGTCCACTAACATGTTGAGTTGAGGACCTGGTTTTATTATTTGTATTCATAACCTGTCATAATAACCTGAGACACATTTATGTTCTTTTTATATTTCCGTTTTGTTTCAGTGACATTTCTGCACTGCTAATACTAATTAACATTGATATAGGTCGTCACCAGTGAGGAGAGGACAGAGGTCTACAGCACGGGTGTCAAACCGGTTCCACGGGGGGCCTAGTGTATGCAGGTTTTTGGGTTTTCATTTAAATTAGTTCCCAGTTCAGACCTAAACAACCAGTAGAGGGTAGAACCTTACCAATTAGTGACCTAATTAATCAATCAAGAACAAGGTGAGAGCAAAAACCTGCATACACTAGGCCCCCCGTGGAACCGGTTTGACATCCCTGGTCTACAGGCTCACACAGTAAGTGTGATCAAACGTAGATTTGAGATGAGACGCCACCTTGTGGCTCACTATGTGCAATACAAGTGCGTCTTGCTCCACCTACAACAGACACCCTGGAAAACATTAATTCCAGACAATGGTCACAATTGCAACAGCTGAAAATGTCAATGCTGAATTATTTAGTAAAAATTTGAATAATTTTTATCAATAGTTGAACACAAAGATATGGTATGTTTTTAGTTATTTTGATTGTACATCTGTTGTGTATCTACGTGTACATATTGCTTGATTCAAGTTTTTTTTTATCAATTAGGGAAGTACAGCACATACAATCAGCAAACAATTCAGCTTTTTTCTCCATTTTAACTTCACGGATTACTTCTTGCTGATCAAGTGCCGATCTGTCTTTCTCTGGTATTATGCATTATGTAAAAGCGATATATATATATAAAATGGAAACCTACTGGGATATTTCTATGTTACAATGTGTGTGGGGGTGTTTGTGTTTAAGCGTTGCCCCGTAGAAACATATAGCCTTTATCATCATTAAAAGTTTTCAGTAGTTCACAACCTCTCCCGTGACTTCGCTAATACAACAGGGATAAATAAGTATGACCTTTCAAATATCCCATTTTGCTGATTCTTTTTATATTTATTGATGGAGGCAAAGTTGCATCCGGCCATTAAATGTTGTGACATTTTACTGAGTAGAGATTCCAGACAAAACAATGATTAAAGGTGATGTTGTTTGTTGGACAGCAAGATAACCTTAAGTCGGTCCACAACACCCATGCAGGTTAAAACTGGAAATAACTGGTTGTGACTTGCTTATTAGTTAGTTTTATAATTGATTTATTGACCGTAGTGTCCCCTCAGTAAACACACTTGTCTAGGAGCTAAACTTCTCTAATGTATTCGGACAGGAAATGTTTGCTGTTAATATGGCGCTGTGCTCGATTTCGGATTTAAAATGGCCTGTTCCGAGGAGGAGAGAGAACAGAATGTCACATTTTATTAGATTAGTTTATCTGTAAATCTTTCATCATCTCAAATGAAAGTACTGTCGGGACGCTTTTTGAAGAAGTCAAATCAGGGACTAGTTTAATTTTCAAATTGTGTTTTTTTGTTACTATTTATGTTCCTTTCACACTATGACTACAGTAACATCATTACAGCCTGTCTACGTTTAATATATAACAGAAATATGATAACATATTAATAACTAATAACAGTGCTAATCAGTTTAATAGATATTTGACTGGGCATATATGAGCCGCTTATGTAATATGCTTGTTGATTCACACTGATATTTAAAAAATTGAACAATATTATTGTTTATGTTCTCTCAGTCACGATCTGCCCTTGGCAGATGACGGGAGATAGACACAGGCGCAGAGAACACTTCCAATTTAATTTTATTAGTTATCCAGGCCAGACAGGCACTGAAAACAACAGACTGAAACTGAAACACACAGAAAAGACCACCAATCAAAATAGGGTAGACCAGAACAGTGAACACTAAACACAAAAACCCATACCCTACAATGAGAACCAACTATGACAGACAGGAAACCACTGAACTAAATACATGAACGAACAAATACATCTAACAAACGACAAAGTAACATGCATACCGACATGGAACGCAGACATGACACACAGACATAGACCTAGAACCCAACGTACCTGAAACAATGACCGACACAGACCAAACTAAATGCAGACACTAACGAACTGAACACAAAACAGGTGAGAAACAAACACAGGTGGTAGACATTGTCCTTGATGAATTGCCACTCCGAGGTGGCAGGGGGAGTGTCAACCCTGGCATGAAGGGGGACAGAGGCAGTTCGTTACACTCTCCACGGTTAACAAAAATCTGTTTTAAAATATTAATGAAAATGTATTGGATATTGTAATTAATGTTGTAAAACATTTCTGTTCAAAAGTATGGGATCATGTAGAAATGTCTTTGTTCTCAAAAGAAAGGCACCTTTTTGTCCATTAATATAATTAAAGTAGGATGTAGACATTGGTAATGTTGTAAATGACTATTGTAGCTGGATTGTTTGGGAAATACATTCTACATAGACGTGCAGAGGCACATTATTAGAAACCTTTAGTTCTCTGTTCCAATGGCACAATGTGTTTGCTAATCTAAGTTTGTAAAAGGCTAATTAAAACTCTTCTTATTAAAGACGCCATAAAACTGGCTTTGTTTTGACAGAACCTGTACAGCACAGTCAGAAGCTGTACAGCACAGTCAGAAGCTGGACAGCACAGTCAGAAGCTGTACAGCACAGTCAGAAGCTGTACAGCACAGTCAGAAGCTGGACAGCACAGTCAGAAGCTGGACAGCACAGTCAGAAGCTGTACAGCACAGTCACTGGATCTCAACCATGATGGGCTGTTGTGAGAGCAGCTTTACTGTATGGTAGATAAAATGTGCTCATCAATCCAACTGGTGAGAGCAGCTTTACTGTATGGTATATAAAATGTGCCCATCAAACCAATCCAACTGGTGAGAGCAGCTTTACTGTATGGTATATAAAATGTGCCCATCAAACCAATCCAACTGGTGAGAGCAGCTTTACTGTATGGTATATAAAATGTGCCCATCAAACCAATCCAACTGGTGAGAGCAGCTTTACTGTATGGTATATAAAATGTGCCCATCAAACCAACTGGTGAGAGCAGCTTTACTGTATGGTATATAAAATGTGCCCATCAAACCAATCCAACTGGTGAGAGCAGCTTTACTGTATGGTATATAAAATGTGCCCATCAAACCAATCCAACTGGTGAGAGCAGCTTTACTGTATGGTATATAAAATGTGCCCATCAAACCAATCCAACTGGTGAGAGCAGCTTTACTGTATGGTATATAAAATGTGCCCATCAAACCAACAGGTGAGAGCAGCTTTACTGTATGGTATATAAAATGTGCCCATCAAACCAACTGGTGAGAGCAGCTTTACTGTATGGTATATAAAATGTGCCCATCAAGCCAACTGGTGAGAGCAGCTTTACTGTATGGTATATAAAATGTGCCCATCAAACCAACTGGTGAGAGCAGCTTTACTGTATGGTATATAAAATGTGCCCATCAAACCAACTGGTGAGAGCAGCTTTACTGTATGGTATATAAAATGTGCCCATCAAACCAACTGGTGAGAGCAGCTTTACTGTATGGTATATAAAATGTGCCCATCAAACCAACTGGTGAGAGCAGCTTAACTGTATGGTATATAAAATGTGCCCATCAAACCAACTGGTGAGAGCAGCTTTACTGTATGGTATATAAAATGTGCCCATCAAGCCAACTGGTGAGAGCAGCTTAACTGTATGGTATATAAAATGTGCCCATCAAACCATTAGAGCTGAGATTTGCTATAGGCAATTTACATGTTGGCAAATTCAATTATTAGGAGGATATCGATGTATTGGACGTATTGTAATTAATTTGCATGAATACCATTTTGTGCTTCAAAACCTTCCCCCAGCATCAAGCATGTTTAATTGGATGCATTCACCAGTTTTTTTTCAGGAATTTCGATCTGGATTTGAAACCATCACATTAGTTGGGGTTTTCATACATTTTTTTTTATTCTAACATTTTTACAGCAATGAGTCATAAACATTTCCTTTGTGGATCTTTTTTAACTATTCATATAGGAGTCCATCGTGTACAATTTTATCCTAACTTGCCTTATAAAAATAAATAACAATAAAAAAATTGTTTTCAGCTGTTTTTCCTTTGGTTGCTAACATATTAAATGAGACAACAAATAACTGTGTTAATAATTTGGATGCAGATTTCTAGGCGGACAGATTTTACATTCAGTTAGTGAGGAGTACACACATTATTTCACAAGCACCAGTCACAGAAATCTTTATAATATACATAACATATTTTATTTTTGCTATATTTACTCAAATGACGATAGGAGATCACAACACATTCTGTGCACTACTGAAAATAATTGTCTATTTAGTCAATAATGGACATGTCATTTTTATTTAAAAAAAATACACAATAACAGCAACCAGCCATACATTGTTCTTTCAAACTGGCAATGAAACTACAAAAACGTACCATAAAGACCACACTTTTCACAGTAAAGAGCCATGGAAAATATGTTAGTTATGAAAATATATAGGCTTGTAAATAATGCAGACAGAACTATAACAACACTGTATTAAAATCCAGTCATATTAATCTGTTCAATTGTGGTATGCAATACACAGAAAATTCATTTGGGGCAGTTTGGCACATGCAAGTTTATCCTCAAAAATAAATAAACTGTTGAGTCTTTAAAATGTATAAATAAACGGCTATTCCATACATGTCTTGAGTCAGGAATAATACATAATGACACACGACTCATTTGAACATAAGATATATCCAACTTTAAAAGCAGTGTCCTTGGAGCTCCGGTTTTACGCGTTAAGACACCTGTGGTTGGCTGTCCAATAACGTGCCACATCGCCCATCTACAAGGGACAGTCGACAGAGCTCTGTGTTTAAAACCTCCATAGGCACCACGATATGGGTGCCATCGTGCAAATTGGCTTTTATCGTGGCAGAAATGGCCCGTTTCTGGCAGCTGATCGCAGGCGAGGACACCCTCCAGAATAAATCCTTCAGCATTTTCCTAAACTCTCTTCGCATGAGACAGTATAACACCGGGTTCAGGCAGCTGTTGGCGTGTGCCAGACACACGGTCACCGGGAACACATAGGTGTGCACCATATAATAGGACTGGTCCCAGTTCACCAGATTGAATTTGACCAGGACGCCCCAGAACGTGATGGCGTGATTGGGCATCCAACACAGAAAGAAGGAGAGGACCACGACCGTGACGGACCTGGTGACCCGGTTGCCCCGTTTGGAGTGATTATTGTTCATACTCCTCATGCGCACAAACCTCAGGAGCATCAAATAGCATACGGTCACAGTGATCATGGGGAAAACAAACGCAAACAGGATTTTTTGCAGGTGATATAAAGCCAACCAGTGGTGGCCCTCGGGGAACCGCAGGAGGCACAGCTTTTCCCCGGCGATTACCGTCACATTGGAGAACACAGCTGTGGGCGCCGTGGCCACGGTGGCAGAGACCCAGAGGACCGCGCTCACCCGTCTCACCGAACGGTACCGGCGTCCGGTCCGGTCCTTCAGGGCGGAGGCGACCGACCAGTAGCGCGTCACACTCATAGCCGTGAGAAAGAAGACGCTCGCGTACATGTTCATCACGGTGACGGAGAGGACGACCTTGCACATGGCGTTCCCAAAGGGCCAGCTGAAGTCCAGCGCGATGTCCACCGCCCAGAACGGCAGGGTCAGGACGAACTGGAAGTCGGTCACGGCGAGGTTCAGGATGAAAAAGTTCACGGTGGACCTTTTTCTCCCACGTCTCACCATCATCAGGAAGACAACGAGCGAATTCCCCACCAAACCGGCCGCGCAAACCACAGAATAGACGATGGATATGACGATGCGGAGGGCCGGGCTGCCGTCTGCGCTCACGTCGATGTCATCCAGGCTGCTGAAGCGGTCCGGGTCGACGGAGGACCGGTTGTACCAGCTCATGTTGCCGATCCACATGTCTCCCATCCTGGACAAGTCTGGTCCCTTGGCGAGCACCAGTCTAAGTGCCGATTGCATATCGACCATTATTGTTTCAGACGTGAAATATATTCACCAAATAACGTAAAGGTGAATAGTTGCAAACATGGTTCGGTTGCTTTAAGCGTCTGATACGTCCAACATAAATTCTGCATCTTCTGGAGGTGTGTTGGTCCGTGCGCCCTGAGCGCACAGTCGCATTTAAATAGACGCCTGTGCCAGTGGTCGCGCCGCCCCAACACACCTCGATTGGTTAACGCGTTTCTCAGATTGACGTGGATGTTTCATCTATATTGTCAATACGAAAATAAACACAACTGACCGAGCAGGCCAAGATGCTTGAGATCAAGGTCCTAATTTAAGTTACCAATTGTTTTAATTATTTTCCTTTGTAGCACATTTACCAGATGATTTAGAGTGTTTTACTTTTGACATGGGAACATCCGTATAAACCAATAATTGGTTTAGAGCACAGAATAAGAAAAAAACTACTAGAGTTAATTGAAATTAAAACGACCCAAAACCACATATCTGCCCCACCCCCTGCACCTCATTCTGATCTGGATAAAGGGAGACAGTGTGCTGTTACAATGACATCTCTGTTTAAGGAGTTGTTAGAGGAGCTTGGCCATTTGGATGGAGAGATCATGTTGCTGTATATACGGCTGTTTTTCAGATACATAACTTAAGGTGCACGTCTGTCGACCTGCTGAAACGTTATCTGTTATGGAACTGCTGTGCCACTCCTGAACTCACACCCTCGTCTAAGCCTCTGTAGACAACTAGCCTGGCATTAAACACGTACATATGTGTACTATAGGTGAATGATGATATATCATCAAAAGGGCATATAGGTAGACTGGATATTAATGAGAGCAAGTCATTTGCTTCAGTTCAACGCTGATATCCTCTCCCTGCACGCTATTTTACATTAGTGCTGAATAGATACAGAGTCAGTGAATAGATACAGAGTCAGTGAATAGATACAGAATCAGTGAATAGATACAGAGTCAGTGAATAGATACAGAGTCAGTGAATAGATACAGAGTCAGTGAATAGATACAGAGTCAGTGAATAGATACAGAGTCAGTGAATAGATACAGAGTCAGTGAATAGATACAGAGTCAGTGAATAGATACAGAGTCAGTGAATAGAGTCAGTGAATAGATACAGAGTCATTGAATAGATACAGAGTCAGTGAATAGATACAGAGTCAGTGAATAGATACAGAGTCAGTGAATAGATACAGAGTCAGTGAATAGATACAGAGTCAGTGAATAGATACAGAGTCAGTGAATAGATACAGAGTCAGTGAATAGATACAGAATCAGTGAATAGATACAGAGTCAGTGAATAGATACAGAGTCAGTGAATAGATACAGAGTCAGTGAATAGATACAGAGTCAGTGAATAGATACAGAATCAGTGAATAGATACAGAGTCAGTGAATAGATACAGAGTCAGTGAATAGATACAGAGTCAGTGAATAGATACAGAGTCAGTGAATAGATACAGAGTCAGTGAATAGATACAGAGTCAGTGAATAGATACAGAGTCAGTGAATAGATACAGAGTCAGTGAATAGATACAGAGTCAGTGAATAGAGTCATTGAATAGATACAGAGTCATTGAATAGATACAGAGTCAGTGAATAGATACAGAGTCAGTGAATAGATACAGAGTCAGTGAATAGATACAGAGTCAGTGAATAGATACAGAGTCAGTGAATAGATACAGAGTCAGTGAATAGATACAGAGTCAGTGAATAGATACAGAGTCAGTGAATAGATACAGAATCAGTGAATAGATACAGAGTCAGTGAATAGATACAGAGTCAGTGAATAGATACAGAGTCAGTGAATAGATACAGAGTCAGTGAATAGATACAGAGTCAGTGAATAGATACAGAGTCAGTGAATAGATACAGAGTCAGTGAATAGATACAGAGTCAGTGAATAGATACAGAATCAGTGAATAGATACAGAGTCAGTGAATAGATACAGAGTCAGTGAATAGATACAGAGTCAGTGAATAGATACAGAGTCAGTGAATAGAGTCAGTGAATAGATACAAAGTCAGTGAATAGATGCAGAGTCAGTGAATAGATACAGAGTCAGTGAATAGATACAGAGTCAGTGAATAGATACAGAGTCAGTGAATAGATATATACGTTTGTTAAAATCATGAAGCAATGGAAAGCTACAATCTGGGATTGAAGAAAAAAGAAAATTAGGGAATACAGAAAATACCTTTTCCAAGAAGCGTAGGGCTGTATGGGGTGAATTGATGAGCCCATTACCTCCATATTGGGTGTGCCATCTCCCGTTTGAATTTCACATGCTGTTCACTCTATAGAGCTCCAAAACTGTCAATGTCATATGTTGGGATTATTCAAAAATTACCCCCCTATTCTATTACGCTGGAGACAGGTCCTGGTACAGAACAAAAATGAGTCATAAGTACATGGGGACATTATGTACAGGATACTCTGGAGGTTCTGTCATGATAGGTTCTGTCATGATACCCTGGAGGTTCTGTCATGATACCCTGGAGGTTGTGGAGGTTCTGTCATGATACCCTGGAGGTTGTGTCATGATAGGTTCTGTCATGATACCCTGGAGGTTCTGTCATGATACCCTGGAGGTTCTGTCATGATACCCTGGAGGTTCTGTCATGACAGAACTGTAGAGATGACTACAGACAGAACTGTTTGTTGTTTTATGTACATGCTTATAGCATTAAAACCTTTTTGTGATTCTATGTTCATGCTAATTGCATTAAAACCTTTTTGTGGTTCTATGTACATGCTTATAGCATTATAACCTCTTCTTTGTTCTATCTCAACCCGCAACTGACACTTATGCATAAAAAAGCAATATTGCCTGAAGTGTACAGGAAGCCTTACCAAACATTTTAATTCTGGCCTTTGGGATGACTTAAAGGTCAGTGCCATATGCCATGTTTTTACAGTATAGGGTAAAAAAGGAAATGCCTTGCTAGTATGTTTGATGAATGACTGTAAATTGCACTCTTCAGTGTGAAAAGCACTGACCTTCGTTTTGCCTGGCTCTTTTTATGACATGTAGTTGATATTTACTCTCCAAATGGTTTGTAATAGCATAAATACATCTGCACAATGTGCCCTTGTTTCTCAAATACATTAGGAGAGTTAATTGCAGCAAGAAATGTTTTTACAATTAGCGGTCCAGAATTATCCTAGAGTTATAAATCCAAATCCAATTACCAGAATGCAGCACAATTAAATACACATAAATAATAGACTACACAAATAAGTGAATAGGGGAGTTTTGTAGCCGCAAGGAACCAGGAAATCTAGTGCAATCCGAAAATCAACAGGAAAGAAAAGATGAACCACAATTAAGTCAAGTACATGTTCAGACCAAGTTTAATCAGACTATTTATGTGCCAATGAAGCGTTCAGAGCAATCATCCCACAGGTTTTCTAGGTCCAGAACAGTGTGTAATTAATATATCACATGTTAAATGTCATCTGTCTGTATTGATTTTAAATAACCTACTAGACACCAGAATTGACTGTCACATTCCAATATGACATTCTAATTTTCAGAGCAAATAATCCCAAACTTGGTACTTTGAATTTCTTGGTCTACCCAAATGAGCTTGGACACTCTTAAGGGGTTCCTACCTACTGAGACAAATGCCCTTACATGAAGTCCTGGACAATATATGAGGTGCAGAACAATATATGAAGTGCTGGACAATATATGAGGTGCAGGACAATATATGAAGTGCTGGACAATATATGAGGTGCAGGACAATATATGAGGTGCAGGACAATATATGAGGTGCAGTACAATATATGAACTGCAGGACAATATATGAAGTGTAGGACAATATGTGAACTGCAGGACAATATATGAGGTGCAGGACAATATATGAGGTGCAGGACAATATATGAGGTGCAGGAAAATATATGAGGTGCAGGACAATATATGAGGTGCAGGACAATATATGAGGTGCAGGACAATATATGAACTGCAGGACAATATATGAACTGCAGGACAATATATGAGGTGCAGGACAATATATGAGGTGCAGGACAATATATGAGGTGCAGGACAATATATGAAGTGCTGGACAATATATGAGGTGCAGGACAATATATGAAGTGCTGGACAATATATGAGGTGCAGGACAATATATGAGGTGCAGGACAATATATGAGGTGCAGGACAATATATGAGGTGCAGGACAATATATGAGGTGCAGGACAATATATGAAGTGTAGAACAATATATGAAGTGCAGGACAACATATGAAGTGCAGGACAATATATGAAGTGTAGGACAATATTTGAAGTGTAGAACAATATATGAAGTGTAGGACAATATATGAAGTGTAGGACAATATATGAAGTGTAGGACAATATATGAAGTGTAGGACAATATATGAGGTGCAGGACAATATATGGAGGTGCAGGACAATATATGATGTGTAGAACAATATATGAAGTGCAGGACAATATATGAGGTCCAGGACAATATATGAAGTGTAGGACAATATATGAGGTGCAGAACAATATATGAAGTGTAGGACAATATATGAAGTGTAGAACAATATATGAAGTGCAGGACAATATATGAGGTCCAGGACAATATATGAAGTGTAGGACAATATATGAGGTGCAGAACAATATATGAGGTGCAGAACAATATATGAAGTGTAGGACAATATATGAAGTGTAGGACAATATATGAAGTGTAGGACAATATATGAAGTGCAGGGCAATATATGAAGTGCATGACAATATATGAGGTGCAGGACAACATATGAAGTGTATAGGACAATATATGAAGTGTAGGACAATATATGAAGTGCAGGGCAATATATGAGGTGCAGGACAATATATGAAGTGTATAGGACAATATATCAAGTGTAGGACAATATATGAAGTGCAGGGCAATATATGAGGTGCAGGACAATATATGAAGTGTATAGGACAATATATCAAGTGTAGGACAATATATGAGGTGCAGGACAATATATGAAGTGTATAGGACAATATATCAAGTGTAGGACAATATATGAAGTGTAGGACAATATATGAAGTGTAGGACAATATATGAAGTGTAGGACAATATATGAAGTGTAGGACAATATATGAAGTGTAGGGAGGTCCTCCATGAAGTCAGCTCCACCAGCCTCTTGACTTTCAAACATGCAGGAAGCTCAATGCAGCCATTAAAGGACCAACAACCAAGCCCAACCTTCTCTGTGGGTTCCAGCCAGGGGCCGGAGCCCTTTTGTTTGTGCCTGCCTTCAGCCGTACTGTACGTCCCTGGTTTCGTGGCATGTTGTCACGGATCACGGAGGGCCAGTGAAGTACCGGGTCCGGAAACCGGGGAGAAGCCTTTGCAGGTACACCTCATCAACCGTTGAATATTAATGGGAGGTCCAATGTGGTCCAATGTGGCTACCATATTCACTAGTTAAATGTTAATGAGGGGAGCCACGGTCCAATGTGGCTACCATATTCACTAGTTAAATGTGAATGGGAGGAGCCACGGTCCAATGGGGCTACCATATTCACTAGTTAAATGTTAATGGGAGGAGCCTTGGTACAATCTGGCTACTATATTCACTATTTACATATTAATGGGAGGAGCCACGGTCCAATGTGGCTACTATATTCACTAGTTGAATGTTAATGGGAGGAGCCACGGTCCAATGTGGCTACTATATTCACTAGTTACATATAAATGGGAGGAGCCACGGTCCAATGTGTTCTCCGTGCTTGCCCCGCAATGGTGGAACAACTCCCCTCTGGAGATCAGATCAATGGACTCTCTACCAATCTTCAAAAAACGTCTAAAAACATTCCTCTTCAAACTGTTCCTCCAGTAGCTCCATGAATGGAGCTCCACAACTCTTGCCTGTTCGAAACTCAACTACCGAATCATTCCTCTACGATTATCACCCACTCCTCCTCTCCTAGCACCCCTTCTATCTCTAGCACTTCCCCCTGCACCCACCCAGGAACAATGTACTTATTGCCTTTTGATGTGTGTTTTAGCTATATGTGAAATGCCTGCACTTATTGTAAGTCGATCTGGATAAGAGCGTCTGCTAAATGCGCTAAATGTAATGTAAATGCTACCATATTCACTAGTTGAATGTTAATGGGAGGAGCCACGGTCCAATGTGGCTACCATATTCACTAGTTGAATGTTAATGGGAGGAGCCACAGTCCAATGTGGCTACCATATTCACTAGTTGAATGTTAATGGGAGGAGCCACGGTCCAATGTGGCTACCATATTCACTAGTTGAATGTTAATGGGAGGAGCCGCGGTCCAATGTGGCTCCCATATTCAATAGTTACATATTAATGGAAGGAGCCACGGTCCAATGTGGCTACCATATTCACTAGTTACATATTAATGGGAGGAGCCACGGTCTAATGTGGCTACCATATTCACTAGTTGAAGTTGAATGTTAATGGGAGGAGCCGCGGTCCAATGTGGCTACCATATTCACTAGTTACATATTAATGGGAGGAGCCACGGTCTAATGTGGCTACCATATTCACTAGTTACATATTAATGGGAGGAGCCACGGTCTAATGTGGCTACCATATTCACTAGTTGAATATTAATGGGAGGAGCCACGGTCCAATGGGGCTACCATATTCACTAGTTAAATGTTAATGGGAGGAGCCACGGTCCAATGTGGCTACCATATTCAATAGTTACATATTAATGGGAGGAGCCACGGTCTAACGTGGCTACCATATTCACTAGTTGAATGTTAATGGGAGGAGCCGCGGTCCAATGTGGCTACCAATGTGGCGCAGCATTTACTAGTTACATATTAATGGGACTAGTTGAATGTTAATTTATAATACAGTGATCCTGCTCCACATGATGGTTAAAGACACAAACATAAACCATATAGCATATATAATGAATATAAATTGTCTGGAGAAAAAAACAGAGATTTGGCCATGAATGACAAATAGGCATGTGGATATATAGTAGTGACAGGATGTTTATGTTAAGATTACGTATAGAATGACAAACGGCAGGTAAATCAAGTGGCTGACACCAGAATAGAGTGACATATGAGGAAGTTCAGAGCACCTTGGAAGGAGGTACATATTTAAATGGATGGGAATGGAGTGACTGTGTTAAAGGTTCCCACTTGTGTCAATTGAAGCTGATTGGAAAAAAAATACAACTCATCATGAAGCCGCTATTAAATATTTTTATTTATACTTTGTTAAGCAGATTATTACCTAAATAATAGTTTTTTTTCAGGAAAGTAAACCATATTGTATTGTTTTCAGTGTGCTGTAAGCAGGAGGATGCACATACTGAGTTTATTGCCCACATGAGGCTGTACACTAGATGGGGTAAAAATGAATTTAATGCACAAAAAATAATGATAAAACTCAGAAAGTCTTTCATCTGGTCATACATCATTATGTTTGTTCATAATAGGCCTCCTTCTGAGACTGAGCAAGACTAATGGAAAGGTATATATCCCCAGGCAGTTAAATACTACGTCAAGCCTTAAAACTATTTCTACACCATTCTTCTAAGATAAAAATATCTCACATCACCATTCTCGCCATTCCACATTTCAATCCAGGTTTTCAATTTCAGGCAGTGGAAGGAAATAATAACAGAACGATTTATATTTGCACTCAGACAGACAGATAGACAGCAAATTCAAGGGCACTTCCTGTCATCATATTCATTTGTTAGTTCTCGGCAGGAAACTGTTAAATTTGTTTGAGGACACCTTAAACTTAAAGAGCAGTACAACAAAGTACTGTACTTTGGGTTGTTGTCCTGATCTAGGAGGAAATTGGCTTCAATCAAACGCCGTCCACATGGTAGGCCGTGGCATTGGACGATGCGAAAGCATTACCCTAAATATAGTCAAACTGGAGCTCTGAGTCTGGGTCCCATTGCTGCCTCAAGTGAAACCTTAAACTATCATAACATAATGATCTGTTGTGGCCTTGTGAAAAGCATTTTCTTTAGATCTTTGCATATTCTCTGTTAATAGCTTCCTCTTAATCCATCAACGTTTGTGAAGATATTTTAATTGATTTGACGAGGCATCACAAACACTCATGTCCTTATTGGTCTAGCACAAAGGCGAAATAGTGAGTCACACATTGAGCAGGACAAATAATGGATTTTTTTTGCGACTAGAATGAACCAAAGACCAAATTCTAGCGGATGTCACTAATAGCTATTAAGCTAATGCAGACTGCTTTTCAGAAAGAAGTCTAGACATATTGACATAAGATGGACAAAAACAAAGTCGATTTAATTGATAACAAACTATTATCAGAACACAATAGATAGATGACAGCAAATTAAAAGCAGTTGAGAAAGAGAAACCAACTGAGAGCAGCACTAATGTAAAGTAATTTATAGCATTATGTTTTGCAGATACATGCATGAGAAGAAGAGACACATCACTTATAGAGCGACAGCAGAAATGATCAAACAGAATACTAATGTACCTGTTACGTCCCTGTGTTCCACAGCACGTTCTTGTATGTGTAGGTGTGCAGTTTGTTTATGTTGCTAATGTGTTTGTGTTCTGTCTTAGCTAATTGGTTGGATCCCCCTCCCCCTGATTGGCTGAAGACAACCTCCCTCGTCAGTGGCTGCACCTGGCTGGAGCTCATTAAAGGCCACAGTCTTCAGGCAGTGTTCTCTCTCAGCGGAGCTTGCTGCTGCTTCTGCTCCGTGTCAAGCCTTTTGTGTGTGTATTTATTACAACCTATAATTTGGACTAACTACGGTGTTTTTTTGTCTCCTTACCTTTTCGTTCCAGGGGGAAGGGAGCCATTGTGGCTAGGCATGAGGCCCATGGGCACACATCACCCGTAGTGAGTCTCTGTCTAAAAACACCAGGTTAGACCCGGGCAGACCACCACCTGTATTTTGTTAGTGTGCCAAGGCTACGCCACTAGACAGTAATTTAGCCTGTTTATTTTTATTTCTTTGCTTTGGTTCTGCCCAGCCCTTCACCCTTAGAGTCTGTGATAGATAATAAACCATATCTATACACAGTAACAACTTGTTGTGTCCTACTTACACCACCCCCTATTTTCTTGTGCTACGGTCGGTTTTTGAGCAGCGACTGTGTCAGCGGTCCCCTCCCTTCTAGGGAGACAGAACGTAACAACCTATAAATTCACAGTATTAACAATTTGCAAAATATACCTTTCGACAGTGGATGGCTTCCCACCATAGCTGGCCCAGCCTCCACCTTGTTCTTCATATTCTGTTCTCGTTCTTCATCTGTTGATGAGGAGAAGGAAGAATCTTCATCAGAGGAGGAAGACCTCAGTGATCTCCTGCTCCGATAGAAGCAACACAAAGGCGTTTTTTATTATGTTAGTCTAAACCTTTTCAGCGTGGTAATCCTGCACTTTTACTGTATTTTGAATAAGCCACTCCGGTCAGCTGAGAACAGGAAACATGAGGCTACCATTTGCACAGGCCCTCCAAAATTGTACAATAGAAGATTGGAAAGACGTTGCCTGCTCTGATGAGTTTCTATTTCTGCTGCGACATTCAGAATGGAGAGTCAGAATTTGGCGTAAATAACATGAAAGCATTGATCCATTCTGCCTTCTATCAGCGGTTAAGGCTGCTGGTGGTGTAATGGTGCGGGGGATATTTTTCTTGGCACATTTTGGGGCTACTTAGCATTGTGTAAATGCCACATCCAACCTGAGTACTGTTCCAGACCACGTCCGTCCCCTTATAAACACATGATCTAATGGCTACTTCCAGCAGGATAATGTGCCGTGTCACAAAGCTTTCATCCTCTCAAACTGGTTTCGTTAAATGGTCTCCTCAACACCCGTTTGATCGATCTGCGGAAAAAAAAACCCTGAATGAAACGTAAACTCAAATGAAGATATATTTGCAAAAAGAAAACAGAAATATGTTCTGTAATTATATTGTCATGTTGTGCAATTCATTGTCATAAATAATACGGCAAACAGAATTAAATCATGTTTAAACTGATATTCTTGTCTGTGTCTCCGTCTGATGGAGCAGATCGATAGATAGGCTAGTCTTTTTTGTTCACTGGGGAAATTGATTTCATAGTATAGATGTCGTTATCAGTTACAGAATCATTGTGTTCATATATATGCCTTTAGTTGGTTTCATTTTTAAAATGTGTTTGATCGTGAGGCATGTCTTAACAATTTTGAAAGGTGCAATTCCTTTTATATGAGCAGAACTATTTTCCATTTACAATTAGATTAATACCGACACCTGTAACTTATCAAATACAATCAAATGAATGGTTATAAAAAATGGCTTTACAACAATCAAATGGCAGATCTTGCGCTGTTAGAAGATGTGGCAAATGGAAGGAAAGCCATTTTCACACAACAAGAATACTTGCTGGCAAACAAGGACATGGACTATCAGTCTTCGGGCCGCCCTGTTGACCTCTGCGCTCTTTTGGACCCAGAATGAGCTCCCGGAGATAGATCTTGCCAGTCCCACATCAAGTCCTTACAACACTGCACTTTCCAGGAGAATTGGCTGACAGGTCAGTGAAATCTCAACCAAAATGGTAAATGCTCATGGCTTTTACAAAGCGCTTTACAGATCCTGCCTCACATTCATTTCACACACTTAGTCTACCATGCAGGTTAGCTGGGGTTAGGTGTCTTGCTCATGGACACCTCGACAATTTCCCATTAGCCAGGTTAGCTAGACGTGTATATAGGTATAATAGGTTACTCATAATTATATAAAGTTTCCGTACACTGTTGGTGAACAGGCAAACAAAAAAGTGCAATTTGCA
This sequence comes from Dallia pectoralis, assembly GCA_029465975.1. Lineage (NCBI taxonomy): Eukaryota > Metazoa > Chordata > Actinopteri > Esociformes > Umbridae > Dallia > Dallia pectoralis. The sequence continues at coordinate 17,036,458 of CM055745.1, forward strand.
GCAATGTCCAGTTTCCCAACTGTAATTGGTGCTATTGACTGAACTCATGTTTTCCATGAGGGCACTGAGTGAGAATGAAAATGCTTTCATTAATCGAAAAACGTTTTCATTTGATCAATGTCCAAATAATTTGTGATGCAGACATGTTGCTCACTAATGTAGTGACTCGGTGGCCTGGGTCAACCTATGACTCATTCATGACTCTATGCACATCTCTCTGACTATTTATAGACAAATATGGACGTGACATGAAGCCGCAAAAGCTGCGCCACAATTAAAGTTCATTGTGATTCAGCGAACTCTAAATGTTGCGAAAACGGCATCAACCAGGAGGGTTTGGCAACACAACTAGCAGGTTCCAGGAGGGGTCCCTCACATGTTCCTAGGGCCGATCGGTCCCACAGCGTGGCTAGCAGGTATAACCTGGACAGGGCCCAACAAGACGGAAAACACCCACCCACTTTACCAAGCATCAACCAAGGGACACCAGTCAACCGCAACCACAAGAGTTACTCGAATTGAGGGAACAAAAGAGAACTATAGCGAGCCAGTGACTCCACCCCCCGAATAGGAATTGGGAGAGAGGACATCCCAGGGGAGATGAGAACAGCAGGGCGGAAACGAGACCAGAGCCTTCCGTTCACCTTCGTACACTGGGCTATACTACACTGTGTCATAGACAGTGCTAAAGATATACGTTTTAATTCGTTTTTTTAAGACTAACTATCTTACAATGAAATTGCTTACTCTTTGAAATCACTGTAATAGCCCTAAACAAAATGTATACTGATCAGAGGGTGGGGAAAGACTTTGGACAGACCAGGTAAGCCCAAAGGGGTAGTGCGGGTGAACTGGGAACGTCTGGAGGAGGCCCCTGTCCGAAAGATCTTCAACTCACACCTCCGGCGGAGCTTTTCAGGCATCCCTGTGGAGGTTGGGGGCATTGAACCTGAGTGGACAATGTTCAAAGCTTCTATTGCTGAAGCTGCGGCGGTGAGCTGTGGTCTCAAGGTCCTAGGTGCCTCAAGGGGTGGTAACCCTAGAACACCGTGGTGGACCACGGTGGTCAGGGAAGCTGTCCGACTGAAGAAGGAGGCCTTCAGGGATATGCTATCCCTGGGGACTCCGGAGGCAGTTGCAGGGTACCGACAGGCCCGAAGGGCTGCAGCCGCTGCTGTGTCAGAGACAAAGCAGCGGGTGTGGGAGAAGTTTGCTATGGAGAAGGACTTTCGGTCGGCACCAAAATGCTTCTGGAAAACCGTTCGGCACCTCAGAAGGGGAAAACGGGGAACCATCCAAGCTGTGTACAGTAAGGATGGGACACTGTAGACCTCAACTGATGATGTGATCGGGCGCTGGAAAGAGCATTTTGAGGAGCTCCTGAATCCGACCTACACGCCCTCTAGTATAGAGGCAGAGCTGGAGGCTGATGGAGGGTCATCGTCAGTTTCCCTGGGGGAAGTCGCTGAGGTAGTAAAACAATTCCACAGTGGCAAAGCCCCAGGAACTGATGAGATTCGCCCAGAAATGCTAAAAGCTTTGGGTGGGGAAGGGTTGTCTTGGTTTACACGCCTCTTCAACATTGCATGGAAGTCTGGGACAGTGCCAGAGGAGTGGCAGACCCGGGTGGTGGTTCCCCTCTTCAAAAAGGGGGACCAGAGAGTGTGTGCCAATTACAGAGGTATCACACTCCTCAGCCTCCTTGGTAAAGTGTACTCCAAAGTGCTGGAAAGGAGGGTTCGGCCAATAGTCGAACCTCAGATTGAAGAGGAAAAATGCGGTTTTCGTCCTGGCCGGGGAACCACGGACCAGCTCTTTACTCTCACAAGGATCCTGGAGGGGGCCTGGGAGTATGCCCATCCAGTCTACATGTGTTTTGTGGATCTGGAGAAGGCGTATGACCGGGTACCCCGGGATCTTTTGTGGGAGGTGCTGCGGGAGTATGGGGTGAGGGGGTCTCTTCTCAGGGCCATCCAATCTCTGTACGCTCAAAGCATGAGCTGTGTCCGTGTTCTTGGCAGTAAGTCGGATTCGTTCCCGGTGGGGGTTGGCCTCCGCCAGGGCTGCGCTTTATCACCAATCCTGTTTGTAATATTCATGGACAGGTTATCAAGGCGTAGTCATGGGGGGGAGGGGTTTCCGTTCGCTGGGCTGATGGTCACATCACTGCTTTTTGCGGATGATGTGGTCCTGATGGCCTCATCGGTCGGTGACTTTCAGCACTCACTGGATCGGTTCGCAGCCGAGTGTGAAGCGGCTGGGATGAGGGTTAGCACCTCTAAATCTGAGGCCATGACTCTCAGCAGGAAACCGGTGGAGTGCCTACTCCGGGTAGGGAACGAGTCCTTACTCCAAGTGAAGGAGTTCAAGTACCTCGGGGTCTTGTTCGCGAGTGAGGGAACAATGGAGCGGGAGATTGGTCGGAGGATCGGAGCAGCGGGGGCGGTGTTGCATTCGCTTCACCGCACCGTTGTGACGAAAAGAGAGCTGAGCCGGAAGGCAAAGCTCTCGATCTACCGGTCAATCTTTGTTCCTACCCTCACCTATGGTCATGAAAGCTGGGTCATGACCGATAGCACGAGATCGCGGGTACAAGCGGCCGAAATGGGTTTTCTCATAAAGGTGGCTGGCCTCTCCCTAAGGGATAGGGTGAGAAGCTCAGTCATCCGAGAGGAACTCTGAGTAGAGCCGCTGCTCCTTTGCGTAGAAAGGAGCCAGTTGAGGTGGTTCGGGCATCTTGTACGAATGCCACCTGGGCGCCTCCCTAGAGAGGTGTTCCAGGCACGTCCAGCTGGGAGGAGACCTCGGGGAAGACCCAGGACTAGGTGGAGAGATTATATCTCCACACTGGCCTGGGAACGCCTCGGGATTCCCCAGTCAGAGCTGGCTAATGTTGCCCGGGAAAGGGAAGTTTGGGGTCCCCTGCTAGAGCTGCTACCCCCGCGACCCGACCCCGGATAAGCGGTTGAAGATGAGATGAGGAGATGAGAAAATGTATACAAGACTGAAAAGCAAATCCAATTTTTCACATTAAAGAAAACCCCTTAAATTTAACACATAAAGCCAGTGGAATGTATCAAAATGTTCATCCATTAAGGTCAGACATTGTATGTCTACAAGTTAAGTCAAATGTTTGTTAGTAACTAACCTTATTTGATAGTGCACATTTCTTGTTTCATTTAACTTTGGCCGTCATCTAGTCTGCTCTACATTCCGATGTCTAAAATAATAAAACTTTCTTTGGGTAACAATGTTTCTTAGTCTTTCGTTATGCAGGAAATTGGTTTGCTTTAGCTGCACAGAATGCATTTATTGTGCGTTCAAAATTCTCTAGGAAAAATGTCTATTGTGTCTTACTACCAGTGTGGCAGGTGTGCATATTGTACATCAAGCAGCTTATATTCGCTTAGAACGAGACCTATATATCGACTTCAACTTTCTAAGGAAATGTTTCTCAAAGCCTAATTGAATTATACCTGTGCCTGGCTACTACGCTTATATTTATCATTGTTTCATCTGATTTAGCTTGTGTGAAATACTTTAAACAAGCGTACACTTTTGTTATTTTACACATTGAGTCAAAGCGTGCTTTAATGTTAGATATGTACGCTAACATCATAAAATCCTACTCTGGCGACTTGTAAAGGTGTTCCTTCACAAAAGCAAATAGAGAATGATTGAGGTGTTTTAAATCTTAAAACTCGTACTAGAAATCGTACTAGACATTTGTACACTGTACTTTTACACAATTGCATTCACATGTATTTACATATTTATATGTACATATTACATATTCTAGCAACTTATTGTCTCTCTAGTTCGTATTCAGCATTAATGTGTGTGTTAGGAACAAATTCCTTATTTGTTATAAATGAACTTGGCGATTGAAACACTTTCTGTTTCTTAATCGTTTTTGTATTCGTGAGATGATGTTCCCTAAGGCTACCTTGCAAATGAGACCTTGGTCTAAATGAGTCTCTGTGGATGAATACAAGTTAAATGAAAGAACAACCATCAGTCTAGCTGAACACATTTATCCCTTTGTCTCAACATGTTGTGTCTAATATGGATTTGTTCAACATATTTGAGCTTGACATTTGTTTATTTGCCTTATACTCCTTTTGGCTGTAGGTCTGGTCAGTAGTCGGTCATGATCTGTTATAACGTTAGTAGTCGCACATGATCTGTTTTAACGTTAGTAGTCGCTCATGATCTGTTATAACGTTAGTAGTCGCTCATGATCTGTTATAACGTTAGTAGTCGCTCATGATCTGTTATAACGTTAGTAGTCGCTCATGATCTGTTTTAACGTTAGTAGTCGCTCATGATCTGTTATAACGTTAGTAGTCGCACATGATCTGTTTTAACGTTAGTAGTCGCTCATGATCTGTTATAACGTTAGTAGTCGCTCATTATCTGTTATAACGTTAGTAGTCGCTCATGATCTGTTATAACGTTAGTAGTCGCTCATGATCTGTTATAACGTTAGTAGTCGTTCATTATCTGTTATAACGTTAGTAGTCGCTCATTATCTGTTATAACGTTAGTAGTCGCTCATGATCTGTTATAACGTTAGTAGTCGGTCATGATCTGTTATAACGTTAGTAGTCGCTCATGATCTGTTATAATGTTAGTAGTCGCTCATTATCTGTTTTAACGTTAGTAGTCGCTTGTGATCTGTTATAACGTTAGTAGTCGCTCATGATCTGTTATAACGTTAGTAGTCGCTCATGATCTGTTATAACGTTAGTAGTCGCTCATGATCTGTTATAACGTTAGTAGTCGCTCATTATCTGTTATAACGTTAGTAGTCGCTCATGATCTGTTATAACGTTAGTAGTCGGTCATGATCTGTTATAACGTTAGTAGTCGCTCATGATCTGTTATAATGTTAGTAGTCGCTCATTATCTGTTTTAACGTTAGTAGTCGCTTGTGATCTGTTATAACGTTAGTAGTCGCTCGTGATCTGTTTTAACGTTAGTAGTCGCTTGTGATCTGTTTTAACATTAGTAGTCGCTCGTGATCTGTTATAACGTTAGTAGTCGCTTGTGATCTGTTTTAACGTTAGTAGTCGCTCATGATCTGTTTTAACGTTAGTAGTCGCTCGTGATCTGTTTTAACGTTAGTAGTCGCTCATGATCTGTTATAACGTTAGTAGTCGCTCATTATCTGTTATAACGTTAGTAGTCGCTCATGATCTGTTATAACGTTAGTAGTCGCACATGATCTGTTATAACGTTAGTAGTCGCTCATGATCTGTTTTAACGTTAGTAGTCGCTCATGATCTGTTATAACGTTAGTAGTCGCTCATGATCTGTTATAACGTTAGTAGTCGCTCATGATCTGTTATAACGTTAGTAGTCGCTCATGATCTGTTATAACGTTAGTAGTCGCTCATGATCTGTTATAACGTTAGTAGTCGCTCATTATCTGTTATAACGTTAGTAGTCGCTCATGATCTGTTTTAACGTTAGTAGTCGCTCATGATCTGTTATAACGTTAGTAGTCGCTCATGATCTGTTATAACGTTAGTAGTCGCTCATGATCTGTTATAACGTTATTAGTTGCTCATGATATGTTATAACGTTAGTAGTCGCTCATGATCTGTTATAACGTTAGTAGTCGCTCATGATCTGTTATAACGTTAGTAGTCGCTCATGATCTGTTATAACGTTAGTAGTCAATCATGATCTGTTTTAGTCACTCGTGATCCGTTTTAACGTTAGTAGTCGCTCGTGATCTGTTTTAACGTTAGTAGTCGCTTGTGATCTGTTTTAACATTAGTAGTCGCTCATGATCTGTTATAACGTTAGTAGTTGCTTGTGATCTGTTTTAACGTTAGTAGTCGCTCATGATCTGTTTTAATGTTAGTAGTCGCTCATGATCTGTTATAACGTTAGTAGTCGCTCATTATCTGTTATAACGTTAGTAGTCGCTCATGATCTGTTATAACGTTAGTAGTCGCTCATGATCTGTTTTAACGTTAGTAGTCGCTCATGATCTGTTATAACGTTAGTAGTCGCTCATGATCTGTTATAACGTTAGTAGTCGCTCATGATCTGTTATAACGTTAGTAGTCGCTCATGATCTGTTATAACGTTAGTAGTCGCTCATTATCTGTTATAACGTTAGTAGTCGCTCATGATCTGTTATAACGTTAGTAGTCGCTCATGATCTGTTTTAACGTTAGTAGTCGCTCATGATCTGTTATAACGTTAGTAGTCGCTCATGATCTGTTATAACGTTAGTAGTTGCTCATGATCTGTTATAACGTTAGTAGTCGCTCATGATCTGTTATAACGTTAGTAGTCAATCATGATCTGTTTTAGTCACAAGTGATCCGTTTTAACGTTAGTAGTCGCTCGTGATCCGTTTTAACGTTAGTAGTCGCTCGTGATCTGTTTTAACGTTAGAAGTCGCTTGTGATCTGTTTTAACATTAGTAGTCGCTCATGATCTGTTATAACGTTAGTAGTTGCTTGTGATCTGTTTTAACATTAGTAGTCGCTCATGATCTGTTATAACGTTAGTAGTTGCTTGTGATCTGTTTTAACGTTAGTAGTCGCTCATGATCTGTTTTAACGTTAGTAGTCGCTCATGATCTGTTTTAGTCACTCGTGATCCGTTTTAACGTTAGTAGTCGCCGTGATCTGTTTTAACGTTAGTAGTCGCTTGTGATCTGTTTTAACATTAGTAGTCGCTCATGATCTGTTTTAACGTTAGTAGTCGCTTGTGATCTGTTTTAACATTAGTAGTCGCTCATGATCTGTTATAACGTTAGTAGTTGCTTGTGATCTGTTTTAACGTTAGTAGTCGCTCATGATCTGTTTTAACGTTAGTAGTCGCTCATGATCTGTTATAACGTTAGTAGTCGCTCATGATCTGTTTTAACGTTAGTAGTCGCTCATGATCTGTTATAACTTTAGTAGTCGCTCATGATCTGTTATAACGTTAGTAGTCGCTCATGATCTGTTTTAACGTTAGTAGTCGCTCATGATCTGTTATAACGTTAGTAGTCGCTCATGATCTGTTATAACGTTAGTAGTCGCTCATGATCTGTTATAACGTTAGTAGTCGCCGTGATCTGTTATAGTGTTAGTAGTCAATCATGATCTGTTTTAGTCACTCATGATCCGTTTTAACGTTAGTAGTCGCTCATGATCTGTTATAACGTTAGTAGTTGCTTGTGATCTGTTTTAACGTTAGTAGTCGCTCATGATCTGTTTTAATGTTAGTAGTCGCTCATGATCTGTTATAACGTTAGTAGTCGCTCATGATCTGTTTTAACGTTAGTAGTCGCTCGTGATCTGTTTTAACGTTAGTAGTCGCTTGTGATCTGTTTTAACATTAGTAGTCGCTCATGATCTGTTTTAACGTTAGTAGTCGCTTGTGATCTGTTTTAACATTAGTAGTCGCTCATGATCTGTTATAACGTTAGTAGTCGCTCATGATCTGTTTTAACGTTAGTAGTCGCTCATGATCTGTTATAACTTTAGTAGTCGCTCATGATCTGTTATAACGTTAGTAGTCGCTCATGATCTGTTTTAACGTTAGTAGTCGCTCATGATCTGTTATAACGTTAGTAGTCGCTCATGATCTGTTATAACGTTAGTAGTCGCTCATGATCTGTTATAACGTTAGTAGTCGCTCGTGATCTGTTATAATGTTAGTAGTCAATCATGATCTGTTTTAGTCACTCATGATCCGTTTTAACGTTAGTAGTCGCTCATGATCTGTTATAACGTTAGTAGTTGCTTGTGATCTGTTTTAACGTTAGTAGTCGCTCATGATCTGTTATAACGTTAGTAGTCGCTCATGATCTGTTATAACGTTAGTAGTCGCTCATGATCTGTTATAACGTTAGTAGTCGCTCATGATCTGTTATAACGTTAGTAGTCGCTCATTATCTGTTATAACGTTAGTAGTCGCTCATGATCTGTTTTAACGTTAGTAGTCGCTCATGATCTGTTATAACGTTAGTAGTCGCTCATGATCTGTTATAACGTTAGTAGTCGCTCATGATCTGTTATAACGTTATTAGTCGCTCATGATATGTTATAACGTTAGTAGTCGCTCATGATCTGTTATAACGTTAGTAGTCGCTCATGATCTGTTATAACGTTAGTAGTCGCTCATGATCTGTTATAACGTTAGTAGTCAATCATGATCTGTTTTAGTCACTCGTGATCCGTTTTAACGTTAGTAGTCGCTCGTGATCTGTTTTAACGTTAGTAGTCGCTTGTGATCTGTTTTAACATTAGTAGTCGCTCATGATCTGTTATAACGTTAGTAGTTGCTTGTGATCTGTTTTAACGTTAGTAGTCGCTCATGATCTGTTTTAATGTTAGTAGTCGCTCATGATCTGTTATAACGTTAGTAGTCGCTCATTATCTGTTATAACGTTAGTAGTCGCTCATGATCTGTTATAACGTTAGTAGTCGCTCATGATCTGTTTTAACGTTAGTAGTCGCTCATGATCTGTTATAACGTTAGTAGTCGCTCATGATCTGTTATAACGTTAGTAGTCGCTCATGATCTGTTATAACGTTAGTAGTCGCTCATGATCTGTTATAACGTTAGTAGTCGCTCATTATCTGTTATAACGTTAGTAGTCGCTCATGATCTGTTATAACGTTAGTAGTCGCTCATGATCTGTTTTAACGTTAGTAGTCGCTCATGATCTGTTATAACGTTAGTAGTCGCTCATGATCTGTTATAACGTTAGTAGTTGCTCATGATCTGTTATAACGTTAGTAGTCGCTCATGATCTGTTATAACGTTAGTAGTCAATCATGATCTGTTTTAGTCACAAGTGATCCGTTTTAACGTTAGTAGTCGCTCGTGATCCGTTTTAACGTTAGTAGTCGCTCGTGATCTGTTTTAACGTTAGTAGTCGCTTGTGATCTGTTTTAACATTAGTAGTCGCTCATGATCTGTTATAACGTTAGTAGTTGCTTGTGATCTGTTTTAACATTAGTAGTCGCTCATGATCTGTTATAACGTTAGTAGTTGCTTGTGATCTGTTTTAACGTTAGTAGTCGCTCATGATCTGTTTTAACGTTAGTAGTCGCTCATGATCTGTTTTAGTCACTCGTGATCCGTTTTAACGTTAGTAGTCGCTCGTGATCTGTTTTAACGTTAGTAGTCGCTTGTGATCTGTTTTAACATTAGTAGTCGCTCATGATCTGTTTTAACGTTAGTAGTCGCTTGTGATCTGTTTTAACATTAGTAGTCGCTCATGATCTGTTATAACGTTAGTAGTTGCTTGTGATCTGTTTTAACGTTAGTAGTCGCTCATGATCTGTTTTAACGTTAGTAGTCGCTCATGATCTGTTTTAACGTTAGTAGTCGCTCATGATCTGTTATAACTTTAGTAGTCGCTCATGATCTGTTATAACGTTAGTAGTCGCTCATGATCTGTTTTAACGTTAGTAGTCGCTTGTGATCTGTTTTAACATTAGTAGTCGCTCATGATCTGTTATAACGTTAGTAGTTGCTTGTGATCTGTTTTAACGTTAGTAGTCGCTCATGATCTGTTATAACGTTAGTAGTCGCTCATGATCTGTTTTAACGTTAGTAGTCGCTCATGATCTGTTATAACTTTAGTAGTCGCTCATGATCTGTTATAACGTTAGTAGTCGCTCATGATCTGTTTTAACGTTAGTAGTCGCTCATGATCTGTTATAACGTTAGTAGTCGCTCATGATCTGTTATAACGTTAGTAGTCGCTCATGATCTGTTATAACGTTAGTAGTCGCTCGTGATCTGTTATAATGTTAGTAGTCAATCATGATCTGTTTTAGTCACTCATGATCCGTTTTAACGTTAGTAGTCGCTCATGATCTGTTATAACGTTAGTAGTTGCTTGTGATCTGTTTTAACGTTAGTAGTCGCTCATGATCTGTTTTAATGTTAGTAGTCGCTCATGATCTGTTATAACGTTAGTAGTCGCTCATGATCTGTTTTAACGTTAGTAGTCGCTCGTGATCTGTTTTAACGTTAGTAGTCGCTTGTGATCTGTTTTAACATTAGTAGTCGCTCATGATCTGTTTTAACGTTAGTAGTCGCTTGTGATCTGTTTTAACATTAGTAGTCGCTCATGATCTGTTATAACGTTAGTAGTCGCTCATGATCTGTTTTAACGTTAGTAGTCGCTCATGATCTGTTATAACTTTAGTAGTCGCTCATGATCTGTTATAACGTTAGTAGTCGCTCATGATCTGTTTTAACGTTAGTAGTCGCTCATGATCTGTTATAACGTTAGTAGTCGCTCATGATCTGTTATAACGTTAGTAGTCGCTCATGATCTGTTATAACGTTAGTAGTCGCTCGTGATCTGTTATAATGTTAGTAGTCAATCATGATCTGTTTTAGTCACTCATGATCCGTTTTAACGTTAGTAGTCGCTCATGATCTGTTATAACGTTAGTAGTTGCTTGTGATCTGTTTTAACGTTAGTAGTCGCTCATGATCTGTTTTAATGTTAGTAGTCGCTCATGATCTGTTATAACGTTAGTAGTCGCTCATGATCTGTTTTAACGTTAGTAGTCGCTCATGATCTGTTATAATGTTAGTAGTCGCTCATGATCTGTTATAACGTTAGTAGTCGCTCGTGATCTGTTATAATGTTAGTAGTCAATCATGATCTGTTTTAGTCACTCATGATCCGTTTTAACGTTAGTAGTCGCTCGTGATCTGTTTTAACGTTAGTAGTCGCTTGTGATCTGTTTTAACATTAGTAGTCGCTCATGATCTGTTATAACGTTAGTAGTTGCTTGTGATCTGTTTTAACGTTAGTAGTCGCTCATGATCTGTTTAAACGTTAGTAGTCGCTCGTGATCTGTTATAACGTTAGTAGTTGCTCATGATCTGTTATAACGTTAGTAGTCAATCATGATCTGTTTTAGTCACTCGTGATCCGTTTTAACGTTAGTAGTCGCTCGTGATCTGTTTTAACCTTAGTAGTCGCTTGTGATCTGTTTTAACATTAGTAGTCGCTCATGATCTGTTTTAACGTTAGTAGTCGCTCATGATCTGTTATAACGTTAGTAGTCGCTCATGATCTGTTTTAACGTTAGTAGTCGCTCATGATCTGTTATAACGTTAGTAGTCGCTCATGATCTGTTATAACGTTAGTAGTCGCTCATGATCTGTTATAATGTTAGTAGTCGCTCATGATCTGTTATAACGTTAGTAGTCGCTCGTGATCTGTTATAATGTAAGTAGTCAATCATGATCTGTTTTAGTCACTCGTGATCCGTTTTAACGTTAGTAGTCGCTCGTGATCTGTTTCAACGTTAGTTGTCGCTTGTGATCTGTTTTAACATTAGTAGTCGCTCATGATCTGTTATAACGTTAGTAGTCGCTCGTGATCTGTTTTAACGTTAGTAGTCGCTTGTGATCTGTTTTAACATTAGTAGTCGCTCATGATCTGTTATAACGTTAGTAGTCGCTCGTGATCTGTTTTAACATTAGTAGTCGCTCATGATCTGTTATAACATTAGTAGTCGCTCATGATCTGTTATAACGTCAGTAGTCGCTCATGATCTGTTATAACGTTAGTAGTCGCTCATGATCTGTTATAACGTTAGTAGTCGCTCATGATCTGTTATAACGTTAGTAGTCGCTCATTATCTGTTATAACGTTAGTAGTCGCTCATGATCTGTTATAACGTTAGTAGTCGCTCATGATCTGTTTTAACGTTAGTAGTCGCTCATGATCTGTTATAACGTTAGTAGTTGCTCATGATCTGTTATAACGTTAGTAGTCGCTCATGATCTGTTATAACGTTAGTAGTCGCTCATGATCTGTTATAACGTTAGTAGTCAATCATGATCTGTTTTAGTCACTCGTGATCCGTTTTAACGTTAGTAGTCGCTCGTGATCTGTTTTAACGTTAGTAGTCGCTTGTGATCTGGTTTAACATTAGTAGTCGCTCATGATCTGTTATAACGTTAGTAGTTGCTTGTGATCTGTTTTAACGTTAGTAGTCGCTCATGATCTGTTTTAACGTTAGTAGTCGCTCGTGATCTGTTATAATGTTAGTAGTCAATCATGATCTGTTTTAGTCACTCGTGATCCGTTTTAACGTTAGTAGTCGCTCGTGATCTGTTTCAACGTTAGTTGTCGCTTGCGATCTGTTTTAACATTAGTAGTCGCTCATGATCTGTTATAACGTTATAACGACTACATTAGTAGTCGCTCATTATCTGTTTTAACGTTAGTAGTCGCTCGTGAACTGTTTTAACGTTTGTAGTCGCTCATGATCTGTTATAATGTTAGTAGTCGCTCATGATCTGTTATAACGTTAGTAGTCGCTCATTATCTGTTATAACGTTAGTAGTCGCTCATGATCTGTTTTAGTCACTCGTGATCCGTTTTAACGTTAGTAGTCGCTCGTGATCTGTTATAACGTTAGTAGTCGCTCATTCAGCGCACTTGTTTCATTCAGTGTATGTGCGTTCACGGTTTGATTTTTGTTAATAAAATCTTTGAACGTGATAAGAAGCTCTGCACCTGCCTCATTCGGCGCTACACCCCACAAGGATTTCGTGACAAACCAAATTACACACCCAGTGCTAATAAAGTACTGAGGCACAAAGTAATCAAGATACTGCACCGCCGTAAGAAATCAAAGTCGCAAGAAAATGGCTTTGCTTTTGCCAGTCTGTACACTTCTCTGTGCAAGTTCTGACAGGAAAGTGGTACCCTAATCTGTGATTACTATCCTGAGGATATCTAGACGTGAGAAGAATTGGATGAAGACATTTCGTAGCAGTTTGTTTTTTCCTCGAGGGGATCGCTTCATGGTACTAATATCACAAATAAACAGTATATATCTGCGTTATTTAATCAAGGCAAAGGGGGGCTACTTTTTTGAATAGACAATATGTAGACTTTCAAACGCATTTTTTGTTATGATTTCATAATGTTATTGTGCTATGTCATAGTTTTTGAAGTCTTCACTATTACCGGTATTCTACAATGTGGAATTTAGCTAAAACAAAAAAATACCCTTGAATTGAGTAGGATAGTTAAGTGCTGGACTGTAATGAGGTTGAACCCCAGGTACAGAACACAAGGAGAAAGTACATCAGGTAGTGGAAATGCTGGACTGTAATAAGGTTGAACCCCTGATACAGAACACAAGGAGAAAGTATATTAGCTACTGAAAATAATGCTGGACTGTAATAAGGTTGAAGCCCTGATACAGAACACAAGGAGAAAATAAATTAGGTACTGAAAATGCTCTTTCAAGTGTTAAAAAGTTGCCAAGGAGAGAGTAAGAGAGAAAAAGTGAGCTGGAGTGGGGGTTTTATTTAACTTCTCATTCCAACTGTCCTTGGAAAAAAAATGCTTGTATGTACTGATGTCGTTCTATATTCAGTTTTTTTTTCTGAACTATGCTCCTTCACTTTAATAAGAAAGGGCTTTTTGAAACCCTGTGTATTCAAGATTATTATTCAAATTTGGTTTTGAATATGAACATTGAAGACTGTTTAACTTGATTTTGAATATGAACATCTTTGGAATGTTTAATTTGAGGTTACAGTCGTGTTATAATACTTTAATTTATCACAGATGTGTTTAAGCAAAGGTCATTATGACAAGATCCGTTTTTTTAGTTTGATGCCTAATATTGTCGTCCCATTTCATATTGGACATATAATTAGGAACATATTGTCAAATTTCATATAACATAACAGTGTTGGGTAAAAGAACATGCTCATATTGGACAATATGAACAATACTATATAAGTGTTATCCATGCATCATGAAATGGGTTCTCAATAAGGTATATTTACTGAAAGCTTGTAGGTGGAACTGCCTGAGGTTAAAGTAAGATCAAATGAATCAGCTTGGCGTCTGGCGTTGGATATTCTTGCAACATAGATCCTCTTCCGATGAAATTGCCTGACCTAGGTTTGAAACAGTCTGTCTCAAGGAAGATGAACACTGTCAAAACATTGACCTCATAAAGAAAGCCATTCGTCAATATATATATATATCCCCTCTTCTGCTCCATCTGTCCTCCACTGTTTGTCGCTCCACTCAACAACGGCGACATTAAAAATATTGCTTTAAAGATATTTTTGCCGCAGTTTGGTAATATCCCTGAGAATGGTCATGCTTTTTTATTCAAGCAGGTAAAATTAAACTTTAAGAGGCTGTTGCCCGTAAACCAATAACCCTGAAAGATATACAGTACCTACAGGAAGTATTCAGACCCTTTCTGTTCTTCCTGACAGTGACACAGGTTGTCATTTCAGATTTTTACGCAAATAAATGTAAGTTACAGTTACATAGTTACTATGAACTTAAAGGGCAGTCTTTCATCTTAAATTTAATGGAATTCTCATCCAAATGAAAGAAGGGAATTACAGCTCATCAGAAGGTAGGGTCCAGAAGCAATTGGACAATTGACACAAAAGTTGTTTCTGTTCTTTCCTTTGTTATTAGTTTGCCATTCGTTTCACCTGTGTCTTGTTATGCGTCTTATTAAAGTCAGTTGTTTTTGGGTGCCCATTGTGGGAGCATTGTCCTATATGCTGTGTCGGGTTTTTTGTTTGCTTATGCTTGTGTCTTTATGTTCCCGTTTGTATATCGCTATCCGTGTCACAGAGTGTTTGTATCCAGTCCCGGATGTAACCATGTGTTGTTATTTTAGGTTTTGTCCATTTTCTGTTTCACTATCTTTTTCGCCCTGTCTGCCTTTACCCCGCTGTCCGGCATGCCTGCTTGTTTCGTTCCAGTCTATTGTTTCACTACCTGCCTGAAAGTGTACAGATGAATAAAACTACAAAAACCGGAGCTCTGTGACTGGGTCCTTGTCACAAAGTCTTAGGTGTTGTAGTGTAGCATGAAGCAAAGCCAGAGAAAATAAAACCATTTGTGGTGTTTTATTATAAAACCAAACAAACACAAAACAACGAACGGAAAATCCAAAAAAAAGTTAAAAACTAACTTGCAATCCTAATCACCGAACTCAAATCTGGCGTGCACATCTAAACAACCCAACTAGCATGTGCACCCCACTAAAACCCACAGAGTGTGACAGTCCTGCTTCCTTTTTATCATCTAAGCAAGACAAGCTGTTTATACCGAGAATGTACAGAATTAATATGCTATTTCTCCACAAAAATGTTTTATATAACAAATATATTGTAGATTTAAAACCAAGGATGTATATCATCCATGATACAACATGGCCACAGGTGATGATATTCCTTGCTGAATAACACAGCAGCCTGATCATTTGCAGCAAAATAATTGGTGTTCAACTTCTGGAGGAGAAAGATTACAACTCAGATGACGTTGGACTAATCTCATGTTCACATTTTCGTGTAGAAAACGTCTAATTGATGTTCACACAGGCGTCCTACAACAGAAATTATAGGATTTTTTGCTTGCATAGATGTACACAGTATGTATTAACCAAATTACCAGAATGGTTTAAATTTATTCTCCGCTTCAAATTCATCATGAAACCACAATTCCTTTAAATAAAATACACTCTCATGCCCTCCTGGATTGTCACGCGGAAAACCAATCAGCTGTAATGCATAGTTAACTTAATTAATTTAATAAAATGAGGAAAAACCAATCAGCTGTAATGCATATTTCACTTAATTAATTTAATAAAATGAGGAAAAACCAATCAGCTGTAATGCGTAGTTCACTTAATTAATTTAATAAAATGAGGAAAAACCAATCAGCTGTAATGCATATTTCACTTAATTAATTTAATAAAATGAGGAAAAACCAATCAGCTGTAATGCATATTTCACTTAATTAATTTAATAAAATGAGGAAAAACCAATCAGCTGTAATGCATATTTCACTTAATTAATTTAATAAAATGAGGAAAAACCAATCAGTTGTAATGCATATTTCACTTAATTAATTTAATAAAATTAGGAAAAACAAACACGGTGCTCCTTGTCATGCACCGAGCGGCGTAGTGTGGAGGAAGCCATATGCAGAGACGTCTTAATCCGTTCAACAAGGTATGTTTATTGAAAACAACAACGTAAAACAAACCTATACCGGCGAGAATTGCTAACTGGGCTAACGAAACAAAAGGTGCGCATATAGCGTCTTATATAAGAATACAGTCCGTTACCCAACAGAGCAATATACACCACACTCACCTCTATACAATGTGACAAGGAAAACAATGCTGAACAAGGAGTGACTTGTCCGCTCACCTTTTATAGCCCACTAATTACAACAAGGAACAGCTGTGACAATCGTAACCAGGAAGTGATTCACCGAACTAAGACTGTGTAGCAACGCCACCACACCATATCGTGACACTCCTTCAACCCTCACACCCCTCTGGGTGAGCCCTGCTGGCTTGTCTACAATGGTGATTTCCTGTCCTTATCACATCCATGCAGGCTCTGAAGTAAAACCGCTATTCAGAAGGATTGACACACACACACACACACACACACACACACACACACACACACACACACACACACGGAGTCAGCACTAGAAAACAGACTCTAGCTTCTGTTTGACATATGAAATGGCCTTGGGCATCTGCTTCCATCAGTCAGCTGAATCATATCCATAAATAATACAACCGGTTTACGTTTACTCAATTTCTCATCTGCAGAGAAATTATTACATAAAAATATATAGTTTAGACATACTTCCCTGGTGACAGAACATTTATCTTAGGTTCTGTAAAAATGTTTCAGAAATACTTCTTACATAAAACGCAAAAAGTAATGCCTCTGCCTCCCGTGCACAAGTGCTGCTGCTGCAGTTTTGGCTCATGTCCCAACTACTTTCATACTTTAGCCAGTATTTCATTTATTTACAGTTGTTTTGGAATGCTTACACACTAAAATTAAAAGTAGTACACTATTAGCAAAACCTTACACTCAAGAAGCAAAACATCAGCCCATACTTGCACAACTATAAGCACATTGTAAACCTCACACTTGTTGCAAAACTCTACACACAGTGATTTGCAAAACACTAAACACACTTAACATACATTACACACACAAATCTATCATGAAGTCACTTCGTTGCAATACCAAAGCACTGACTGTTAAATTACCACACCGTCCAAACAATTGGTTCAACACAGTCATCAGGTGAGCAAACACTTGTTTGCCTAATTGTAGACACACCAATTAGGTGTATAAGCACTATAAAAAGCAGCAGGTGAGTTCCTCGGTCTTCAAGCACAATGGAAAGAGTCAGAGAAAGAGTAAGACGAGGAGGAGAACGAGGAGAACAAGGAGGTGGACAAGGAGGAAGAGGAATCAACAGAGGAGGAAGAGACGGAGGCCATGCTGGAAGTAGAGGTAGACAAGAAGGTGCTCAAAGAGGACCGAATCTGACAAATGAGATCCGCACAACACTGGTTGACCACGTTGTCAACCACGGCCTGACGCTGAGGGAGGCTGGACTGCGAGTACAGCCAAATCTAAGCCGATACACAGTGGCAAGTGTGATGAGAACATTTTGACTGGAAAATAGGTATTGTAAAAACATCAACACCGGCACGCATCCAAAAAAATTTATCCAGTGCCTTTCGAGCACAATTCCGAAAGGGTGAAACGACCTGCGGCATGATTATGCAGAGGTATATATTCACTTTAGCAGTGTGATCTTGCATACTGTCTCATAATCTTTTACTGTACTGTAATATGTATAGTAGATCTACACTGAACTACACAATTTTGCCTGACACTGTTCTTCAGAGAGTTTTATGAACGAATGGAGAGTAGATCCAGCATGAGTTCATTTACGTAGATGAGGCTGGATTCAACCTGACGAGAACACGAAGGAGGGGAAGATACATCATCGGCCCCACGGCTATATTCAATGTCCCAGGGCTATATTCAATGTCCCAGGGCTATATTCAATGTCCCAGGGCTATATTCAATGCCCCAGGGCTATATTCAATGCCCCAGGGCTATATTCAATGCCCCAGGGCTATATTCAATGTCCCAGGGCTATATTCAATGTCCCAGGGCTATATTCAATGCCCCAGGGCTATATTCAATGCCCCAGGGCTATATTCAATGTCCCAGGGCTATAGTCAATGTCCCAGGGCAACGTGGGGGTAATATAACACTCTGTGCAGCCATTACACAGAATGGGCTCCTCCACCAACATGCCCATATGGGCCCTTACAATACAGCACTCATACTTACATTCTTGGACCAATTGTCCCTTCACTAAGCCACGCCCTCCTTAGTTACTGTTGCTACGCCTGGCAAGCTTTCGAGCCTGGCACGTCTATTGCAGTATGTATGCACCGGTGTTAGACATTCCCAATGAGATATTTAGTCATTTTTGGCGAACAGGTGAAATATCTGAAAGAGCAAGACAAAAGGGGCTGCAGTATGCATTCTAGGGATATATCCACGACATAATATGCAACCGATTAGAGAATAACGTCTTTAAAATTAAAGCGAAAGCCTAGGTCCCAGCGCAAGCAGCAGCTCTGCCTCATACGCTAACCATTCAAGTGGGAAACACACAAATTGAGGAACAGCTATGTTCATGCACAGCAGTAATAAAGTGTACCTATAGCGAACACATGATGACTACTGTTAATAAACTGATTAAGTTCGCATAGCAACATTTTCCTTGGAGATCTCCGGGCAAGCCCCCTGATGTCCGTCCTTAGACCAAATACCGGGAGAGCCGCGATCGGATTGGGGTACTCAGGGTAGGACGTCGATTAACAAAATGCTGAAATACATTTTAAAGTATTACAGTGAGCCTCCGTATACATCCGTACGTTCAAATATATGCATTATGAACAAAGAACCGTCATTCTCTAAGCAATGCTGTGCTGAGTTAGATAGCTAGCTAGCTAACATTAGCGTGTTTTTATTGGAGCAAACGTAAGTGTTTTTGTTAATCCTGTCGACATTTAGTTGTGAATGGGGTCTCCCACACTGCTTGATCAGCGCCCGGCATTTGTCCCCTTGGGTTTTTGGTTTGGGGAAAGGAAAAAATTCCACCTCCCCGTCCAAACTTTTAGGATATCGGGTATCAGATTTACACAATCACAACGCGTTGGCATGTTTCCCTTGCTCGAAAGCTTGACAGACCTCCTGCGCCTAGTTACGGTTGCTAAACCACGCTTGGCCTGTGGCGGTTTTTGGGCGAGGCTTAGCGAAGGGTCAATTGCACAACATAACAGCAGCAAATCAAATCGATCATATGCAGTACATTGTTGTCTGGGACAATGTGTCTTTCCACCGCTCTGCTCTGGTTCAGAACTGGTTTCAGCAACATCCACATTTCACCGTCCTATATCTTCCACCATACTCTCCCTTCCTCAACCCTATAGATGAATTTTTCTTGGCATGGCAGTGGAAGGTATATGATCTCCGTCTCCAGGCTGAGGTACCCCTCATCCAAGCCATGGAGGAGGCCTGTGACCACCAGGTGGAGGTAGCAGCAATGCAAGGATGGATTCGTCATTCAGGACGTTTCTTTCCAAGGTGTTTTGCTAATGACAAACATTGCCTGCGATGTTGATGAAATTCTCTGGCCAGATCCAGCTAGGCGAAGAGACAATGTCTATTTTTTTTTTGTTTACAGTAAACTTACAGTACAATACGTAAAGTGACATTTTGTTACAGTATTGTGAATCTCCATGCCAACATTTTGGGCGTGTTGAGAAATAAATGAGTTTCTTCAGTCTGCAACATTGGTCTTGTGTAGTGTTTGGTGAATTAACAATATATTTGTACTTTGTTGATGGTAGCCTACACTAATCATAGGGAAGTAGAAGCGCTAAAAGTGTTTTAGGTTTATCACAGCAGAGTGTGACTCATGCAAACAGAGTATAGTAATGTGAAACGTGTGTGTTTCATATGGTAACAAAGTGTGGTTTTTACAAGAGTGTTTAATTATGCAAAGGATCTGTAGTGTTTTGCTAATTGGGTGTGTGGTTGTGCTAATTGTGTGTAGTGTTTTGAAAACACGTGCCCGGTTTTCAAAATCGTGCTTAAGCAATCCGGAAAAAAAACTGTAACACTTGGCATAGATACAAGGCAGATGTGCAGGGAACAAAACTAATTATCGCTGCCAATCATGTTAGCGACTTGCGGCAAATGTACTCAAACAGCCCTTACAATTTGCATTGTGTGTGGGCATTGAAAATCAAACAAGCAGACCATTTTTGTCTGGAGAAATGTATGTTATACTTGATTTAATTTAACATAATTAGTGTGCTTCAAGTTAATATTCACATTTACATGTGAATAGGCGATGGAGCCACCCATTAGGGAAACTGAATCAAAATGTGCCAGACAACCCATCCTCCCAAAGCAAGATTGCTTGCCACTGGAAAGGTTCCATTTCTTGTGGCTTTGGAAGGCAATAGAAGAATTGATTCAACGTTATTGTCATTGGACAGTCCAACGAAATGCAGTTTGCATCCAACCAGAAGTGCAAGAGCAGTGCAAAAGATAAGCAGTACAGTGTGATGATGTGCAATTGACATGGATAAGTAAATGTGCAGGTATTCAGTTCAACAATGTAACAAGTTGCAAATGTGCAGAGGGCAGTAGAAGCAGAGAACATCTGTGCAAGTGGTAAACTGATAGTACAACAGTAAGCATGGTGCGGGTGAGTGGGGATCTGTAACGCTTTCCTGATGTCAGGGGGGCAAACAGTTTATGGCTCGGTGTGACGGGTCCCTGATAATGCCACGCGGTCTCCGCAGACAGCAGTTCTTTGGTTTTCTTGGCATTGATGGTCAGGTTGTTATGTGCACACCAAGCCACTAGACTAGGGGGGGTTGATCTCCTCTCTGTAGGCTGCCTCGTCATTGTCCCTGATCAGACCAACTACTTTGGTATCATCTGTGAACTTGATGATGGTATTAAAGCTGGGTAGATGTACGCAGTCGTGGGTGAAGAGGGAGTACAAGAGTGTGCTAAGCACACAGCCCTGTGGGACACCAGTGTTCAGGGTGGAGGTGTTGAGGTTGTCCAACCTAACAGACTGAGGTCTGTTGGTTAGGATGTCTAGAGTCCAGATGCAAAGAGAGGGGCTGATCCCAAGGTCATGGTGTTTGGTAACCAGCCTAGAAGGGTAGACTGTGTTGAATGCTGAGTGGAAGTCCTCACATAGGTGTTGGTTTTGTCCAGGTGGGTCAGAGCAGAGAGGACAGTAGTGAATACGATTTGGCAAAATGGCTTAGAAACAATAAACTGACGGTATTGGAGTGGCCATCACAGAGCTGACATCAACCCAATTGACAATTTGTGGGCAGAACTAGAAGGATGTGTGCAGGCAAGGAGGCTAAAAAACCTGACTGAGGAATGGGCAAATATACAAGCAATTTATCATAGGATGCCTGTGAAAGGCTAATAATAACATTTGAACCAATTCAAACAATGTCAAGACAATCCGGACAGGTACTATGTAAACTTCTCACCCAACGGAATTATTATGACAAAAAATGAAAGCTAAAATAAAATGGTGATCCTAACTGACCTAAGACAAGGAAAATGTATAAGAATTAAATGTCAGGATTTGTAAAAACCTAGGTTAAATGTATTAGGCTAAAGTGTAAGGAAACACCCGACATCAACTGTTTAGAGTTAACATTGCATGTTTCTTTTTTAAGTTTCATAAGGTGTCTAGATTGTGTCTTGTCTGGTAGTGTAAATTCCCTTGGCATCTTAAAGGTGTAAGGAGTCTCTCATGAGTGGCTCAACTTGGAATGGAACAACTGGTATGTCAGTCCTGAGGAATAAACGTACGATACATATTTCACTTAAGTTGCACATTCTTGCCATTTAGCAGAAAACAGAAAAATAGAGGCATTGGGAAAGTGCTGGAGGCCATGACAGAGACCTACATTAAGGAAACCTATGGTGTGTTCCAAACAGCTTACTATTGGCAAGAAGAAACTGACCTTATTGCGATGCAAGAACAAAATTGTGCTAATATAAGCTCTATTCTTAATTTACGTAATATGGGCAACAGAAATAACCAAACATGTGGGCAGAGAGATGCAGCACAAAATTGTGAGCAATATATTGGCCTCGTCAAATAAATCAGCCGTGCTTATTGATGAGGGCTTCAGGTTCACACTAAACTGTCATGACAAATTCTGTGTAAACATCCTTGCAAAGTGGTGGTTCCTAGATCTCGTTGAGCTAGAAAATCAGAGAGCAAAGGATGTAGTAGATGTTTTACTCACTTGTTTAACACATTTCGTGTTCACGAAGGAGTTGCATTAAGAACGTTGGGTGTCCTTTGTTTCTGATGGGGCCTGTGTCATGTTGAGAGTTTCAGGTGACCTCCAAATACCCAACATTTCCACATGACCCTAAATGAACCACAAGCCTGATCTAGCTGTGTAAGACGTAATAAATGAGCTAAACCAACTTTACAGTATTTCATAAAAATAGAACTCATAAACGCACACACATAAAGTATATTAAAGTATATCTGTACATTGCTGGGTGCATTTGTGCAGCACTCTAAAAAAGCTAGGAGATTTATTACGAGCTTGGGTGACACACCGACCATGAACTACATGAACAAAGAATTCTGTCACAGTATATTCAGAATCATTCTAGTACACTCCTCACTCAGTACAGAACAACTGCTAAGAGAGTCTCAGAGAGAAACTCTGACCCATGCGTACGCACAGAAACGGGTGAAATGAGAAATCGTCGGCAGATGGATGAAATACATGAAACTGTGTGAAAATGCAGACCACTGGTTAAAATAAATCTAAATATTACCTGCCTTTAATAATATGAAGGATTTACAAAGTCATTCTTACAATAAACAGCCTACACAAACAACTGTTTGATCGATCTGCAAAAACAACCAAATTAAAAACAAGATAGTAACGTAAATTCAAATGAATATATATTGCCCAAAAAAACCCAAATATGTTCTGTAATTATATTGGCATGCTATTTTAATTCATCCTCGTAAATAATACAGCAAACAGAACAAAATCGTGTATAAAACTAATATTATTGTCGATGTCTCCGTCTAACGGAGCAGATAGATGGATATAGATAGTCTTTATTGTCCACAGGGGAAAGTGTATTTTATAATATAAATCAGCTACAGAATCATAGTGTTCATGTATATGCCTTCAGTGGTTCTATTTTAAATGTGTTTCATCGTGAAGCATGTCTTAACCATTTTGAAAAGTGCAACACATTTAATTTGAGCAGTACTATTTCCCATTTACTATTACATTACTATTACATACCAACACATGTAACTTATCAAATACATTCAAATAGATGGTTATAAGAAGCCATGTCATCACAATGCGTAATGAGGCACAATGGCAGATCTTGCGCTGTTAGAAGATGTGGCAAATGGAAGGATTCGGAGGAAATGCATTTTCAGACGGCAAGACGACTTGCTGGCATACAAGTACTAGTGGCTCATTAGCTGGTTCCGAATTCCTCCGGCAGCCCTTTTCTCCGCCCCAGCGTCCACCACAAAGTTCTATAAATGAGGCCCCAGGAGAGGAAACACAGAGAGATATTGAGAGAATTCTTGAGTGTGTTTTGTGTTCTGCCATACATTGTCTGTCTGCTATCTGTTACTTTTCCTTAAGAGGAGGGTCAGGTAAGACACCCCAGGGTTTACATACACCCATAGATAACCACTGTTAAACACATTAGGTTAGATACAAGCGGGTGGACTCCTATGTTTATGTAGCAGGTAGTCGCGTTTAGTAGGTTAGACGGAGATACGCAAGGAAGAGTATTGGGCAGAGCTGTAGTACTCGAGACCGGTCTCGGTCTCGAGACCGGTCTCGAGACCACTTTTTTAAGGTCTCGGTCTCGTCTCGGTCTCGGTTACATTTGGACTCGGTCTCGACTCGGTCTCGGACAGTAAGGACTCGTAAATTCTTCCGAGACCAGCCGAGACCAGCGTAGAAATTATCGCCCACAATTTTTTCTAGAAAAATATTTAAGTATGACATGTAGAGGCTGTATTTCCATTGGCTGTATTTCGTCCAGAGTCAGACTGTTTTTTTCTGATGTGGCTTATCCCGCCAATGGCTATCTACTTTTGAAGAAAAGCCCACCCCCAGCGTCGCTAGAGCGTGCACCCATTCACGTAAATACTTCAATCTTAAACATATGCTCGATCATGTCTGCACAATCAGCCAATATATTCGTTTTGCCTATATTCAGTACATTGAGCACAAATAAATAATTTGTCCGAAAACACACAGCGGTTAGTAATTAAAATACATACATAATGTTGAAAAGCTACAGCCGACGTCCTTCCATGACTTTTCCTAAATACGTGCATTTTACCTTGTCCCGTTTTCAGAATTGCAAAATCACAAACCGAACAATATATAAAACTACTATTTACATGTTTTTTATACCTAAACTGCCTTCCTGTCGCCAAAATCCCACGCCGCTGGGCGTTGTACCCTAATTGCGGTACCCAGACACCGATCACACTTCACTGAGCCTATATGGCAATGGTTGAATGGGCGATACACAGACAAATACTACGAGAACACATATAGACAATAGTCTGATTGGCTTGGTTGAACTACAAAAAAGAGGTACGTTTATAAAGAAATATGTTTCACTAAATAAACAGAACGAATTCCGCCAAATACATACAGCCCCATTCATGTGTCATGCGCCTATTGCACTCAATAATTAATAACGAATGAACCACAGTGTATTCATATAGCCTACAAGAGACTTCAACAAAATATTGTTTTGTATCGAAATTAAACGAATATAAACAATAATTATTAATAGGCTAACTACAAATGGGCGATAAATGAAATTACTCATGCACACAGAAGGACGTGGACATACATAAGTCCGGGGGCATACGGCAGAAAGAGCATAAAACTGGAACGGTTATGGTCCGATCTATATGAAACTGATCCCGTTTTGGTCCGATCTTTATTAAACTGGAAGGGTTTTGGTCTGATCTATATGAACACTGTGCGCAGTTCAACCGGGTTAGTTGCTGCTGTCTCATGTGCACTCGTAACAATAATGAACACTGTGCGCAGTGCAACCGGTTCGTTTGCGTGTCCTGCTCAAGCAGACAAACAACTGAAGCTGCGTGCCTGTGGACAGATAAATAATTATAAATAGATTTGTTTATCGCCAATCATGCGCAAATCATTTGATTGCAAGTCGCTTGTGATCTAAAATGTGTTAGCATTTACTACATCAACATAGGACATACAGTTTGATGGATTTTCATTTATTCGATTTTTAGAAATTTTAATATCATAGCCTGTGCATTTTAAAATCATGGTTTTATTTTCGTATTTTATGTTTACATAAGACAATAAATAGGCCTAGATACTCTTTTAATAAAATTCATTTAATTCAGGATGACAACACAGTAGATGATCTGATGCTGTTGGTCAAGTGTTTTTTACATTGGTCATTGGACCAAAAACATGTCATATTATTTAGTGTTGATATGACTGGTCTCGGTCTCGGCCCCCTTTGGTATCGGTCTCGTCTCGGTCTCGGCCACCTTCGGTCTCGGTCTCGTCTCGGTCTCGGCCCCCTTCGGTCTTGGTCTCGTCTCGGTCTCGGCCCCCTTCGGTCTCGGTCTCGTCTCGGTCTCGCTTTAGGTGGTCTCGAGCACAGCTCTGGTA
This sequence comes from Dallia pectoralis, assembly GCA_029465975.1. Lineage (NCBI taxonomy): Eukaryota > Metazoa > Chordata > Actinopteri > Esociformes > Umbridae > Dallia > Dallia pectoralis. The sequence goes on from CM055745.1 coordinate 17,062,098, forward strand.
TTGGGCTCTTATGTTTAATTTCTTTGATTTGTCCACACCTCTCTCTCCCTGTTAGTGTTCTATGTTTGTCCCAACAAACACACACACACACACACACACACACACACACACAGACGACACAAACACACACACACATAGACGACACAAACACACACACACACACACACACACACACATAGACGACACACACACACACACACACACACATAGACGACACAAACACACACACACACACAGATGACACACACACACACACACACACTCTACTTATGCACATGGGCTGTTGCATCTCCTCACCTCCAACGAGCTCTCGTTTCCATCGCGGAGGTGTGAGCGTTACAACAGCTATTAGTGATCTTCGGACTCTGTCTTTTCTTATCGTCAGTGCACCATCGCCCAGTACCTGATCACCGTTGCCAGCCTGTGGCTGTGTTAAACCATTGCTGTGTTAAACCATTACATAATACATCCTTCCTTGATTGCCATAGCAACCCTACTCGTATCCATGCCGAACAAGAACGGGAAGTGTCAAGGGTTTACCTAAAGGCGTTTTAGTGTAACGATTCGCCTGTCACAGGCAACCAGGAAATGGACACATGCGCAGAGAGACCATTTTAGTGCTCTTTATTGCCGTATAACCGAACGGACAGGGAACAGGGACTCTTGCCCTGACAGGCACAATAGTGAACAGCCACTGAAAGCAATGACACAAAACAGAAAGTCAAACATGGGAATCTAATAAAGAAACACAGCCTAATACCAGGAAACTAACACAAGGACTCGTCAAACAGAACTTCAGTAACAGATACAGACAAGGACTAAATAAACAGGATACAGAGACTGACTACAAACAACAAGACCAGACCATGTAAACAGACAAGGAACACAACCCCAAACAAACACCAACATACCTGAAAGCAATGTCCCGACACTGACAAACAGACAACCCCCAACTTAAATACAAGGAACTAATTACTAACAAAGAACAGGTGTGACGAGACTCAGGAGAAACACAGGTGATACAATTAATGCCATTGTCCGTGCAATAGTTCCTCCTGCCAGGGCAGGGGAGTGCCAGCACTGTTTTTGGAGAGGGAGAGAGGAAGAGAGAGAGAGGACTGAACCTCAAATCCTTACAGTATCCCCCTTCACGCGCAACTCCTGGGGCGCAAAAAAAAAAAACCAAAACCAACCCGGGACAGGAGATCTCCGGTAGAGCCGAGGACTAGGGAAGGTCCGGCGAGAGCCCAGCCATAGGCGGAGCAGACACCCGGACGGGGCGGAGGCACGCCCAAAGTTGTACGGGGCGAGGCGAGTCCGGAGGCCGAACAGGCGTAGGTGGGGCAGAAGCCCGGACGGGCGGATGCGGAGCGAGAGCTGTACGGGCAAAGACGGATCTGGAGGACGGACAGGCGTAGGTGTAATAGTAGCCCGGACGGGCGGATGCAGGTCAGGAGGTCACCCGGCGGGGAGCGTGTCTGGAGGTCTACCCGGCGGGAGCGTGTCTGAGGTCTACCCGGCGGGGAGCGTGTCTGAGGTCTACCGGCGGGAGCGTGTCTGGAGGTCTACCCGGCGGGAGCGTGTCAGGAGGTCTCCCCGGCGGGAGCGTGTCAGGAGGTCTCCCCGGCGGGAGCGTGTCAGGAGGTCTCCCCGGCGGGAGCAGATCTGGAGGTCGGACAGGAGGGTGCAGGTCTAGAGGTCGACCAGGCAGAGACGGGTCAGGAGGCAGTGCCGGAGGAGACGGGTCAGGAGGCAGTGCCGGAGGAGACGGGGTCAGGAGGCAGTGCCGGAGGAGACGGGTCAGGGAGGCAGTGCCGGAGGAGACGGGTCAGGAGGCAGTGCCGGAGGAGACGGGTCAGGAGGCAGTGCCGGAGGAGACGAGGTCAGGAGGCAGTGCCGGAGGAGACGGGTCAGGAGGCAGTGCCGGAGGAGACGGGTCAGGAGGCAGTGCCGGAGGAGACGGGTCAGGTGGCCGTGCCGGAGGAGACGGGTCAGGTGGCCGTGCCGGAGGAGACGGGTCAGGTGGCCGTGCCGGAGGAGACGGGTCAGGTGGGCCGTGCCGGAGGAGACGGGTCAGGTGGCCGTGCCGGAGGAGACGGGTCAGGTGGCCGTGCCGAGGAGACGGGTCAGGTGGCCGTGCCGGAGGAGACGGGTCAGGGGTGGCCGTGCCGGAGGAGACAGGTGGCCGTGCCCGGAGGACAGTTCAGGTGGCCGTGCCGGAGGACACGGTTCAGGTGGCCGTGCCGAGGACACGGTTCAGGTGGCCGTGCCGGAGGACACGGTTCAGGTGGCCGTGCCGGAGGACACGCAGTTCAGGTGGCCGTGCCGGAGGACACGGTTCAGGTGGCCGTGCCGAGGACACGGTTCAGGTGGCCGTGCCGGAGGACACGGTTCCAGGTGGCCGTGCCGGAGGACACGGGTTCAGGTGGCCGGGGAACCGGCTTTGGCCCAGCAACAGTCCTTGGCCCGGCAACAGTCCTTGGCCCGGCAAGCAGTCCTTGGCCCGGCAACAGTCCTTGGCCCGGCAACAGTCCTTGGCCCGGCAACAGTCCTTGGCCCGGCAACAGTCCTTGGCCCGGCAACAGTCCTTGGCCCAGGAACTGGCTCGGCCAGGATGACGGCCTCGGGCATTGGACGGGGCTCGAGACAGGACGGGGCTCGAGGACAGGACGGGGACCGGACTGGAGTCAGGCAGGGGACAGGACTGGAGTCAGGCAGGGGGATGGGACTGGAGTCAGGCAGGGGGACAGGACTGGAGTCAGGCAGGGGGACAGGACTGGAGTCAGGCAGGGGGACAGGACTGGAGTCAGGCAGGGGGACAGGACTGGAGTCAGGCAGGGGGACAGGCTCAGGCAAGGACACGGGGACTGGCTCAGGCAAGGACACGGGGACTGGCTCAGGCAGGACACGGGGACTGGCTCAGGCAGGACACGGGGACTGGCTCAGGCAAGGACACGGGACTGGCTCAGGCAAGGACACGGGACTGGCTCAGGCAAGGACACGGGGACTGGCTCAGGCAGGACACGGGGACTGGCTCAGGCAAGGACACGGGGACTGGCTCAGGCAAGGACACGGGGGACTGGCTCCAGGCAAGGACACGGGGACAGGCTCAGGCAAGGACACGGGGACAGGCTCAGGCTGGGAAACTGGGACAGGCTCAGGCTGGGAAACTGGGACAGGCTCAGGCTGGGAAACTGGGACAGGCTCAAGTTCAGGAACAGGATCAGTGGCAGCCTCCAGGAGCGTGAGAAGGTGGGGTGCACGGCAGAAAAACCGTGGCATCAGGTACTTCAATGCTGGAGGAGGAAGCACTCCCTGGCGAGCTCGCCACGCGAAGAACCGGCTGAACAGCCCGCTCTCCTCCTCCGGGTCACACCCTGACTCTCCTACCCAGGCCCTATAGTCCCCAAAGACCCCCCGATCCTCCCGCAAAGCCTCCTCTATAGCCCGAACGGCGGCCATTTTGGGCAGCGGAGCAGAAACCAACCTGGCCTGCGGGGCGGCAGCCATCTTGAGCTGCGGGGCGGCAGCCATCTTGAGCGGCGGGACGGCAGCCATCTTGAGGTGTAACGATTCGCCTGTCACAGGCAACCAGAAATGGACACATGCGCAGAGAGACCATTTTAGTGCTCTTTATTGCCGTATAACCGAACGGACAGGGAACAGGGACTCTTGCCCTGACAGGCACAATAGTGAACAGCCACTGAAAGCAATGACACAAAACAGAAAGTCAAACATGGGAATCTAATAAAGAAACACAGCCTAATACCAGGAAACTAACACAAGGACTCGTCAAACAGAACTTCAGTAACAGATACAGACAAGGACTAAATAAACAGGATACAGAGACTGACTACAAACAACAAGACCAGACCATGTAAACAGACAAGGAACACAACCCCAAACAAACACCAACATACCTGAAAGCAATGTCCCGACACTGACAAACAGACAACCCCCAACTTAAATACAAGGAACTAATTACTAACAAAGAACAGGTGTGACGAGACTCAGGAGAAACACAGGTGATACAATTAATGCCATTGTCCGTGCAATAGTTCCTCCTGCCAGGCAGGGGGAGTGCCAGCACTGTTTTTGAGAGGGAGAGAGGAAGAGAGAGAGAGGACTGAACCTCAAATCCTTACAGTATCCCCCCCTTCACGCGCAACTCCTGGGGCGCAAAAAAAAAAACCAAAACCAACCCGGGGACAGGAGATCTCCGGTAGAGCCGAGGGACTAGGAAGGTCCGGCGAGAGCCCAGCCATAGGCGGAGCAGACACCCGGACGGGCGGAGGCATCGCCCAAAGTTGTACGGGCGAAGGCGAGTCCGGAGGCCGAACAGGCGTAGGTGGGGCAGAAGCCCGGACGGGCGGATGCGGAGCCGAGAGCTGTACGGGCAAAGACGGATCTGGAGGACGGACAGGCGTAGGTGTAATAGTAGCCCGGACGGGCGGATGCAGGTCAGGAGGTCTACCCGGCGGGAGCGTGTCTGGAGGTCTACCCGGCGGGAGCGTGTCTGGAGGTCTACCCGGCGGGAGCGTGTCTGGAGGTCTACCCGGCGGGAGCGTGTCTGGAGGTCTACCCGGCGGGAGCGTGTCAGGAGGTCTCCCCGGCGGGAGCGTGTCAGGAGGTCTCCCCGGCGGGAGCGTGTCAGGAGGTCTCCCCGGCGGGAGCAGATCTGGAGGTCGGACAGGAGGGTGCAGGTCTAGAGGTCGACCAGGCAGAGACGGGTCAGGAGGCAGTGCCGGAGGAGACGGGTCAGGAGGCAGTGCCGGAGGAGACGGGTCAGGAGGCAGTGCCGGAGGAGACGGGTCAGGAGGCAGTGCCGGAGGAGACGGGTCAGGAGGCAGTGCCGGAGGAGACGGGTCAGGAGGCAGTGCCGGAGGAGACGGGTCAGGAGGCAGTGCCGGAGGAGACGGGTCAGGAGGCAGTGCCGGAGGAGACGGGTCAGGAGGCAGTGCCGGAGGAGACGGGTCAGGTGGCCGTGCCGGAGGAGACGGGTCAGGTGGCCGTGCCGGAGGAGACGGGTCAGGTGGCCGTGCCGGAGGAGACGGGTCAGGTGGCCGTGCCGGAGGAGACGGGTCAGGTGGCCGTGCCGGAGGAGACGGGTCAGGTGGCCGTGCCGGAGGAGACGGGTCAGGTGGCCGTGCCGGAGGAGACGGGTCAGGTGGCCGTGCCGGAGGAGACGGGTCAGGTGGCCGTGCCGGAGGACACGGTTCAGGTGGCCGTGCCGGAGGACACGGTTCAGGTGGCCGTGCCGGAGGACACGGTTCAGGTGGCCGTGCCGGAGGACACGGTTCAGGTGGCCGTGCCGGAGGACACGGTTCAGGTGGCCGTGCCGGAGGACACGGTTCAGGTGGCCGTGCCGGAGGACACGGTTCAGGTGGCCGTGCCGGAGGACACGGTTCAGGTGGCCGTGCCGGAGGACACGGTTCAGGTGGCCGGGGAACCGGCTTTGGCCCAGCAACAGTCCTTGGCCCGGCAACAGTCCTTGGCCCGGCAACAGTCCTTGGCCCGGCAACAGTCCTTGGCCCGGCAACAGTCCTTGGCCCGGCAACAGTCCTTGGCCCGGCAACAGTCCTTGGCCCGGCAACAGTCCTTGGCCCAGGAACTGGCTCGGCCAGGATGACGGCCTCGGGCATTGGACGGGGCTCGAAGACAGGACGGGGCTCGAGGACAGGACGGGGGACCGGACTGGAGTCAGGCAGGGGGACAGGACTGGAGTCAGGCAGGGGGACAGGACTGGAGTCAGGCAGGGGGACAGGACTGGAGTCAGGCAGGGGGACAGGACTGGAGTCAGGCAGGGGGACAGGACTGGAGTCAGGCAGGGGGACAGGACTGGAGTCAGGCAGGGGGACAGGCTCAGGCAAGGACACGGGGACTGGCTCAGGCAAGGACACGGGGACTGGCTCAGGCAAGGACACGGGGACTGGCTCAGGCAAGGACACGGGGACTGGCTCAGGCAAGGACACGGGGACTGGCTCAGGCAAGGACACGGGGACTGGCTCAGGCAAGGACACGGGGACTGGCTCAGGCAAGGACACGGGGACTGGCTCAGGCAAGGACACGGGGACTGGCTCAGGCAAGGACACGGGGACTGGCTCAGGCAAGGACACGGGGACAGGCTCAGGCAAGGACACGGGGACAGGCTCAGGCTGGGAAACTGGGACAGGCTCAGGCTGGGAAACTGGGACAGGCTCAGGCTGGGAAACTGGGACAGGCTCAAGTTCAGGAACAGGATCAGTGGCAGCCTCCAGGAGCGTGAGAAGGTGGGGTGCACGGCAGAAAAACCGTGGCATCAGGTACTTCAATGCTGGAGGAGGAAGCACTCCCTGGCGAGCTCGCCACGCGAAGAACCGGCTGAACAGCCCGCTCTCCTCCTCCGGGTCACACCCTGACTCTCCTACCCAGGCCCTATAGTCCCCAAAGACCCCCCGATCCTCCCGCAAAGCCTCCTCTATAGCCCGAACGGCGGCCATTTTGGGCAGCGGAGCAGAAACCAACCTGGCCTGCGGGGCGGCAGCCATCTTGAGCTGCGGGGCGGCAGCCATCTTGAGCGGCGGGACGGCAGCCATCTTGAGCTGCGGGGCGGCAGCCATCTTGAGCTGCGGGGCGGCAGCCATCTTGAGCTGCGGGGCGGCAGCCATCTTGAGCTGCGGGGCGGCAGCCATCTTGAGCTGCGGGGCGGCAGCCATCTTGAGCTGCGGGGCGGCAGCCATCCTATGCTGCGGGGCGGCAGCCATCTTGAGCTGCGGGGCGGCAGCCGTCTTGAGCTGCGGGGCGGCAGCCGTCTTGAGCTGCGGGGCGGCAGCCGTCTTGAGCTGCGGGGCGGCAGCCATCTTATGCTGCGGGGCGGCAGCCATGGGTGGTGAGGTGGAGGACAGAAACGTGGAGGTTGAGACGGGAATCAGCTGGAGGGTGAAGGGATCCCACCGGAACTCCCCCTCCAGGTACTCCTCATCCTCTGGCTCGGAGTACTCCGCTTCATAGGGCTCCATGTAGAGCCCGTGCATGAACCCCTCGTCGGGGTTTTCGAGCCGTAGGCTGGCCCATGATACTGCACCCTGCTGTGTCCTTTCTTTTAGGTCGGGACATTCTGTAACGATTCGCCTGTCACAGGCAACCAGGAAATGGACACATGCGCAGAGAGACCATTTTAGTGCTCTTTATTGCCGTATAACCGAACGGACAGGGAACAGGGACTCTTGCCCTGACAGGCACAATAGTGAACAGCCACTGAAAGCAATGAAACAAAACAGAAAGTCAAACATGGGAATCTAATAAAGAAACACAGCCTAATACCAGGAAACTAACACAAGGACTCGTCAAACAGAACTTCAGTAACAGATACAGACAAGGACTAAATAAACAGGATACAGAGACTGACTACAAACAACAAGACCAGACCATGTAAACAGACAAGGAACACAACCCCAAACAAACACCAACATACCTGAAAGCAATGTCCCGACACTGACAAACAGACAACCCCCAACTTAAATACAAGGAACTAATTACTAACAATGAACAGGTGTGACGAGACTCAGGAGAAACACAGGTGATACAATTAATGCCATTGTCCGTGCAATAGTTCCTCCTGCCAGGCAGGGGGAGTGCCAGCACTGTTTTTGAGAGGGAGAGAGGAAGAGAGAGAGAGGACTGAACCTCAAATCCTTACATTTAGTTATTAGTCCACAGAGCATTCAAGAAGTTCAATAAGGTTTATTCAGTCTCCTTTAGCAGTGTGGGTTTCTAATAGTAACCAAAAAGCTAATGAATCATACAAATTAGATGTAATCATCAAATCATCATCTTTTAGAGTGTAATGTTCAAACCGTTATCCAAAAGCCTTTCTCTTTTAAACGCTGTTGGGCTTTAACCTGGGAACGCACATAAAATTATCCCTTTTTTAAAGAATCACTTGAATGTTGTACGTGGGGCGTTCAGATCTGAGTCCTATTTTTAGCCAACCTGAGTTGTAGACCCTGACAGACTGTGACATTGCTCCATTGCACTACTCTGATATATATGACACACACTATATGTATCCACTACTCTGATATATATGACACACACTATATGTATCCACTACTCTGATATATATGACACACACTATATGTATCCATTACTCTGATATATATGACACACACTATATGTATCCACTACTCTGATATATATGACACACACTATATGTATCCACTACTCTGACATATGTGACACACACTATATGTATCCACTACTCTGATATATGTGACACACACTATATGTATCCACTACTCTGATATATGTGACACACACTATATGTATCCATTACTCTGATATATGTGACACACACTATATGTATCCACTACTCTGATATATGTGACACACACTATATGTATCCACTACTCTGATATATGTGACACACACTATATGTATCCACTACTCTGATATATGTGACACACACTATATGTATCCATTACTCTGATATATATGACACACACTATATGTATCCACTACTCTGATATATATGACACACACTATATGTATCCACTACTCTGATATATGTGACACACACTATATGTATCCACTACTCTGATATATGTGACAGACACTATATGTATCCACTACTCTGATATATGTGACACACACTATATGTATCCATTACTCTGATATATGTGACACACACTATATGTATCCATTACTCTGATATATATGACACACACTATATGTATCCATTACTCTGATATATATGACACACACTATATGTATCCATTACTATATATATATGACACACACTATATGTATCCACTACTCTGATATATGTGACACACACTATATGTATCCACTACTCTGATATATATGACACACACTATATGTATCCACTACTCTGATATATGTGACACACACTATATGTATCCACTACTCTGATATATGTGACACACACTATATGTATCCATTACTCTGATATATATGACACACACTATATGTATCCATTACTATATATATATATGACACACACTATACGTATCCACTACTCTGATATATGTGAAACACACTATACGTATCCACTACTCTGATATATATGACACACACTATATGTATCCACTACTCTGATATATATGACACACACTATATGTATCCACTACTCTGATATATATGACACACACTATATGTATCCACTACTCTGATATATATGACACACACTATATGTATCCACTACTCTGATATATGTGACACACACTATATGTACCCACTACTCTGATATATGTGACACACAATATATGTATCCACTACTCTGATATATATGACACACACTATATGTATCCACTACTCTGATATATATGACACACACTATAAGTATCCACTACTCTGATATATGTGACACACACTATATGTATCCATTACTCTGATATATATGACACACACTATATGTATCCACTACTCTGATATATGTGACACACACTATATGTATCCACTACTCTGATATATGTGACACACACTATATGTATCCATTACTCTGATATATGTGACACACACTATATGTATCCATTACTCTGATATATGACACACACTATATGTATCCACTACTCTGATATACACACTATATGTATCCACTACTCTGATATATGTGACACACACTATATGTATCCACTACGCTGATATATGTGACTGATATATATGACACACACTATATGTATCCACTACTGATATATATGATATATATGTATCCATTACTCTGATATATATGACACACACTATATGTATCCACTACTCTGATATATATGACACACACTATATGTATCCACTACTCTGATATATGTGACACACACTATATGTATCCACTACTCTGATATATGTGACACACACTATATGTATCCACTACTCTGATATATGTGACACACACTATATGTATCCACTACTCTGATATATGTGACACACACTATTGTAAGGGACAGAGCCCTGTCCTCGCACTCCATGGTGGTGATGACACCTCCCCCGCATCCGGAGAGAGGGAAAATTAGGGACTTGTTCGTTCACCTGTGTTATTGTCCGCACCTGGGTTGTGTTTGCTCGTTAGTCCCTGTACTTAGTTCTGTCGGTTCCTGTCTTTCAGTGTCGGTCATTGTTAAGGTATGTTTCTCTTGTTTTGCGTTTGCTGGTCCTGTTATGTATTGCGTGATTATTCTGGTGTTCTGTGTTTAGTATGTTCTGTCTCACTAAGGGGAGGTTTTGTTAATTATGTTGTTCTTCTGTGTTTATGTTAAGTGTTAGGATTGTCTTGGTATGAAGCTACCCGTTCCTGTTTTGGGAGAAAATAAACCCTGATATTGCAAAGCACTCTGCGTTTGTGTCCTCAACCTGCTCGAAAGCCTCAATCCTGACAGAATGACCGACCCAAAAGAGAGGACACAGCAGGGTGCAGTATCGTGGGCCAGCCTACGGCTCGAAAACCCCGACGAGGGGTTAATGCACGGGCTCTACATAGAGCCCTATGAAGCAGAGGACTCCGAGCCAGAGGACGAGTCCGAGGATGAGGAGTACCTGGAGGGGGAGTTCCGGTGGGATCCCTTCACCCTCCAGCTGATTCCCGTCTCAACCTCCACGTTTCTGTCCCCCACCTCACCACCCATGGCTGCCGCCCCGCAGCATGAGATGGCTGCCGCCCCGCAGCATAAGATGGCTGCCGCCCCGCAGCTCGAGATGGCTGCCGCCCCGCAGCTCGAGATGGCTGCCGCCCCGCAGCTCGAGATGGCTGCCGCCCCGCAGCTCGAGATGGCTGCCGCCCCGCAGCTCGAGATGGCTGCCGCCCCGCAGCTCGAGATGGCTGCCGCCCCGCAGCTCGAGATGGCTGCCGCCCCGCAGCTCGAGATGGCTGCCGCCCCGCAGCTCGAGATGGCTGCCGCCCCGCAGCTCGAGATGGCTGCCGCCCCGCAGCTCGAGATGGCTGCCGCCCCGCAGCTCGAGATGGCTGCCGCCCAGCAGCTCGAGATGGCTGCCGCCCAGCAGCATGAGATGGCTGCCGCCCAGCAGCATGAGATGGCTGCCGCCCAGCAGCATGAGATGGCTGCCGCCCAGCAGCATGAGATGGCTGCCGCCCAGCAGCATGAGATGGCTGCCGCCCAGCAGCATGAGATGGCTGCCGCCCCGCAGCATGAGATGGCTGCCGCCCCGCAGCATGAGATGGCTGCCGCCCCGCAGCATGAGATGGCTGCCGCCCCGCAGCATGGGATGGCTGCCGCCCCGCAGCATGAGATGGCTGCCGCCCCGCCGCTCGAAACGGGCCCCTATGAACCGGTCTATCCGGTGTCCTCCAGGCCAACGCCACCGTCGGCTACCTCCCCGGCCTTGGAGAGGGCTCTACGGGAGGATCTGGAGGTATTTATCGACTTTCTGGCCTGGGTCCAGGAGGTGGCGGTGATGGACGATGAAAGGAGATGGTGGCATCAGGAGTTCTTCGTGTGGAGGAAAGGACAAGAAGATCTCTGCCCTAAGCTCCTGGACTACCTGAGGGCACAACTTCTCCGCCGTGCACCACACCTTCGGCCAGTCACTGAGCTCCCTCCAGTTTCCTTGCCCGAGTCTGTCCCCGTGTCCTTGCCGGAGCCAGTCCCCGTGTCCTTGCCTGAGCCAGTCCCCGTGTCCTTGCCTGAGCCAGTCCCCGTGTCCTTGCCTGAGCCAGTCCCCGTGTCCTTGCCAGAGCCAGTCCCCGTGTCTTTGCCTGTCCCAGGTTCCCAGCCTGAGCCTGTCCCAGTCCCAGTTTCCCTGCCTGTCCCAGTCCCAGTTTCCCTGCCTGTCCCAGTCCCAGTTTCCCTGCCTAAGCTCGTTTCCCAGTCTGAGCCTGTCCCCGTCTCTGAGCCTGTCCCCGTCTCTGAGCCTGTCCCCGTCTCTGAGCCTGTCCCCGTCTCTGTCCCAGTCCCCGTCTCTGTCCCAGTCCCCGTCTCTGTCCCAGTCCCCGTCTCTGTCCCAGTCCCCGTCTCTGTCCCAGTCCCCGTGTCTGTCCCAGTCCCCGTGTCTGTCCCAGTCCCCGTGTCTGTCCCAGTCCCCGTGTCTGTCCCAGTCCCCGTGTCTGTCCCAGTCCCCGTGTCTGTCCCAGTCCCCGTGTCTGTCCCAGTCCCCGTGTCTGTCCCAGTCCCCGTGTCTGTCCCAGTCCCCGTGTCTGTCCCAGTCCCCGTGTCTGTCCCAGTCCCCGTGTCCCAGTCCCCGAGCTCCCAGTCCCCGAGCTCACTCCAGCCCCCAGAGCTCACTCCAGCCCCAGCCCCAGAGAGCACTCCAGCCCAGCCCCAGAGCTCACTCCAGCCCCAGAGCTCACTCCAGCCCCAGAGCTCACTCCAGACCCAGAGCTCACTCCAGACCCAGAGCTCACTCCAGACCCAGAGCTCACTCCAGACCCAGAGCTCACTCCAGACCCAGAGCTCACTCCAGACCCAGAGCTCACTCCAGACCCAGAGCTCACTCCAGACCCAGAGCTCACTCCAGACCCAGAGCTCACCCCAGACCCAGAGCTCACTCCTGTGCCCCCATGCCTGAGTCCTGTCCCCCTGCCTGACTCCAGTCCTGTCCCCCTGCCTGACTCCAGTCCTGTCCCCCTGCCTGACTCCAGTGACTCCAGTCCTGTCCCCCTGCCTGACTCCAGTCCTGTCCCCCTGCCTGACTCCAGTCCTGTCCCCCTGCCCCCTGCCTGACTCCAGTCCTGTCCCCCTGCCTGACTCCAGTCCTGTCCCCCTGCCTGACTCCAGTCCTGTCCCCCTGCCTGACTCCAGTCCTGTCCCCCTGCCTGACTTCAGTCCGGTCCCCCGTCCTGTCCTCGAGCCCCGTCCTGTCTTCGAGCCCCGTCCAATGCCCGAGGCCGTCATCCTGGCCGAGCCAGTTCCCGGGCCAAGGACTGTTGCCGGGCCAAGGACTACTGTCGGGCCAAAGCCGGTTCCCCGGCCACCTGAACCGTGTCCTCCGGCACGGCCTCCTGAACCGTGTCCTCCGGCACGGCCTCCTGAACCGTGTCCTCCGGCACGGCCTCCTGAACCGTGTCCTCCGGCACGGCCTCCTGAACCGTGTCCTCCGGCACGGCCTCCTGAACCGTGTCCTCCGGCACGGCCTCCTGAACCGTGTCCTCCCGCACGGCCTCCTGAACCGTGTCCTCCGGTGTCCTGAACCGTGTCCTCCGGCACTGCCTCCTGACCCGTCCCTGCCTGGTCGACCTCTAGACCTGCACCCTCCTGTCCGACCTCCAGATCTGCTCCCGCCGAGTAGACCTCCAGACACGCTCCCGCCGGGTAGACCTCCAGACACGCTCCCGCCGGGTAGACCTCCAGACACGCTCCCGCCGGGTAGACCTCCAGATCTGCTTCCGCCGGGTCGACCTCCTGACCCTCATCCGCCGGGTCGACCTCCTGACCTGTCTCCTGACCTGCATCCGCCGGGTCGATCTCCAGATCCGCTTCCGCCGGGTAGACCTCCTGACCCGCTCCCGCCGGGTAGACCTGACCCGCTCCCGCCGGGTAGACCTCCTGACCCGCTCCCACCGGGTAGAACCCATGACCCGTCTCTACCTGTCCGGCCTCCAGACCTGCTCCCGCCCGGTCGACCACCTGATCCGTCGTCGCCTGTCCGGTCTCCTGACCCGTCTCCGCCTGTCCGGTCTCCTGACTGGCATCCACCAGACCGGGCGGCCTCCTGGTCTGTCAGCCTCTGTCCTGCCCGAGACCCGTCTCTCCGTCCTGCCCATGTCCAACTCTTGGATTATATTCTGCTCTTGTGTTTTGGGCGCTTCAGGAGCCGCGCCCCTTGGTGGGGGATTCTGTAAGGGACAGAGCCCTGTCCTCGCACTCCATGGTGGTGATGACACCTCCCCCGCATCCGGAGAGAGGGAAAATTAGGGACTTGTTCGTTCACCTGTGTTATTGTCCGCACCTGGGTTGTGTTTGCTCGTTAGTCCCTGTACTTAGTTCTGTCGGTTCCTGTCTTTCAGTGTCGGTCATTGTTAAGGTATGTTTCTCTTGTTTTGCGTTTGCTGGTCCTGTCTACTCTGATATATATGACACACACTATATGTATCCATTACTCTGATATATATGACACACACTATATGTATCCACTACTCTGATATATGTGACACACACTATATGTATCCACTACTCTGATATATATGACACACACTATATGTATCTACTACTCTGATATATGTGACACACACTATATGTATCCACTACTCTGATATATGTGACACACACTATATGTATCCACTACTCTGATATATGTGACACACACTATATGTATCCACTACTCTGATATATATGACACCCACTATATGTATCCACTACTCTGATATATGTGACACACACTATATGTATCCACTACTCTGATATATGTGACACACACTATATGTATCCATTACTCTGATATATATGACACACACTATATGTATCCACTACTCTGATATATGTGACACACACTATATGTATCCACTACTCTGATATATATGACACACACTATATGTATCCATTACTCTGATATATATGACATACACTATATGTATCCATTACTCTGATATATATGACACACACTATATGTATCCACTACTCTGATATATATGACACACACTATATGTATCCACTACTCTGATATATGTGACACACACTATATGTATCCACTACTCTGATATATGTGACACACACTATATGTATCCACTACTCTGATATATGTGACACACACTATATGTATCCACTACTCTGATATATATGACACACACTATATGTATCCATTACTCTGATATATATGACACACACTATATGTATCCATTACTCTGATATATATGACACACACTATATGTATCCACTACTCTGATATATATGACACACACTATATGTATCCACTACTCTGATATATATGACACACACTATATGTATCCACTACTCTGATATATGTGACACACACTATATGTACCCACTACTCTGATATATGTGACACACAATATATGTATCCACTACTCTGATATATGTGACACACACTATATGTATCCACTACTCTGATATATATGACACACACTATATGTATCCACTACTCTGATATATGTGACACACACTATATGTATCCACTACTCTGATATATGTGACACACACTATATGTATCCATTACTCTGATATATGTGACACACACTATATGTATCCATTACTCTGATATATGTGACACACACTATATGTATCCACTACTCTGATATATATGACACACACTATATGTATCCACTACTCTGATATATATGACACACACTATATGTATCCACTACTCTGATATATGTGACACACACTATATGTATCCACTACTCTGATATATATGACACACACTATATGTATCCACTACTCTGATATATGTGACACACACTATATGTATCCACTACTCTGATATATGTGACACACACTATATGTATCCACTACTCTGATATATGTGACACACACTATATGTATCCACTACTCTGATATATGTGACACACACTATATGTATCCACTACTCTGATATATGTGACACACACTATATGTATCCACTACTCTGATATATGTGACACACACTATATGTATCCACTACTCTGATATATATGACACACACTATATGTATCCACTACTCTGATATATATGACACACACTATATGTATCCACTACTCTGATATATGTGACACACACTATATGTATCCACTACTCTGATATATGTGACACACACTATATGTATCCACTACTCTGATATATGTGACACACACTATATGTATCCATTACTCTGATATATATGACACACACTATATGTATCCATTACTCTGATATATATGACACACACTATATGTCCTGTGGTGGCTAAAAATGATTGGACCCTCCAGTACACCAGGACTGAGGAGTGGAGGCGGTGGACCAATGCAGAGTCTCTGGCCAATGCTGGTTATTGGAGTTCTGGGTGTTGCATTTCTATGTTCAGTGTCTTTCAGATCTAGTTAGTCTATTTCTATTTTCAGTTCGAATCCCGTGTTCATGGATTTCATGTTTTTGCATATGTATTCTATTCTTCAACATTTGAATGATAATGACAATAGGACTTGCCTTGTGATGGAATACTGTCAATCAAATACGTTATGTAGCACGTAAATACTGAATAAATACCTAACCCAAATTCCAGATATAATACTTTAAAAAACTGCCATTAAATAAGTACTACAAATAAAAACCTACAATAGAGGGATGATAGAGTGTCTTCCTGAGGATCTCACACACTTCTGTGTCGCGTTGAGCAGAGAAGCACAGAGCCACCCTCTCACTGAAATTTATTTGTAACCTTGGGGAATAAACCACAGCAATACAATCCTCACAGACAGTTCTTACTCTTGTAAGCACCACGACCAGGGCAACACCTGGCGATGTGAATGCCCTATTGTGTGCGATGTGTGGAGAGGGACAGGTGTGGGGAATGAATACATGATGCCTGCAAAATAAACACTTAAACATTTTACTGGCCTCGGGGAGAGTTGTCGAGGAACAAGTTTGGCATTGGAGATGAAGTGTAGATGGTCAGTGTTCAGAAATGGAAGATTTCCTTATAATGGAAAACCCATGCAGAAACATCTTGGAGGTCCTGTGTTGTGGAGTGAAATTGTGGATTGTGGTTTTAGAATGTGTTTTTCAGTATCCGATGTACATCACTTAGCCAAAAGCTAACAACACAAGACAACAACAAGACAGTCAAAAAAAAATTTTACACAGTGATTAGGGTGCAGCATATATAACATTGAATATGTTCCAGTGTAGGTAAATGTGTAGGGAATCATTAAACCATCCATATTGGTATGAAAACTTTTCAAAATAGCGGCTGTGTAACTGTTTGGAACTCAACTAACAGTAAATCCTATTGGTGCAATTACGAGGTGAAGTTAATTTTACAAATCTTTTTCAAATATCAAGCGAATATCAATTTTTTCATCTTTACTTCTCTGAATAAGGCACAGTTGGTTTAAAATGTTGTTGTGGCAATTCATCGAGCTTCCACATGGGGAACAATTGTATATACACTGACTTAATTATGAATTATTATATACAGTGACTTAATTATGAATTAATTATATACACTGACTTAAATATGCGAACATATGCATGTCTGTGTTGCACTCCTTAGGAAAAACAGTACTAAACTAAACACAGCCAAAACATTATCGTCACGAGTGGGAACCTTTTGTTGTTTGTGGGGTGGATGCGGCTAGTTACGGTTGGGTGGTTTGGTTTCTTTAAGCACAGCTGGTTTTGTGTTGAGTTTTGTTGAAGGGACATCCAATGTACACTGTTATACAAGCTGTACACTCACTACTTAAGATTTAGAAGATTTCAGTTTTTTTATTGAATTGTTCACGATATAAGTCACATTAAAGTTGGAAAAAGTCATGAAATGATCCATCTTTGTCTAATTCTTTCACATCACAAAAACATGGCATTTAAGAGGGGTGTGTAGACCTTTTATAACCACTGTAGTACATTTCATCTGTACTTGTGATAGACAAAATCGTGACGGATCGTTTAGATGAAGAGAGCAAATCTGTGTTGGGGTAAATAGAGAACGACAGCAAACCATGTTCAATTCTGAACTAAGAATATGACTTCTCTGCTAAGCACAAGCTAAACAAAACACCTTTTAAAAACACCAGACATCAGTGAAACGTCCTCCCCAAGATCTCATAGGTTTTTGGCAGTTCATTCAACTGCATTTGTCCCATCCATCTCCAGACACCCTGTCAAATAGCACTCAGTCTGCATGTGAACTGCTAAGTGCTACCAAACCCTGTGGACCCTACTATAGGGACACCTGAAGTCCAAATCACACAACCTATTTGACACTATAAACCTGTCACAGTGCTGGGTGAAGGAGGACACAGGAGCAGAGCGGGTCAGGAACATAACAGCAAAACTAAAGGCAGCAACTCAGGACATCCATACAGGGACAAATAACCAAACACAATGGGAAACAAACTGGAACTGCAGATGTCTCAAACTGGAAGCCACCAAAACATAATAAAATCAAAAACCATGAGGTGAAGCTAAAGCTCGTTGGAGTACCCCTCCGGGGGGTAGTCACCAAGGGTCCCTGCTTGGTCCAACCCTCCAAACCGAAGGTCTTCCACAGTGGGGTGCTTAGGTCCTGATCTCAGAACTTTTCAGTTCCTGGCCCAACTGCCGATCTGTTAACTGTTTTGCTTTTTAAATCATTTATAATGCATATGAAACAGAGATTGGACATGCTCTGGATGATTTATGTAACCACCCAGAGAAAACAAAGATAAAGTTGTCTTTCTGAACTGAGCTGCAGAACAGAAAGGCAACTTTTTAGGGATGTCTCCATGTGAAAATGGTGATTTCAAAAGAGCAACCAGGGTAAACTGAAGCAAGGCTCTGTGCACTCAATGACTGTATGAGTCTGATGAATATGCATGTGATGATATAGTATTACGTCCTGTCAACAGGTCCTTATTCTGTACAGATTTGTCTAGAGGTCGCCTGAACCTTATGTACACACTGTTATTTAGTCTTAATAGTGTACCAACTCTAGCTAACCCTTTGTGACGATTCGGTCTACCTGTATGTTCAGCCTGTTGTTCGTGACTACATGTCTGCCTGACTTGTATGTTTCGCCTGTTGTTCGTGACTACATGTCTGCCTGACTTGTATGTTTTGTATGTTCTGCCTGACTTGTATGTTTCGCCTGTTGTTCGTGACTACATGTCTGCCTGACTTGTATGTTTAACCTGTTGTTCGTGACTTCATGTCTGCCTGACTTGTATGTTTAGCCTGTTGTTCGTGACTACATGTCTGCCTGACTTGTATGTTTAGCCTGTTGTTCGTGACTACATATCTGCCTGACTTGTATGTTTAGCCTGTTGTTCGTGACTACATGTCTGCCTGACTTGTATGTTTAGCCTGTTGTTCGTGACTACATGTCTGCCTGACTTGTATGTTTAGCCTGTTGTTCGTGACTACATGTCTGCCTGACTTGTATGTTTAGCCTGTTGTTGACTACATGTCTGTGACTTGTATGTTTACATGTCTGCCTGACTTGTATGTTTAGCCTGTTGTTCTTGACTACATGTCTGCCTGACTTGTATGTTTAGCCTGTTGTTCTTGACTACATGTCTGCCTGACTTGTATGTTTAGCCTGTTGTTCGTGACTACATGTCTGCCTGACTTGTATGTTTAGCCTGTTGTTCGTGACTACATGTCTGCCTGACTTGTATGTTTCGCCTGTTGTACATGAAAACCTGCCTATGTTTTCTGGTACCTTTTCTTGCCTGTATTGGGTTATTTGTTTTTACCATTTGCCTGCATGACTTTGCTTCCTGCTTGATCCTTTTAATAAATATGCCTGTCTCTGCATCTGATACCTCAACAAACACAAATATTATAAAATATGTTGAATATGTAGCCATTATGTTTAATGCATTTATGAACAGTATTTAATAATAATATAATTCAACCTTGACTACCTCATCACAACCAATCAGCCTTAAAGATCATCTCCCTGGTCTCTTCGCTGTTCTCCCCCCTGGCCTTGGTCTCTCTCGTTGTCATGCCTACTCTTAATAAGCCAACCTTGCTGAGCTTCACAGGACAACAGTTCGATCCACAATAATGGTACAGATGATGTGCAAAACTGGCTCAGGTTGATGCCTTTTGGGGGCTCAGGCACGAGAGTTTAATCGCTGAAAACTTTGATGAGAAGGAAATGAGGCGTGGATATATGAGTCATTCCACGAAACCGGTACGATTTGAGTCCCCCTGACCTTTTGAAGTGTATTTCATATATTGCGTCACCAAAATCTATTTTTAAATTTTTTTTGTATCATCTGAAATGTCTCCTTTAATAAAGTTTGAAAACATGACATACATTTTATCTTTATATTAGAAATGATCTTGTTTTTTTCAGTTGACAACACCTATTTTGTCATGTCCCTCGTGGCCTTCTATGAAAGTGTACTTGGGATATGAACAATAAAATAAAAGTCCATACATTCTGCCATTCCCAGAAATATATATCTTTGCTTATTTGCTGAAAATGTTTTTTTTTCTAAGTAAGTTCATTAATATTCATTGAAATCACATTATTTAGTCCCGTCCCTGAGTAACCCCTCAACCCCGTTACGCACATCATTCTCCCCCCATAAAAATAACGAACCGATCCTTATGTGGCATCAATAACAGGAAATGACATAATTGAAGTCTTCTGAACAACATTGCATGTAGACACAGGCAAGTTACCACCATCTTTTATCATTATGACTTCTTTATATATTGTGATATTGTAGTTGTCAAGCTCAACGACTCAACCCTGTTACGTCAAATAAATATAGAAAACTATTACCGTATTTTCCGGACTATAAGTCGCACTTTTTTATAGTTTGGCTGGTCCTGTGACTTATAGTCAGGTGCGACTTATATATTAACATTAACTTAAATACAACTGAAAATGCCCCCAAAAAGAAAATCCTATTCTGCGGATCACAAACTACAGGTAATTGTAACTACCCTGGTTATACAAAATAATCCACGTCTCGAAACGGATGCAAACTTGCGCGTTTATTATTTCCAGCGTTCTGTAGAAAAACACCATAAACTCTGCACAATTGCACCGTGAAAATGGTTTGCCAAGTGCAACCAGCGGTAGAAAATATAAAACAATATCTCAAACGTTCATCACAACTCTCTTTTTGTTCGCTCCTCTCTCAACTCTCTCTCAACTCTGACCTACGCCGGTGACTCTACTTCCGGAGCAGCGTGTAACTTTATCGAACGAAATTAAAGTTATTTCTCTGTAAATAAAATAAAACATTATCACAGTGTTTCACTTATTAAATTCTCTAAATTATTATAACTATTACAACTGCATATAGTGAAGTTACTCAGTGATAATACAGTTGCGCACATTCACTCTGTCGCCATGGAGACACATCAACAAACTTCCGTGTCAGCTACAGTAATAAAGTATGCAGCAGAAAGAAAGTTTGGAGTGAGTGAGAAACTTGTGAGGGACTGGCGAAAAGCAGAGGTAACTTTAACCGCGATGAAGAAAACAAAGAAAGCTAATCGTGGGCTGAAAGTCAGATGTCCAGCGCTGGAGGAACGAGTCCACAGATGGGTGCTTGAACAACGTGCTGCCGGGAGAGGCTTGTCAACGGTGAAGTTACGTCTCCACGCCCAGGCGGTCTTGTTCATAAGTGACACAGAGGATGAAGAATTCGATGGATTTAGTGATGTTGAATGACATCGGGAGCTTGGTGAACTTGCTTACCGGGGAACTCGCTTGTTGGACTCGCTGGCTTGTTATGTTAATTAACCTATTCAGCCAAATGTTCTATATGCTAGTTGAAAAACTTTATGTGTTACGTTAACATACCTATAGTCCGGTGCGACATATATATGTTTTTTCCTCGTCATGACGCATATTTTGACTTATGCGACTTATATTCCGGAGCGACTTATAGTCCGGAAAATTATCTTTGTTATTTCAACAATATACACAATTTCTTAAAATCATGCATGCCATGTGCTCTCCTGTTATTCACTACATCTAGAGCAGTGGCCATTTTGAGCAAAAAATCACAACCCCATCACACTCAACCCTGTTACTTCTTTGATCATAGCGGGGTTGTGAGATTGTGATGGGGTTGTGTTTTTGACTGTTTGGTTCAGAAGTTATCCAGTAATTTAAATTAATTAATATATATTACTGCCTAGATTTTCACACCTCAGTGTTAAGTCAATTGCTCCGAAATAATTTTTGATTTAATGATACCAATTTAAACATCTACGAGTCTGTGATGGCACCGACAACAGCGGTAGAAAGGCCCTCCAGAAATATGGCAACACCTCAATCCAATGCTGGATTACCTCCAGGCCAAACATCCACAAGTGTCTGTGCTGCACTTTTTTAGCGATGGCCCCTGTACTCAGTACAAACAACGAGGAAACTTCTTCCTTTTTAGCACAGCATTAAACAGAAGAGGATTCAAGGCTGGCTCTTGGAATTTTTTAGGCTAGTCATGGCAAAGGAGCCCCGTACACACACACACACACGTTATGATTTATTATATTGGTTGTCTTTATTGGTAACATATTGAATTACAGTGTGTGAATCTTACAGTGAATTTGAGTAAAAAACAACTATTTATATGATAAACTGTATTTGTCTCTTCAACCCCGTTACCATCTTCAACCCCGTTACGTGTAACAGGGTTGAGACTAGAGTAAGTTTTTATTAAATCTTTTTTTTAAGTTTATGAAAAAGTAATTTCATGTTTGTTGAACTTAGTCTGAAATGTTCAGAGCAATAATAGGAGTACTGATTTTAGTTAAAAGTCTGAAGTAAAACCACGTCTTTGGTGAAAAATGATGAGGTTGCGGTCACAAAAAGTGACCATTTCAGGCTTTAGTATAGCAAAAGTGAGATTTTATGTAACTTTGATATTTACAATTACTAAATTAGTGTGAGGGACATCTGAATAAGAGGAAAATGTTGATTTAATTACAAACACATTTTATAATCATATTCAAAAAGGTCATATATTGTCCATAACGGGGTTGAAGACTAATAGTGCCTTATCTTAAAATAATAAATAGGGATTTGATGCCTGAGATGGGAAAATATGTTTTTCTGGAAGTTGAATATGTTATAGATGTTGTGGCGTGTTCAGAAAAGTAATATATATAGGTAAAAAAATCAAAAAATGTTTGAGTCCAAATCGTACCGGTTTCGTGGAATGACTCATATCTAGTGCTGAGAACTCCTGCAAGGGAGCTGATCTTGTTCCACACCATCCACTTACTGCACTGATACATCATAGACAACAGGCGTGGCTTGTGAATTATTCATCTCCACCAGCACACAAACCTGTTGACTCATTCTATATTTTTGGTTAACCCTTTTGGTTTCCCTCAACTCTCTGGTTGGCATTTTAGACAATGGATAACATGCACTTTGTTGCATTATTAAAAAAAGGTACAATCATTTAAAGATTTAGGCTGCACAAAATTCAAATGTTGATTAAAAATTGGATCAATACCACAGGTTTTTCAGGCTTGCAGTGTGGATCCTGGGTGACAGTGTCAATAACATTAGCAATAATCTCCAGCACATAGGAATAACTCAGCAGCCACACAAGGAATTGACAATTAATCAGCAGTTGGGGTGGACCTGCAGTAAACGGTTCTACGGGTCAATTAAATGATTAGCAAACTAAATTATTGGTCAGTCGGTGCCCAGAAATTAATCACTAGCCACCTAAGATACTTAAAAAATGGCAGGTATGCGGCAGTACTGAATTGGTGGTATAATATTATTGCTATAATGACATTTAGTTTGAGATTAGACATACGCTTGAGATAAAGTACCAACATACCATACAACACCACACATAGTTAGAAATAATAGCATTGCAATTACGATTTATTTGAAATTGTAATATTGAAGGGCAGACTAGTGTAAGAGGCAAATTCCTTAGACTCACACAAAGTGACATATTTGAAGCCTTTTTTCTTTTAGAGCACATGGAAAATAAAACTCCAGCATCTCAAAATAATAGGATAAAAAATGTATAATACAGAAATGTCAAGCTTCTGAAAAACATGTTTGTTTCTGCAATCGATTTTTAGTCGGGGGCATTGGAGACCAGGAAGAACCAACACTATCTACTATTTTGGAGACAAAAATGTAATCTGCCCATCATAATTGGATCAGGTCAATGTCGCTCTGGTCCGTACGCTTTCACATTATCCCTGCTTCTACACATCGATTTAGGGGGCAAAATGTTGAGCCTAATATATCCCACCCACTGACAGGTGCCATGATAATGAGATTGTCAGAGTTATTCACTTCACCTGTCAATGGTCATAATGTCATGGTTGATTGTTCTGGTAACTCAATGCTCTCACGTGCATCCGTTATTTGTTTTCACTAGCTAGCATACATTTTCAGAAAATCAAAAACGGATACCTTCACTGCATACTTAATATATTAATTGACTGCAAGGGTAACCAATATGATATTAATCTCAACAATAACGTTACGCTTGAATCCTATAGGCAGATTGATAAAAAGATAAGCAATTATTTTTTTCAACGGGTTGTTCTTGTATATTAAGACACACGAAATATCCCTGGATGGTCGATTGAAAAGTTTACAGTTTGGGATTCTTGGCATAATGTAGAGTAATAGAAGAGCACACATTTAAAAACGAATGAGGAATCGATCTAGTGCTTCAAGACCAGATCCTCTCCAGCTCAATGATACTCAAGAATGCAAAAGGATACAGCCTATCAAGAACCAACCACGAGATAACCCTTCAGTGTACAAAACATCCACTATTGCGTACGTTGGGGATATGTGATATCAATAGCATGGAGAACAAATTCCAGCATGTGCATATCAGTCAGAAGATGCCTGAACGTGGCAGATTCAAACTTGCTGTGACAGATGGATCCAAAGGTGGTCACTGCACAATGTTTATGCACCAGCCCAATTTAATGTGGCATTGTGGAGGGCCAGAAAAGCAGCTGGGCACTTAAGTGATCGAACGAGTACAAAACACCTTCCCTGGCATGCAAAATAGGGTATTCACTTCACCATCTTATCCACCACCTGCCTGTCTATGTCTACACCATCTCCTCCACCACCTGCCTGTCTATGTCTACACCATCTCCTCCACCACCTGCCTGTCTATGTCTACACCATCACCTCCACCACCTACCTGCCTGTCTATGTCTAAACCATCTCCTCCACCACCTGCCTGTCTATGTCTACACCATCTCCTCCACCACCACCTGCCTGTCTATGTCTACACCATCTCCTCCACCACCTGCCTGTCTATGTCTACACCATCTCCTCCACCACCTGCCTGTCTATGTCTACACCATCTCCTCCACCACCTGCCTGTCTATGTCTACACCATCTCCTCCACCACCTGCCTGTCTATGTCTACACCATCTCCTCCACCACCACCTGCCTGTCTATGTCTACACCATCTCCTCCACCACCTGCCTGTCTATGTCTACACCATCTCCTCCACCACCACCTGCCTGTCTACGCCATCACCTGTGCTACGTCCCCGGTCATCATATCATATTTCTAGCCAGTTCCATCCGTCTAATCCTTGTCTGTTCTACAGCTTCATTCATTCATCACCTGTATTCATCCCTCTCCAACATAAGAGCCCAGGTGGATGTTCTCGATGAAAAACCCTTAGGTCTTCGCCAGATAGTCGGCAAACACATGCACCAGGGTCTCTGACTGCCTTTGGCACATTGAAAAATCATGCCATAAAGTCTAGACCAACACAAAAGTTATTCTGTATATATGAGGGTATTAATTTTCTTCCTTCATAACTGCAAACAGAAAACCATCACTCACTGAACTTTTGAATCAGCGGGAAACTGTGGAATACTTGGAAGACTTAAAACACTTAAAAGTAGATGTGGATAGCGAGGGGCTGGCTACCTCTATTCTCTAACTTCAACCTTGACCCTTTACTCTGAACAGAAGAAACACTAGAGCAGCTATGTGAAAGAGGCTGTGTGAAAGCATTTGGGAACATTTAAGGCACTAAAGAAGGTTCCCGGACAACAGGATTGCCTGTTATGTGAAAGGTCAGAGCACTCAAAAACAGAACATGGAAAAACATAAAAATCTGGTGCATTACACAATACAATTGGAAAACAGAAAAGCCTCATCTCAGCCATTAAAAGGGTAACTTACGATGGTGAAGTTTACAGACGTGAATGTGGAGCTGTAAAATATGTATGTTATGATATTGTTCTAGATAATTGGTCCTCTCTAATTGAAGCTGGTAACCCGGTTGAGCTCTTTAGTAAAAATCTTAATTTTTTGTGGTGATAGACTGAGACAAGAACAAGTCTGACTGGTCATGTATTTGACCTGGACTATTTTATGAGGATCTCTGCATTTAAAAAATAATTATTATTAAACTATTACAAGTTCACCCAGCACAGCAGATATGTATATGTACTGTCCGTGTGCCTTCTCTACAAGTTGTCAGTTAATCTACTCAAAATAAGATTTTTCTTCCCACATTAGACCATCACATCTCATGACTAATAACTTAAGATTAGATGGGGTCAAGTACCTTATATTGAAACAGCACCAGCAATTTAGTAACATTAATTTTTTTGGACTGAACAACCCATATTCATAAAATCTGAAAGATTTAAGAAAATATATGTTGCCCGCAAAAGTAAAAAAGACACAGGAATGTCTTAAAATAATAGAGCAATGTGCTTACATATATTTAAACATTTGTGTAAAGGCATGTACAATTAAAAAACTAATAATCAAATGCAGAGACAGATATTTAATAATATATTGAGAAGTAGTTACAATAATACAGTATTACGTGTGACGACTAGTTGTCCTTTTTTCGTTCTGTTTGTTACTTGCTGTCTCATTTGACCATGAACACACCCCGGACTGTCTTGTTCTAATCAATCACACCAGGTACCCATTATCCCGTTAGTAAGGGTATATATGTTACCTCAGTTCCCAATGTGTTAGTGCTTCATTGTTACGTGTCTGATCCTCCATGGTCTGTGGTGGCTTAGCCTTATCTTGTTATTTTTGTAAGTCGATTTATTTAAGTGCATTACATTTCAAGTTTAGTTTCATGTATTTCAGTTCAGTGTTTATTTATAATGAATCCATTGAACATTATATGCCTGCATTATGCAGTAAATCAAGCAAACAAGTCAACAGAAAAATTCAGCCACATCAGCTGAGTTGCCTCCAAAAGCAGGAAATGCACACTAGTTTGCCTTATAAATGAAATACATGTGGTATTTAGGTTTAACCCTTTTGAAATATTATTGCATGTTATTTAACGTTAGTTAGCCTGTTGAGGTAGATGAAAAGATTGTGTAGATCTGTCCAGCTTTCTTTAAATATGTATACCCCTAATTGTATTTTATGGGATACAGAACACTACTCTTTGTTGGTATGACGACAATGTTTTAATATGAATACCTCGATGAGAACAATACTTACGTGTGTTGACATATCTGACACATCCAGCTTGTCAGAGAACACATTCCTACCTATTGATGATAATCTAGGGATGTTAAACATCCAGACATTTCACACTGACTAGGGTTTGGGGGCACAGACTTGATTCTGGGTGTGGACTCTATCTCCCAGGCTAAGCACAGACACAAGCCTCTACCGAGGGGACAAACGTGCTGGAGTGCCCTCTCTCTCTGACCCTAAACAAGTATGGACTCGCAGAGTTGGGAAAGTGACTCTTATCTTCCCTCCTAATAAGCTATCAACCTTTTTTTTCCTGAATCATGTCGGGAATAATTAAGATATGAAGGGGCTGTATGAAGTTGCAGCATTCGATTATTCCTCAATTCAAACCCGCAACCCTTTCCCAGTTAATTTGAAAGTGTGTGCCGATATGTAAACAGAAATGCCACAAATTATTATGCTTTGTCAATATACCATTTAGACCCCAATCAACCCCATACCTCAAACGGACGTAATTTGCTGACAGTTAAATGTTTATCATTGTGCAAAATGAACTCATGTATTTACACAGATGTTGTCATTACCAATAAATTGTTTTCTTCATTGTAAAAATGACAGCGCCAAGGCACCATGATTGTTTAACAATAGACTGTTTCGATTTTGATCAACAAGTCGAAGTTGGATCCGTTCTTACACTTAAAAAGCGATTATAGCGTGGTGGATGTTTGATGATGTAGTAAAATATCTCCTTCAAATTAGAATATTATCCTTCTTTGAAACAAGCACATCATCAGCTGTGTTGGATAGTGGAGTTAGAAGGATTGTTGGATCAGTCTCATGAAAGAGTTTCACTGTTTGCATATCGTTACTTATCTAACTAGACAGCGCAACTAGGTATTTTTTGTGGTTTTTACCGGTGTATTTTTATGTTAATGTCCACCGTTGATTGCAGCCAAATTAGTTAACTATCTGATTCGCCTGTCAGGACCTAAAACATTGTATGCCCATCATCTGTGGTGAATGGTGGAGCCAGAACGATTGTCGGATCAGTCTCTCGAAGAAGTTGCAATGTTTGCGTATTGTTACTTATCTAACTAGATAGGGGTACTAGACAATTTTTGTTGTTTTTACTGGTGTATTTGTTTGGAAACGCCCACAGCTGCATACAGCATATCTAGCTAAATAAGTAATCCGCCGTTAGGATATATATTAACGTTTCATGGGGGCATATTTGAGCTGCACTTGTATCTTCAGGCTATCACTTTTAGACGTATTAGTGAAACAGTAGGCAGCTTGATCACAGTAGGCAGCTCAGTTGGTGTAGAAGACAAATGGTTTCTTTTGTCCAGTTCATCTCTCTAATCTCTCCATATTCAGTTGATGTCAGACATTTGGAGAAGACCCCCTCTATTTGTACAAATACAATTGGTTGGATGATAAGCAGAGCCTTGTTTTCATCAGACGTGACACTAGGAAAGCGTTTTATCTTGGTTTCAACGGATCCAAAAAACATTGCTACATTCCACTTGAAGAAGCATGTTTGTTTAATTTTTCCGCTGCTATTAATTCTCAGAATTCATCAGACAATTTTTGCACGAGCAGCAGTCTAATTTCAATGAGCATTGCAGCTGTTTTTGTTCTGTTCAGGATCTAGGCGTTTCTGCACACCTCAGCGTGAAGTTCGCGAGTCACCACTGCCCCAAGACAGAAGCTCATTCCCTAAGTCTAAAGCTCATCCATAGTGATTTCTGATTATAAAGTACTGACAAATTTAATACAAGTGAAACTAATTATTTATTTTCAACAAAGGGTATGATTTACACAGAAATTGGACTAGACTATGTATATTAGACTAGACGCCCGAAGTCTTAAAAAAGTCTCAATTATTTATATGGTAAAAAAATATGCTTTTTGTATAACATCAGGTAAAATGTGCTCCGAACACTTTCTGGTCAGATTTCATACTTGCAAGTTCCGATAAAGGGTCTATTTGTGAATCAGAAAGCGTACTTTTGGGCATCATTGACTAATCTTTATATAACTCTCTTCAATATATTATTCAGGTTGGGCCATTGAGACACTTTTATACATGAGGCATTACAAAGAGGATATACAACAGTCAGTTTTACATATTCAATTTGATCCTGTAAATATGTCGATTGCCCATAATCTGACAATGATAGGAACAAAATATAGGAGACATGCTTTTTTGATGGGTCATAATGATGATTTGCAGATTTTTTTTTTTTAATTTTAATTATTATTAAAATACCTAGTAGTTCTATTCTCTTCTATATTACCAGTAAGAAACACCAGGATGTTTGTATTTTCATTGATGCTTATCATGCCACACTCATGCCATAAACCTACTGAAATAGTGGAAGCCCCATTTAGCCTAGAAGGTCAGTGTGAAAGAGGAGATGATATGATTAACTCAAGGGGAGCACACTAGATAACAGAACATCATGCTCCTAGAGCAGTAGTTTCCAACCTTTTCCCCAGGGGACCCCAGTTTTCCAGGTGTTACATTTCACTTTTTGTATCCATGTTATAGATAGTATCTCTTTAACATATCGTATTTGATTGGATATCCAGAAGCTCATCCTCAGCATGGAGATACTCCACGTCCTCTCCTTTTGAGATTAATGGGTCCATTAGCCATATGTTTCCGGCAAAGTAGTCATCAACATCTGAGAAACGTGATTTCATTCCATCTTGTAGCCGCTCCATGTGGTGGGTGAATTCTCAAAGCAAAACAGTAGACATATAGCCCCCAGACATTTTCAGCAACGATGGAAAATGGTGTTTGTTTTTTCTATATTCAATTTTACGTGCAAAGGCATCCACTTATGCCAAAACATTGGCATCTGCCCCCTGCATGCGTGTGTTTGTTTCGTTATATAACCTGAATGTATCAGCCAGATATGAAGTTAATAAGGACAAGTTTTGGTTTTTGGATTGTGAGAGTCTTTAATCTTACTCTGAAGCGCTACGAAAAGTGCAAGCACTTGACCGCGCGAAAGCCAGCGCACATTGGAGCTTTTATAAAGTTTACTATTATAATGACTGTCTTGAGTGTCTCATTTAGCTCATCAGACAGGTGTTTGCTCGCCAATGCGTCGGTGTCAGTGTTGCCAACGCCTCAGTAAGGAAAGTAGCTATTGGCTGTCCTAAAAGTAGCTAGATAATTTGCATATCCCACCGCTTCACATTAATTGTGATGGACGCTGTATGAGAGAAATAACTTTGTGGGAGAGACAAAAAGTGAGCCAAAAACACGCTAAATATGTTTAGAACTACAAATCAGTTTAATGTCGCAACTCCAACCCTACTAATTTATCTGGGCTTGGTACAGGCAAAAGTGACCCAAAAGAAATACTCTGGCGGAGTTATTTTATTTATTTTTTGTTTAGTTTTCTTAAATTAGATTTTTTTTAATACAAGCTAAGGCAAGATCAGTCATCGCGATACATTTGTAGTCTGGATGTTCTGGAGTGCTTTGGCACGGGGGTGGGGAACACGGTAGCACCCGCTGCTCGTAGAGAAGAGTATCAGAGTAGGAGCGATACGACCATACGTGCTTCAATGTCAGTCTCCAATAACACCAGAAAAAGTAGCTAGATTTGTTGCTAGTCGCTTTTTTGAAAATGTGTCGCTGAGGGGGCTCTGAATATTTGCTAAATATAGTGACTATTACGCTAATTTGGCAACACTGGGTGGTTGTGGTCAGATTTACCAACATAAGTATGTCTGGTTTTTCGTCGGTTTCTACAATCTACTGCACATATACTATCAGCACAGCCTCATCTGCCACTTTCATCCAGTTGGATAGAAAAAGATCTCTTTCAAGTTTTCTATTGGGTTTTTAGCGTTTCTATTAATTCTGTCTTGTATTTTTGGACAGCGGTACGTTTTAAAATTTGTCAGCAACCTGTGTCCACATATTTCTGCCATTTTCATGCAAGCGGGTTTGATGAGATTTTCCCAGATGGTGTTTTTTTCGCTTGTGTTATCAAGATCGCGCATTCAAAAGATGCGACAGTGGTCCGCTTGTGATCATTTCCAGCCCTTGCAAAAATATTCTGAATGTTCTGAGGCCTATTTTCCATGACAAGTTCATTTTTTCGTCACAAACTAGGGTGACGTGCAGGAGAATACGCCAGACACAGACAATTCTATGGGTTTTATGTATTAAAACAAACACGACAACGAACGAAAAACATAAAACTGTGCGTGAAATTAAATTGGGCAAAGAAAGCAACTTATAGAAATACCACAACACAGCTAACAACAAGCATGACATTGAAATAATGACAAGCTCAGTGCACCCACACCCAGTGACTTACATACACCTCCTGATTATAAAAATCAAACCAGGTATGCATAATTAACTCAAACCAACCTGAAGGAAAAGGTGAGAACAATACAAAAAGAACGAAAAGGACAACTAGTCATACTAGTCGTTACACTTTCGAATAAAGAACTCTGGGTTTTCCCATGAACTCAGGGTGTTTAGTATCCTGGTGTTTCTTTAGTTTGCATGATTTCATGCTTCAGTTAGCCAGTTTCTCCCCGCAAGTGATTGGGGTGAAAATGTGGATCTTGTCCACTGCTAAAATGAAAACCAAAATTAATATTGTCCTGGTTAGCTAATTTTCTTTTTGACAAACCAAGATTTGAATTCTCCCTGGAGCTTAGCCATCTTAAGCTTTTTTCCTTAAGTTAGGTCTTTCCTTTTAGCTAGTTTTTAAAATACATGTAGGATAAAAATTGCATTCCTAGTTAGCTAGCAAACTAATTAGCAACGTTCAAATGGCACAGGTGTTCACAGATATTGTGTTGGCTTTCAGACACTGTATCACAGGTTTTTGTTACAAATTGCATGTAAAATATTTGTGCCATCCACACATAAAAGGACGGTTTTACGTGAAGAGTACACTTTTTTTTATATCTATCACAAGAAATGTTAACTTTCCGTAGCACCAATTAATAAGGTGGCCAGTTTACGTTTTTTCTATACATTCTATCAAATTTACTGTTCTAAAATATATTGTGAAATATACACGAAGACGAGATTCCTATACAAAGTGAATCCTAAAGAAATGTGTGTCCTCTTTAGGTAAAATCGTAAAGAGGACACACGAAAATGCAAGAAACGAAAATGTGCCAAAAACCTACTATATTGTGTTGCTGAAAGCCATGGGATTGTTGTGCAATTGACCCTTCGCTAAGCCACGCCTGAAAACCGCCACAGGCCAATCGTGGTTTAACAACGGTAACTAGGCGCAGGAGGTCTGTCAAGCTTACGAGCAAGGGAAACATGCCAACGCGTTGTGCTTATGGATTGTGTAAATCTGATACCCGATATCCGAAAAGTTTCCCAATCCAAGGGGAGAAATGCCGGGCGTGGACGGAGGCTCACTGACATACTTTAAAATACTCGTGAGTACCGCGATCGCGGCTCTCCCGGTATTAGGTCTAAGGACCGAACATCAGGGGGCTTGCCGGTGTTACGTTTTAACTGGTGATCATGTTAACTGGTGACATTCCAGATGCAACGTGGGCGTGTCATTAGAAACACTGGCTGGGAAGTTGACCGTATCGATGCCTGTTCAAAATAATGCAAACGTCAATAAATCGTTCAAATGTTCCTAATTTAAATCTTTTTTGTGTCAATCTTGTTTGGGGTCTGGGGTGTTTGTTTACGCCGCAGCATGAACGAGTACAGACCGCTACTATCATAACAGAGCGTAGTGCGCCCATGTTGGCTTGTGATACATATAGACCACTAGTATACAGTGTAGTGCGCCCAGATTAACTTGTGATACATATAGACCACTAGTATAACAGAGTGTAGTGTGCCCAGATTAACTTGTGATACATATAGACCACTAGTATAACAGAGTGTAGTGAGCCCAGATTAACTTGTGATACATATAGACCACTAGTATAACAGAGTGTAGTGCGCCCAGATTAACTTGTGATACATATAGACCACTAGTATAACAGAGTGTAGTGTGCCCAGATTAACTTGTGATACATATAGACCACTAGTATAACAGAGTGTAGTGAGCCCAGATTAACTTGTGATACATATAGACCACTACTATAACAGAGTGTAGTGCGCCCAGATTAACTTGTGATACATATAGACCACTACTATAACAGAGTGTAGTGCGCCCAGATTAACTTGTGATACATATAAACCACTAGTATAACAGAGTGTAGTGCGCCCAGATTAACTTGTGATACATATAGACCACTATTATAACAGAGTGTAGTGCGCCCAGATTAACTTGTGATACATATAGACCACTAGTATAACAGAGTGTAGTGCGCCCAGATTAACTTGTGATACATATAGACCACTAGTATAACAGAGTGTAGTGCGCCCAGATTAACTTGTGATACATATAGACCACTACTATAACAGAGTGTAGTGCGCCCAGATTAACTTGTGATACATATAGACCACTACTATAACAGAGTGTAGTGCGCCCAGATTAACTTGTGATACATATAGACCACAAGTATAACAGAGTGTAGTGCGCCCAGATTAACTTGTGATACATATAGACCACTAGTATAACAGAGTGTAGTGCGCCCAGATTAACTTGTGATGCATATAGACCACTAGTATAACAGAGTGTAGTGCGCCCAGATTAACTTGTGATACATATAGACCACTAGTATAACAGAGTGTAGTGCCCAGATTAACTTGTGATACATATAGACCACAAGTATAACAGAGTGTAGTGCGCCCAGATTAACTTGTGATACATATAGACCACTAGTATAACAGAGTGTAGTGCGCCCAGATTAACTTGTGATGCATATAGACCACTAGTATAACAGAGTGTAGTGCGCCCAGATTAACTTGTGATACATATAGGCAGCTACTATAACAGAGTGTAGTGCGCCCAGGTTGATACAACATATGCACAGATACATAGGCTCATGTCGTATCATTCAGACCTACTAAAATATAATATTGTACATAACACACCAGGGGCCTGTACCATGAAGCTGGTTTTGGTGGCTAGCCAGCTATGTTTCAGTTAAGTTTCACCCAACCCTGGGTTTTAGGTACCATGTAAGTAGCTCGGCTTCAATCGGTATTCGTTGCCATGGTATCTGACGCTACACGGCTAACCTGCCCCGGGGCAGGTTATGTTCTGCATTCGAGATCTCAGTCAGAAGTTGGACCAATCAGCGGTGAGCAAAGACACTTATAGGTGATGTAATTAATTCCTAGCTTCTGTTCTCTGTTGCAATGGCTTCACATTTTACACACACACACACACACACAATCAGAATACACACATTTTCATTTCATTCATTTTCAATATCATTAGCCTAAAATCATTATTTTACATTAAGCTATAAAATGTATTTCTTTAACTTAGGCATTAACATTCAGCAATGATCCTCCCAGATTGTTCTCTTGCTTTGGCAGCAGAGGGAGTGTTATTGAAATTTTTTATGTTCTTCATATTTCTGAAGAATAATTTCTTGTTCCTCCGCGGAAAAAATATATTGCTCTCGCCCTATCCATATCGAACGTTACTCTTATGTGCACGCGCGCGCGGAGTAATCAGAGTTTAAGGATCAAACCCTGGGTTGACAAAGTAAGTTGATGAGCTGCTTCATGGTACCAATAAAGCCTGATTGCGTCGGTTTGATTTTGTCAATTCTGAACCAATCCTGGAACCCTGAGTTTGTTCAACTACCATCATGGTACAGGCACCAGCTGTGGGGTAAAGAACAACACCAACGTTTCCACACGTCAAGATAATGCATGAATTCAAGTTCAATATGCAATGCAAGCACTAGTTCTCGTTATAATAGACTGACACTGACTTTTGAGGGGATTTTGTTTATTATTTTTTAAAATATACATCCCTTATAAAAAAAATCTCCCTCTATGGAGTGATGCCCAACACAGACACTGTGGTACCACTTATTGCAGGTGGTGCACTCAATCTGAAAGAGAAACACTCCAAATGCTCAATGACTTAGTTATTTTGAGAGTTCACCCGGTGCTTTTAATGTAACCTATACATGGTGGATCCCAGTCTTCCAGTAAAGCGTTGGTCTGCTGCTGGTTTATGCTTCTTACCGAGTCATCAGTGTCAGCACCTGAGCTTTCCTCACCACAAGCCCGACACAGCTGGGACAAGTCATCTGTAAAACATGATACAGGCAATAATGTAGTGTAAATTAAATAGTTACAACATTTAAGTACCTGGAAGTGTAATCCATACCTGTGTCATTCAACAAGGACATTGCCATGCCCAGTCCTAAAGTGGCAACACCCTCCTGGTCCACAGGGTACTGCACGGGGTCCTCGTTTAAAATCAATTCTGCTAAAAACTCTGTTAAGTATAATAATGATGACATTGATGATTCATGGCCACATAGATATTAACATTGTTACCTTGCACACAAACACGATGTTGTGTCCTGCTGTTTGGGATGGCCAACTGTGGAGCATGTCCACTTCCCTATAGCTGGATAATGTTTCCGGACCAAGGCTCTAGATAGAATATCAAATGCTTAGTTTTCCAGTGTTAACCTAAGTCGTATAAGATCTATTCAATCCAAGGTGAGTTGAAATGTTAAAAGGACTACATTGAGACAAGCTACTGTTAACCTAGGTAAACAATCACAAGTGGTTTGTTGCTCCCTCAATATTCATTCATTCAATATCCAAAGTGAGAACCTGATTATTAAAACTGGTACTTTACCCACCTTGTCACATCCCTGCACTGCTCAATCTGTTGTTGCGTTGCCCCAAATGGGTCCACAAACAAGGTTGAGATCTATGGAAATGCAGTTACAAATTATAGCAACCCCATGTACAGCAGCTGTTATAGTTTTTATCAATGCATGTAAACATTTGAGATAATAAGTGTCCAGTGTCCCTGATGGCAAACAGCTCCAGCAGCCACATCATGTTTCAAGAGGTTTAGCTAAGAACAAACAAACACATTATACACACAGACACACACATACACACACACATACAAACACATTATACACACAGACACACACACACATACACACACACACACATACAAACACATTATACACACACACACAGACACAGTCACAGTCACACACACACATTATACACACACAGACACAGTCACACACACACACACACATTATACACAGACACACACACACACACACATTTCCATTACAGATATCAATATGCTGAAGAGGTGAAACATCCTACTTACCCTTCTGAAACATTTTTGGGAGCCCTGCCAGACCTGCGTCATTGTATATGCATCAATAATGCATGCCCCGGTTCTACGGCCCACAATGCATAGGTATGCATTCACAACCTATAAGTACTTGTAATCCACGATTTCTTACTACTTAAAATAGATTTATTAGATAATGAAGTACCTCTGTCTCCAACTCCTGTCCTGGGGCCAGGTCTGTGGTAGAATTTTCAATATTATGTTATATTCAAATGTGTTGTGGTCCAATCTAAATGGTTCTGCTGTAAATAACTGTTCAGTTCCCATAGGAAGTCTCATGTCCTCTCCCAGGCGCAGGATGTGTTTTGACTGAGCCATGTAGACTTTATGGGTTCCAGATAAGAGGGACTCCAGAGTTAATAACATGTACGGGGAGGATAGAATAACATGGGCTTTAAATACATCACAACCGGTACAGGAGAGGGAGGGTTTATACTGGACACGTGTATATAGAGGGAGGGTTTATACTGGGCGTATATATATAGAGGGAGGGTTTATACTGAACGTATATATAGAGGGAGGGTTTATACTGGACGTATATATAGAGGGAGGGTTTATACTGGACACGTGTATATAGAGGGAGGGTTTATACTGGACACGTGTATATAGAGGGAGGGTTTATACTGGACGTATATATAGAGGGAGGGTTTATACTGGACGTATATATAGAGGGAGGGTTTATACTGGACGTATATATAGAGGGAGGGTTTATACTGGACGTATATATAGAGGGAGGATTTATACTGGACGTGTATATAGAGGGAGGGTTTATACTGGACGTGTATATAGAGGGAGGGTTTATACTGGACGTATATATAGAGGGAGGGTTTATACTGGACGTATATATAGAGGGAGGGTTTATACTGGACGTATATATAGAGGGAGGGTTTATACTGGACGTATATATAGAGGGAGGGTTTATACTGGACGTATATATAGAGGGAGGGTTTATACTGGACGTATATATAGAGGGAGGGTTTATACTGGACGTATATATAGAGGGAGGGTTTATACTGGACACGTATATATAGAGGGAGGGTTTATACTGGATACGTATATATAGAGGGAGGGTTTATACTGGACGTATATATAGATGGAGGGTTTATACTGGACGTATATATAGAGGGAGGGTTTATACTGGAGGTATATATAGAGGGAGGGTTTATACTGGACATATATAGAGGGAGGGTTTATACTGGACGTATATATAGAGGGAGGGTTTATACTGGACGTATATATAGAGGGAGGGTTTATACTAGACGTATATATAGAGGGAGGGTATATACTGGACGTATATATAGAGGGAGGGTTTATACTGGACGTATATATAGAGGGAGGGTTTATACTGGACGTATATATAGAGGGAGGGTTTATACTGGACGTATATATAGAGGGAGGGTTTATACTGGACACCTTTATATATAGAGGGAGGGTTTATACTGGACGTATATATAGAGGGAGGGTTTATACTGGACGTATATATAGAGGGAGGGTTTATACTGGACGTATATATAGAGGGAGGGTTTATACTGGACGTATATATAGAGGGAGGGTTTATACTGGACGTATATATAGCAGAGGTCAACCTAATAATGGTTGAGCATTTGACTTGACATGTAAATGTGTTGTTAACTGCTCCAGGTTTATGAATCTTGAATAAATACATTATCATTACTAAAAAAAACTACAGTCTCCATCTTCCCTTTAAATAAATCCACGATAGGTCCATCATATTTTCAGAATAAACCTTGTATGGTCCTATCTTTGACCACAAGGTTTCTTTATGTCGGCCAGCCATAGGTCCCTGATTACTGTTAAATATAAATGACAATCACTGTTACTTCAGAAATTCATAATTTAGGGTGTACTTTGTGGATGTTAACTTACACATTTCTGCATTTCTTGGAGCTTCTGCAGTCTTTTGGCATAGGGATTTTCCTGCAGCTGTTGACAGTGAAGTGCATGTGTGCATGTTGTGATGGGGCAGTCAGAGTAGGATCCAATTGTATTAGTTTAGCCGGTATTCTTTCCTCTGGGGGGACATAAGGTGTTAGATGGTCTATGTTGATATAAACGGTTTTCCCCCTTTGACTGGCACAAGGTCAGCAATTTTTCCATCCAGATTCTTTATCATTAGTGGCCCAAGCAGATTTGCTTCTTGCTTGCCCCCTTTCCTTAGCTCCTGTTTCACATTTCTGATGAGAACTAAATCCCCCACGGTGAAGTTGTCCTCCTGTCCTTTCTCCTGTTTTCTTTTTCTAACCCTGTCTTGGCTTTTCTTCACATTGTGTTTAACATCCTCGTATACAGATTGCCGCTTGTGTGCGCCTTCGGAGATTTCCTCCAGACATAGCAGCCTGTTCACTTTGTCGTCTGTGACCTGCCACAAAAAAGAAAGTTGAGGATTGATATTTAGAAGTAGACATATAGATTTACGTTTAAAAAAAGAACATTACAGAATCTTACTTTATACTCTTCATCCACCTCAGAGGGGTACCTCGCCTCCCTCCCAAACATTAAAAAGTATGGGCTGTACTTAGTAGTCAGCTGCTTCTACGTCCGAAGTGCAAACATAGTTGACTGCAAATACTGGTCCCAATCTTTGGGGTGGTCAGCCACCACTTTGTTCAGGGACCTGACAATTTCCGATACAGGCATGAGAATGGAAGAAGGGAATCTGGGTTCAATTTTACAATAAAGATGCTCTTCTGGGAACTGCTAATCAACATGTTATGTAGTGACAGCAAAAATGCATCCAGGTATTAAAAGAAAAGTAACCTCTGTATTGTGCCATTCAATTTCTCCACAAGGCCATTAGTCTGTGGATGGTAAGGAGAGCATAGGCTTCTTTTTTACAACCCTCAAATCAATTAGGCCAGACAAGAACCCCAACCCATTTTTTAGCTGTGGCTTCACTGTGATTCAACAGTGTGCAGTGAACAGTTTGCGGCACATAGCGTAATTTAACAGTTTTATTTCTGTTTCAGTGCTAGAATTCAATGCTTAAGATCCCTTGTTTTTGCTTCAAGGCACTCTCTAATTATGTTAAACACAACCTGGCATATTTGGGGTCCAGTCTGTGTGTGTGTGTGTGTGACTATGGAATAGCGGTCCATATTTATGCTCAACACACTTTCCATTATGTCGAGTTCAGCGCTGTAAACAAACACAAGTAATCTCTGAGACAAGTTACATTATATACAGTACAATTCGGAATTGAGTGAAAGCACTGGTATAACAATATTATAATTTAAATTCAGACAGAGATAGACTTAAAAAAATGAAGGAAAAAGATATCTGCATGCATAGATTGCCTCAAATCATCCTCTCTTCTGCAACCTCACTCAGCCAGCCGTTGGTCTATGGTTTGGAAAGGTATTTCAGTTCACGAGTTCACACTTACATACCATTTGAGGGATAGGTTTAATGCGTGTTTTGGCGTGCTGTCCGGAGGGAGGGCTCGGAATTGGTGGGGGGATGCTGCGAACTGTCAGCGGATCGAGGTAAGACTGCTGAGTCTATATGTACCCTCTAGCCGTTGATTGCTGAGGGCTTCCACCTGTAATTAATTAGCAGAAAGTCCTCCTCCCGAGCTTTGTTAATAAACCTCATATTGTGACTTAAGCAGCTGTGCCATTGACCTCACAAAGAAATCTTTAATGCCATGTGGTTTTCTTTTCATGCAGTCCCACTGGCAGATCATCTTAATGCATCAACTTGGACAAAACCTGGTGGCAGTTGTGCACTGGTTACCAAGTAAGACACCAAAACACACCAAAGGCCTTGAAGACCAGAATGGAAGGCTGGATCTCAAGGCCTTTAAGTAGTCTGGATCTCAAGGTGTTATCACCCACCAGACTTTGGCAAGATTGTGAAGGGTAGAATTGCACCACTTTGCAGATGCTAGCAGTGTAGGCTATGGTGCATGTTCTTACCTTAAATATGAGAATGTCAGGAACAAAGTTCACTGCAGTTTTGTCATGGCAAAGGCTAGGGTTGTGTTATACCCCTGAAGAGGGGAAGAAATAATCACAAAGGCTGGAGTTGTGTTACACCCCTGAAGAGGGTAAGAAATAATCACAAAGGCTGGAGTTGTGTTACACCCCTGAAGAGGGTAAGAAATAATCACAAAGGCTGGAGTTGTGTTACACCCCTGAAGAGGGTAAGAAATAATCACAAAGGCTGGAGTTGTGTTACACCCCTGAAGAGGGTAAGAAATAATCACAAAGGCTGGAGTTGTGTTACACCCCTGAAGAGGGTAAGAAATAATCACAAAGGCTGGAGTTGTGTTACACCCCTGAAAAGAAATAACAGGGTTTTCGCGGGTCATTAAAAAGCATGAAAGGTCATTAAATAGATTTTGTGAAAATTCAGGCATTAATTGGCATGAAAAAGCATGAACTTCGATGTTCAAAGGCATTAAGAATTATGTAAACTTGATGGAATAAAAACATTATTTTTCACGATTTATTTTGACTATATACACATCTAAATCTAATTTTGATCGGAAGTATAGCGTAATGGTTGAAATGCGGAACCTTTTAATTGGCTGTTTTGTACTGCTGGTGCACGAAGTCGCGACACCTGATGTAATGCAACGTGCGGTGAGTGTGAGTCTGCTGTCTATCGAGTGAGTGAGTGTGTGAGTGTGTGAGTGTGTGAGTGTGTGTGTGCTGTGGTGAAAGAGAAGAAATGTCAAATGATGGAGAAATGGGAAAATTCAAGTTTCAGCAGAAGTGGTTGGAGGTTGAAATATTCAAAACCTGGTAAATCCCGTCCAGGGCTTGAATTTCGGTGCGGGATTGCGGGGATTGCACATAATTTAAACCATTCCCGCAAGGTTAGTTTTTATAGTGCGAGAAATTCCCCCCCAAATATATCTGCTTCATCTCAGACCGAGGTAAAGTTGGTTGGATATTCAACGGATATTCGGATCCCGAGATCAGGTCCGGTTTTCCCGCAAGCAGCCACACTACACCCGGTGATATAGACGGATAGAAACCTCTGTGTGCTTATAGTTAGGGACCGTCAATAAAGTACTTCTTAAAGTTATGAATTCAATAGCTGTTTAACCATTTGGCCTTAACTTCAAACCACTGTCAGATTATTTTATTGAGTACACCTACATTTTGCACAGCTTTGTTTTTTTTAAGGAAATGGTGTAAGAGACGTTTAATAAACATTTAAAAACGGTAAAAATCTTTTTTGGAGAAATCGGGGAAGGGTAGGTTGTAAGAAGCGTGGAATGATTTAAAACTTTTCCAGGCGGTAAGGTAGGATTGGAGGGTCCTGGGGGCGACTGCTTGGAGGATGGTGTTGAGTGATGAATCGAGCAGGGTTTTTAGCGGGTGGTTTACGGGAATATCAACTCTGAATAGCGAGGGACCGGAGTAGGGATATGGTCCACCTCCGGAGCCAGCGTCCTGAATTTCTGAAACAGAAAGCGAGACAGGGAGTCAGCGATTTGATTCTCCGACCCGGGGATATGCTTAGCGATGATAATGAATTGGTCGCAAGCTGCGATCCAGGTGAGGCCCCTTAAGAGTGGCATCAGAGCGGGTGAATGGGAACGGCCTCTGTTAATGCAGTGCACGGTCGCCTCATTGTCGCAATGCACTAGGATGCTTGTAGAGGACTCCCCCACAGGAAAGCTGCTATTACGAGAGGGTAGAGCTCGAATAGCGCTGAGGATTGCGGTATTTCCTGGAACTGGGGTGGCCACGGAGCCGCGAACCAACGACCTTGGTAGAAACCCCCGAACCCGATTGAGGGGGCGGCGTCTGTGAACAGTTGGATGTCGGTGGGGGTCGCGACGAGGTTTTTGTAGAAAAACGATAGGCCGTTCCACTGTTTTAGAAATGTCACCCATAGCCTGAGTTCGTCGCGGCATGCTTGGGTTAGGGAAATGGGGTCCTCTAGCGAGTGGACGGAGGACGCGAGTGAGAGGAGATGCGATATAAAGGGGCGCCCCTGCGGGATGATGCGCATCGCGAAGTTTAAATGGCCAAGCAGGGTTAAGAGTTCGCGTTTCGAGAGAAACGAGTTCTAGAGGGTACGAGAATTATTCGGTCAATTTTCTCCTTTGGTAGGGATGCTTGGAATTCCCTAGAATCCAAATGAATCCCTAGGAACTCGATGGACGTCGTGGGGCCCATGGTTTTCTCCTCTGCGAGGGGGATTCCAAGCTCGGAGAAAACATTTTGGACAGAGGTGCGCGGCCGGGATGGCGTTGGGATTATTAGAAAATCGTCTAGCAGGTGAATGAGGTGGGGGATGGCGTAGTTGTTTGACAAGATCCAGCAGACTGCTTCTGATAGCATGTCGAATATTTTAGGGCTGCTTTTGCATCCGAACGTTAGACGTACGGCGAAATAGTATTTCTCGAGCCAGCGGACTCCAAAGAGATGCCATGAGTCATGATGGATGGGCATGACTTTGAAAGCGGATGTAACGTCAACTTTGGCCAGCCAGGCACCCCGACCCGCGATTTTAATCA
Source organism: Dallia pectoralis (assembly GCA_029465975.1). Classification (NCBI taxonomy): domain Eukaryota; kingdom Metazoa; phylum Chordata; class Actinopteri; order Esociformes; family Umbridae; genus Dallia; species Dallia pectoralis. Next base: position 17,104,881 of record CM055745.1, read on the forward strand.
TGTCGATTGCCTGGTCAATGTCGTGGAATTTAAACGAGAATTCGTCGAGGGATCAAGCTGTTTATACTTGGGAACGGGGAATTGTGAGGGGCTGACAGGTCGATAATTAGATGTTTTTTACCTGTGAATTTTCTTGTGGCCACTCCGATGGGGGATTGTTGAACGGACCGATCATGAAGCCTGACTCGACTTCTTTTTTGATCAGTTGGTCTACTACTTCGGGTTCCATAAGGGCGGATAGCAGATTATTACATATGAGGTTTTGTGACAGCAGGCACTCTAAGCCTGGTTTGAAGCCATTTTTTTATCCTGATAGTAGGTAATCCATAAATTCGGCGTCCGGGTGAAGGGCCAGTTCGAAATGCATGCGCGAAATATTTACGGGAGTCGTCGAGTAATTTTTGGATGTTTTATTTGCAGATTTGTAGACTGGACATACAAGGCGGGCGTGAGCGCCGCCGCAGAAGCTACAAATGTGCATGAAGCGGCAGGCCGTACGCGGTACGTAGCTGGCAGACTTAGGGTTGCTCAAACTGGTTTGGGGAGGGGGGGAGGGGTTAACTTGTGGGCATGAGGCTGTGGGGTGCGCCACGGACCTGCACACGGCGCAAGTGATGTTCCTGCAGCCTAGGAACACCCTGTTGTGCAGATCTGGGTCGAGTGCGCCCCAGTAGGGGCACTGGTTCCACTGTGCCACTCGCACGGCGCTTTTCGCGGAAAAGAGCTTTTGGTAAGTGTAGAAGTGCCCCCCCCATAGGACAACGCGAGTTCGGCTATGATCGCTTTATAATCGTTCAGTTCGCGCCGCCTTTGGGGGAAAACGGAACAGATTATTTCGGTGAACCGGGAAAAGGCAATTGAAAACTCCGAGAACGCGAGATGAGTGGGTGGTTGTGTTCCTTAGGGTGACTGAGTACTCCCCGCAGTCTATCCGGCGTTCTGGTTCGGCTGCGGGAAGAAGAGAGAGCAGAGATGAAAGGTCTGCGTCCGCACTTGAGAGGATCTGGGCGCGGATGTGTTGGGAAACCGCGGCGGTTCCATGGCGACGGCGTTAGACGGCACGGTCATCGGGGTGGCTTTGAAGAGGGAGTATGGGGATTTGGATTGGGTGGAGGTGCAGGGGAGGGTGTACCCCGGAGCTTGGAACGTAGGCGGTGGGAACGTGCTAAGGGGACCTGCTGCGGCATGGGGAGGAAAGTTAGTCGGGGGGAAAGGAGGCTGGAAGGGAAAAGGGTGAGCTTGCGCTGCGTGCGGGGGCGGGCCCGTGCTTGTTTGAAGCTGCGGGGCTGCGGGCCACTGCTGGTGGGCGGGGTTAGCTGCGGGCCACTGCTGGTGGGTAGAGGGACTGGGGTCGAGGGTTAGCCTGTACAGCTGCTGGCTGCAAAAGCTGCGCGCTAGTGCCTGGGGCCAGAGCTCGGGGCTGCTGGAAAAGGAGAGGGTTATTGGTGGTGTAGAGTTGCGCTACTGAAGGGAAGCCGCTGGGCTCGTCCGGACGCGCCGCTGCGGCGGCGGAGGCATTTGCGGAACGCAGCGAGCGGTGTCCTGAGCTGGAGGACGACGGGGTTGCCTGGGCCGGAATGCTTAGGGCCCTGCGGGTTTTGCCCTGCCTGCGCGCGGGTTTAGGAGGACCTTGGAGGGAGACGTATAAGTCATACAGCTCCGCCTTGTGCATTTTCCTGGAGACCTGCGTGTCTGAGTAGCCCAGCGCCTGTCTCAGCCCAGCTACGGTCCACTTCCCGATGGGAGGGATCGTCGGGACGGTCGAGCGGTAGGAGGAGGCCGGGGAAAGAGGTGGTGGTCTTGCTGGGGGCGGCGAAGCCTGGTACCGGCGTCTGGGTGAGCGCACGGCTGGTCGAGCCGGAGTGCGGCCGTGGGAAGAGGTCCTGGGTTCAGGAGTGGCATCCGGCATGGCCGAACTGATCAGAGGACCCGCGACTTGCGGGGGGGCATTCGTGGGAATGCTGACGCCTTCATCGGAGGAAGAGCTTGAATGAGACATAATATCCACGAGAGAGAATGTTGCGAGCTGTCAGCGGAGCGAGGCAAGACTGCTGAGTCTATATGTACCCTCTAGCTGTTAATTGCTGAGGGCTTCCACCTGTAATTAATTAGCTGGAAGTCCTCCTCCCGAACCTTGTTAGTAATCCTCATTTGCAGAGAGTGACGATTACCTCTTTTTACGCTTTAGGCTACCAAGAGACGTCCTCATGGAGCTTTGTAATCTCTTGGAGCCAGCACTGTGGAGCCATACCAGACGGTCTAATCCTGTACCACCACACGTGCAGGTGCTCTCCACCAGCACTGTGGAGCCATACCAGACGGTCTAATCCTGTACCACCACACGTGCAGGTGCTCTCCACCAGCACTGTGGTGCCATACCAGACGGTCTAATCCTGTACCACCACACGTGCAGGTGCTCTCCACCTTGGGCTTTTTAGCCACAGGGACATTTCAGAGGGAACTAGGAGACAGGGTGGCCATTTCACAGCCATCCATCAGTCGCATTGTCATGCGAGTCGCTAATGAAATTATTCACCTGGCCACGCAATGCATTAAATTCCCCTACACCGCAGAAGAACAGATCGAGGTCAAAACAGGATTCTATGGTATTGCTGGCTTACCTAACACCATGCGCGTTAAGGCACCCTCCCCAGATCCATACCCATATCTCAATCGCAAGCAATATCACTCTATAAACGTACAACTGGTCTGTGACTCCCGGAACCGCCTTCTAAATGTAGTCCCCCGCTTCCCAGGAGGTGCACATGATTCCTTTATTTTGCAGAACAGTTCGTTAAGTCTGCGCCTCGAACAAGGAGCTGCTGGAGACTCATGGCTAATTGGTACGTATATCTTTGAGTATTCATAAATCCCAGCAACAGTGGGTTTTTGATTCCTCTAATGACTTTATATATACTTTTATTAGGAGATCGAGGATATGCCCTGGCACCGTGGTTAATGACACCACTCACTAACCCCCAGACTCACCAGGTGTCCTTTAATCAGCGGCACACACATACTCGCTCTATCATCGAGCGCACAATTGGCATCTTAAAAGGACGCTGGATGTGTTTAGACACACCAGGTGGCAAATTGATTTACGAACCGGAGAAGGTTTGTATAAAGAGATCAGCTTTAGTTTTATTCTTGCCAGAACCTTAAAATTTGTACTATCGACACTCAAAATGTTTTGCCTTTATCGTTGGGTAACTGTTTTAGGTTTGTAAGATAATCATGGCCTGCTGTGTATTGCACAACATTTCCATGAAACGTGGTGTCCCGCTTCCCATTCAGCCACCACAACAGGATGTGTATCCTGACCCACTCCTGTGGCCGGACAACAGACTGGCTGTCCAAGTTCGACAGCAGTTAATTGCGCGTTTGTAAGTGGCTTCAAAAAGGTACATTTACTGCGTGATTTGCGTGTAATTTCCAATAAATATGTATGACTTATGATGACTTGTATCTTTTTTTCGTTAAATTCTTATTAATTTCATTCAGTGTCGTGGCCAGTGTTGCAGCTATTTCTGCAAGGCTTTGGGCAATTCGTTCTTGGTTTTGCAGGACTGCATCGGAAATCAAACGCGACCCGGTTGCACGGGACCCCCTGGGTGCATGCATAGCTCTGCTGCAGGACGGTACTGGGCGCGAGGTGGCAGGTTCTGCCTCAGAGAGTGGTTGCTGCAGCGCAAGGTCATCTGTACATACATTATGAAAATGAAAAAATTCACCTGCCTTATTGTTACACACTAGTGTCTACACATGTTTTGTCACATGTTCGTCACATGTTGTATGATCTTACAGAGACAATTCGATAAATAGTAGGCCTACTATGGATTCTATGAATAATGGGAAAACCCGCTTACCTTCTGATTCTAAGATGGCACATGGTATAGGAGACACTGGGCCCAGGTCTGTGTCTAACTTCTCTGTGGATGGCACACCGGAGATTGCAGTCATCCCGATTATGTCCCCGATGCGCTGGTCCAGCTCAGTAAGGACAGTGCAAGCCTTCCCCCCTCCTGTGGTCAGCATCTGTCGTTTGTTTTTGGCAATATTTTATTTTGCTTCAAACTTTAAGTCAAACCATTTTTTTTTTATGTCATCAGTGGTTCGCCCTTCCTCTGACACAGCATTCACATAACGAGTGATTAAATCCCATGCATTCTTTTTGTATTTGATTTTGCAACCACTACTGACGCTGCTAAATATTACTTCTTTTTGGTTGTTCACTTCTTGCAGAAGTATTTCAACTTCTGCACTACTGAAGTTTCTTTTTCTTTTGGCTTCTGATCTTTTACTGTCTTTACATTTTCGTTTCGTCATTTTTTCGTTCTCCCCTTCAGTTCTCACGATGAGTTTCCACTCCGCCCTGCAGTTTAATGCCCTTTTATGGAAAATACCGGGGCGTTTACCTATGCTAATTAGGAACCACGGACACGCGCTTTCAATTTACGAAGACGTGGTATTCATCATTATAAGAACGTAGGTGCGAACAATTATGCCATTTAAGAACACGTTTGTGAATTTGAGTAAGACTTTTCTTAGGACCTTTCTTAGGAACGGATTTAAGAAATAACTTCCATGTCAGGAGGCAGGGCCGGGGGAGACGGGTCAGGAGGCAGGGCCGGGGGAGACGGGTCAGGAGGCAGGGCCGGGGGAGACGGGTCAGGTGCCCGGGCCGGGGGAGACGGGTCAGGTGGCCGTGCCGGAGGACACGGGTCAGGTGGCCGTGCCGGTGTAGGTGGAGCAGTCTTAGGCCCGGAAACAGTCATAGACCTGGAAACTGGCTCGGACAGGGTAACGGGCTCAGGCAGGGTAGCAGGCTCGAGGACTGGACTGGGCTCGAGGACAGGACGGGGCTCGAGCACCTGTGTGGACTGGGGAACTGACTCAGGCTGGAGGGCGGGGACTGACTCAGGATGGAGAACAGGAGAGAGCATCGGGGACCGAAACTGGCTCAGACGGGGAAACTGGCTCAGACTCCGGGAAAGGCCAAAGGTGTGGTGCACGGCGGAGAAGCTGTGACACCGTGTAGTCCAGGAGCCTAGGTGAGAGGTCCTCCTGTCCATTCCTCCACCTAAAGAACTCCCCATGCCACCACCTCCTCTCGTCGGCCATCACCACCCCTCCTGAACCCAGGCCAGAAAGTCTATAAACACTCCCAGGTCCTCCCGTAGAGCCCTCTCCAAGGCCGGGGGGGGTCTTTGTCGGTGGCACAGGCCTGAAGGACACCGGACTGACTGGTCCCTTGGTGTCTGACCGGTGGCTGTTTTGACCACGGGGCGGCAGCCGTCTTATGCCGCGGGGCGGCAGCCGTCTTAGGCTGTGAAGGAGACTCGAGACCCAGCTGAATGTAGTGTTCCCGGCTAAGTCTCTCAATCTCATCCTTATACTCCCTCTCCCTGCTGGCAGAGGGGAGTGCCGACTCCGGCATAGAGGAGGCTAGAGGTGGTTCCTCACATGAGGCTACCTGTGTTCTGCATAACTTCCTGAGAAAAAGCACCAAGGAAGCCAGAGCACAACCAGCAGGTCCTTCTATGCCAGGACCAGCATCTCCTTATATGCCAGGGGAGGGACCTGTTGGACTGCAGGACGGGCAGCAAACCGCGTCAGAGACACCTTCACCTCGTATTTCAATGCTGAGGGTGCTGTTTCCTGGCAAGACCAAGTTGTGTAGTGTGTAGGGAGTCCTGTAAAACCAACGGCTCTTTTAAGAGTCACCTACAACAAACTTGGAAATGGAAGCATTCTTCCATTTCCTACAGGTCACTGGAGCCTGATCCATTACATCACCATCAGATATCACATTCCATTGTCTGCACAAACATAAACTCATACAGCCTATTCTCCTATTTAATAATAGCTCTGAACAATAAGATTTGGTTAACCATTATAATCCTTATTAACTACAGATAGTGGCGACGGGTCCAAAAATAACTATGAAGTTATATAGGCCACTCATTGAAATATTTGAAAATTCGAAATTTTAACCTCAGAAAGCTAATGGGGGATGTTACAGGACATTAACCAAAAATGTTTTAAATTTTTTTATCTTTGCATTGCAAATCAAGGTCAATGAAGTTACCATATATGAGCACTTGCCGGTGTAGGGTAAAAAAAATTACTGAGAGTTAATTTGACAAAATATGAGAAAAACACACACAAACTGCAAGGAACATTCATTTATTATAGGCACAAACTACAAGGAACATTCATTTATTATAGGCACAAACTACAAGGAACATTCATTTATTATAGGCACAAACTACAAGGAACATTCATTTATTATAGGCACAAACTACATTTATTATAGGCACAAAAGGAACATTCATTTATTATAGGCACAAACTACAAATTCATTTATTATAGGCACAAACTACAAGGAACATTCATTTATTATAGGCACAAACTACAAGGAACATTCATTTATTTTAGATACATCATTTATTTGCACAAACTACAAGGAACATTCATTTATTATAGGCACAAACTACAAGGAACATCATTTATTATAGGCACAAACTACAAGAACATTTGTACATCACTACCAAGGGAGCAACTCTCTTCAATAACTTGAAGCACTTGAATGACATAAGGTTTGTAACTTGTGAGACCCTGGTCTCCATTGCCCAGTAGTCATCAATGGAGGGCAGCTCAGCAATCCCCATGTAAATGACTATAGCCACAAAGGTCATCATTTCATCCTCCGTGGTGGCAAAGGTGGTGTTGATGTTCATCTGGGTTGCATATAAGTTGGTTTGATATGTAATGTGCGAGATTACTTCGTGACTGAAGTACCTGCTGAAATAATCAATTGGACTTTGGATGAAGTCAGGGGGAATGTGCTGGTATTCAGGCAGGGGTGGGTTGTCCAGGTAAACCTTATTCCAGAGGGTTCGCCGGGGTTCTGGCTCTCTTTTGTTGGCTGGCCTCTTTGCCAGCTCTTGCTTTTCATAATTTTCATCCAGGTCCTCGTTTTCATCGTGGTCCTCATCTACAAGCACCTCCACTGCATGCCGCATGCACTTCCTTTTGGCAGAAGGTCCATCAATGTCCAGGTTGTGGGTGGAAGGAAGTTGGGATCTGCCACATCATTGCCTTCTTCCTCTGAGCTATCATCATCATCATCGCTGATGGCAGGGTTTACGGGAACAACAACGGTATCCCTCTTCCCATAAAATAGCCGAGCAGAAAGCTGCAAAAGGAATATGCTTTTAAGTCAATATTGAACCAACTCTGATTTATTTGTTGAAAAAAACAGTAACAGTGTAATGTAGATCTAATGGGAAGAGTATTGACATAGAAAAGATAAAACACAATAAAAACATAAAATACAATTACAATTATTGTTTTTTCTCATAATTGTGTTTTTTCACAAACCAATATTCAATAATTAAAATCAATTCAAAAAGTACTAGGCCTCACACTAACAATAAGCACCTGTGTTTGCCATTTAATTATAATTAAAAAACATACATTCATAAGGCATATGTCTAAAAATGGACACTTGCTAGTCTTAGGTGAACGGGGCATATGATCAAATATGGTGCATCTAGTTTTCAGCCAAACAGTAAGCTAATTTTTACAAATGCTATGCAAATGACAACAATCTTAATCTTTAACACAACTATTCAACCAAATAATTTGTGAGTTACATCAACTTACCATGTTTAGTTATGATGTTATTCCTATAGCTGTGGGAGAAGCCAGGTTCAAAAAAGCTTTATTTGTGATTTCTGCAAGATGGCTGTGTTTGAGGTGCTCCAGGCCACTGCTGATTGGTCCGATGCCTTGATGTCAATATCTGTCAGATAGCTTGATCTCTCCTGATTGGCTGAGAGAAAACCACATGACTCTGCAACTCCAAATGAAGTCAGGGGATGGGCATTTTGTATGTGTGCGGAAGTGACTAAATATGGTTACTTGCCCCATAAAGGGTTAATGAATGAGTTTACAAATACAGTATGGACAAATTCTAAGAACAAACTGTCACCATTTCAAGTAGATTGAAGAAGTTATACAGAAATGTAATTCTAAGTTAAACATATTTTACTAAATGCATCCTCAAAGTGTGCTATCTTGTCAGCTTATGATGGAAAATAATCAACATTGTAGCCTAGAATAAAAACAAGGACAATTGATTGATTTGGATATTCTGACAAATAATAACTATATTTGTAGAATTTACAACTAAACTACGATAATAGAGCAAACATTTATTAAATTGAGATTAGCATAACAAGGCTATTTATCTTAAAACTAATAATGTGAAAATGCTATTAACTAACTCAACTCTGACTGTTCTGCCTCAAACACAAGCCTATGGATGTTGAATTTTAGACCTGCCCTGTTTGCAGGTGTCAACCTCTAGACCTGCCTGTGGATATTACATGTTAGACCTGCCCTGTTTGCTGGTGTCAACCTCTAGACCTGCCTGTGGATATTACATGTTAGACCTGCCCTGTTTGCAGGTGTCAACCTCTAGACCTGCCTGTGGATATTACATGTTAGACCTGCCCTGTTTGCAGGTGTCAGACCTGCCTGTGGATATTACATGTTAGACCTGCCCTGTTTGCAGGTGATACCTGCCTGTGGATATTACATGTTAGACCTGCCCTGTTTGCTGGTGTCAACCTCTAGACCTGCCTGTGGATATTACATGTTAGACCTGCCCTGTTTGCAGGTGTCAACCTCTAGACCTGCCTGTGGATATTACATGTTCGACCTGCCCTGTTTGTATGTGTCAACCTCTAGACCTGCCTGTGGATATTACATGTTAGACCTGCCCTGTTTGCAGGTGTCAACCTCTAGACCTGCCTGTGGATATTACATGTTAGACCTGCCCTGTTTGCAGGTGTCAACCTCTAGACCTGCCTGTGGATATTACATGTTAGACCTGCCCTGTTTGCAGGTGTCAACCTCTTCATGGTGAGGAGACTGATCCTGAGGAAAAGAGCATCATCTTCATCACCCTGATCAGGCTGAGGAGGTGGTGTTTGAGGAGGTGGTGTTTGAGGAGGTGGTGTTTGAGGAGGTGGTGTTTGAGGAGGTGGTGTTTGAGCAGGTGGTGTTTGAGGAGGTGGTGTTTGAGGAGGTGGTGTTTGAGGAGGTGGTGTTTGAGGAGGTGGTGTTTGAGGAGGTGGTGTTTGAGGAGGTGGTGTTTGAGCAGGTGGTGTTTGAGGAGGTGGTGTTTGAGGAGGTGGTGTTTGAGGAGGTGGTGTTTGAGGAGGTGGTGTTTGATGAGGTGGTGTTTGATGAGGTGGTGTTTGATGAGGTGGTGTTTGAGGAGGTGGTGTTTGAGGAGGTGGTGTTTGAGGAGGTGGTGTTCGCTTTTCCAACATCAGAAGGATCCTCTGCTCAAACTCCGAAATTTGAGGTTCTTTTCGGAACCTCTTCCTGCCTCTCTAGATGGCCGAGGGGTCTGGCTGGCTGGCTGGAAATGTGAAAGCATTTATGAAATTTGTGCCTTCTAGGCAGAGAAAAAGATTAAAATGTGTTTTTGGCGTTGTACCGGGATGTACATCCAACACAAGGAAAGGACATGTAGTTAGTTTCCATCGTTTTCCCGTTGAACATTTAGAGCGATGCAAACAGTGGCTGCGGACTATCAACCACCCCAAGTTCTGAGAATATTTGTAATTAATAAAAGTATATACACATTTCTTCATATTTCCCTGTACTCTTTTGTAAATCAAAGTAATACATTATAAACTTTGAACTTTTATTGTTTTTAAACATAATATAAACAATTGCACACTCATAGCTCTTCCAGAGCTTCAGCAGTTTCTTGATAGCCACAGTATTGTCCGTCACTAGCTGGAAATCTCTGTCTGATGTCCTGAACAACACAGGCAGGCAAAACAAGACGATATAGCCTTTCCCCAGTCTCTCTCCTTGCAGGACCCATTCCACGAAATGACGGTAGGCTGTTAGGCGATATTGTCTGAAAACAATAAGCACAACGTTAGCAACGCAAGCTATTTGCACCTACAATAGGATATAACCGATAGCTCAGCTAACTGACGTGAACAACAAATAAATACTCACTTATACTGAGGCGTCCGTTTGTCCCTGCGGGCTTTGGCTGGCGTTTCCCATTGAGCTTCGGAATCCTGAAATAAGTTTCAAAAACTTGTGTGGATCAAAGCTGGGGTGCTCTATTACGCATGCTGGCGGTCCCGTTTCTAATGCAGATTCAGTTATTTCTTCAAGAAGAAAATGGCATCGCTGAAATTCGCAACAGCAGCGGGACTCTGTGTCCATAGGCGCACAGCGAGAGCACTGGCACCACCAATCCGCCCCAGCTCGACTCTGTACGGGCTCTTCCTCATGACCGCCAGGCAAGCTTCGCTCCTCTGCAGTAGCAGCCTCTTGTTCCTCCGTCAACCGCAACTGTGTTTCGCTGTATTGCGGCTCGTACAGGCAGCCACGAACATCGGATTCGCGCAACAGATCTTCAAAATCCCTTCCATTTCGTTTTCAAAATTACTTGCTGCCATTGTGTTTAGTCTAAAACTTGAATTTCTCCACTACCTGGTCCTTAGCTACCAAAACAAGATGGCTGACGGACTGTTTTGAAAATCTGTGACGAGGCCCCACCCCATATGGGCGGGTTGATAAAAATGCGGAAGTAGCATCTACTTCTGTCTGTAGTTTATAGCCTCTTTTAAAAAATCCTCCAATGACGTAAAAATCGTAATTTTACGTCATTGGAGGATTTTTTCCTGACCTAAAATCAAGATATGCCTCTTATCAGATGGAGTTGAGGGGTGGGAGGAGGGTCATTGGAAAATACTACCATTTGTCTACTGATACAAAGCTAAATGCAAAATCGGTGGAGTGGCTCTTTAAGTTTTATTTTCACATTTACATGTAAAGAGAGGACCGCGTCACCCATTAGGGAAACAATCAAAATGTGCCAAACCCACCCCTCATTCTGTGTTAGTTTATCAAATTGTGTAGTCAAGCTGAGAATAACATGTTTTTAGTCTCATCACTTTTTCATAGTGCATACAAGCATACCATATTGGCCATGAATACGCTGTAGCATGCCCTTGTTCCTGACAGTGGCTGCAGCATACAGTTGCTACTCTAACTAGACAGTTGCTACTCGAACTAGACAGTTGCTACTCGAACTAGACTGTTACAACTCGAACTAGGCTGTTACAACTCGAACTAGGCTGTTACAACTCGAACTAGGCTGTTACAACTCGAACTAGGCTGTTACAACTCGAACTAGGCTGTTACAACTCTAGTTGTTTCTCAATGTCACGAATGCTTCCTTGGTAGGACTGTTCCTTCCAAGTAATTTCCTTCAGAGGCTAGGCGAGACTCCTCTCTAGGATTCGAAGAACACGTAAATGGAACAGGCTAGCAAGTGCACGTCATTGCGTCATTACGCTTTTTATTTTTTTTCGCGCTGTGGAGGTGGAAAAATGGAACTGCTACTGGTTTGCCTTATGTACAGTATTTTTGTTGAGATTGAGATGGTGAGGCAGCATCAGCGTCAGGGTCGCAGGAGGAGGAGGCTGTTAATGTGTCGCCACCTCTGCCGTCAAAGACGTGGGATGGTAAGTTAAGTTAATGCTCCTATCATTAATTAAAAAATAAAACGGATGGGTCTTAAATCAGCCTGTATTTGCTGTAATAACCGCCCGCTATACATTATCCCGCTTATTACATGGCTACCTACCAAATAAATAAATAATTTTACACACAAAAAAATATTTAAAAACGATTATATTGCCTGAGTGAACTGAACTGCGTCCATAGTTTTTCATGGCAACGCTGTGTTATACTTAGCAGCGGTCTGCTATCAAGAAATAACAGACCGGACCGGAATGCAAACAAGCCATGTAATAATATTTGATATTTAAATATATTTATAATTTAAGAGCTATTTGTTAAAGACTTGTCCTCTCACAAACAAGTTTTTATTTATTTCCCGTCTAGATGAGGTGTTAAGCTTATGACTGGCAACAATCTAGCTGTTAAAACACATGCGATGGTAAAATATGTGATCAACAAAAAAAGTCTAGGCTATGTGAAGTAAAAATTACAAGGTTAATCACCAGTAAAAAGGAACAGCTTTAAATAAAGGTGGGAAAAGAGGGAACCCCCTCTGCAAATCAGTTGAGACGATAAGTTTAATAGTTTAACAAACATTAAATGGCAAAATTGAAATTATACTTAAACCTTCCTCTCTTCTTTTTGTACAGGCTCGACACTACTGTGTCATCAATGCCACAGTGCCAGTACTGCAGCGGTACTATGGAGGGGAGGACACTCAGAGAGGCCATGCAGCAGCTGATGGTGGCCCTGAAGACTGACAGGCAGCATGGATGGGGCCCGACCCTGGAGACACTCGTGTTCCTGTTCTGGCTGGCAACCGGTTCAGCCTACAGAGTTGTCTCCAGGGTTTTTAGCATGCCTCTTCCGACAGTCTTCAGGGTGGTCCACAGAATGGTGGATGAGGTGGTGGCTGTGCTCCCCCATTTTGTGCATTTACCCCGCACACAGGAGGAGCTCCAAGTGGTTGGTGGTGGGTTTGCTCGCTTGGCTAATCACCAAGCATTTGGCAGCAGGGGCAGTAGATGGCTGCCATATAAGGATAAAATGTCCCGGTGGCCCTGATGGTCACGATTACCATAACCGGAAGTGTGCATGATGCACGCACCCTTAAGAACAGCCCCATCTACACTAGGGGGAATTACCCTCCGCCTGGGTATTTTCTCCTAACTGACGGTGGCTACCCATGTCTACAGGAACCCCTGGCCCTTATCACACCATATAAGAGGCCAGTGAGAGGCATGGAAGAGCAGAGGTTTAACTATCATCATTCCAGAGGTCGCACAATCATTGAGCGTGCATTTGGAATGATGAAAAACCGCTTCAAGTGCATCTTTTTAGAAGCACTTGAAGTACATACACTGTTTGTCCCTAAGGTAATACATAATTGCAATACTTCTTCAGTGAATTTCTTAATCAAATCATAGTATCCTACTCAAAATAACAGTTAATTGTTAACAACTGCTAAAGTCACTATGTTCTGTGTTCATGTTTTTTCCCCCATATCTCCTTGTGGACAGGTGGTGACAGCATGTGTAATTTTACACAACATTTCTGTTGGTGTCGGGGATGTGCTGGAAGAGGTTGTGGAGCAGGACAACAACCAGCCACCTGTGGAGCTTGATGGTGGGGAGAGCTGGAGTGGAGCTGCTTGGCGGGCTACACTGACCAACGTGGTGTCTGCACTCCACGAGGCACCTCTTGATCGTGACTATTTTTGCCAGGTGAATAATTAAGTCTGGACTATGACCTGCTGCGCACATCCAAGTACAAAAAGATAAACGAAATATACTTTAATTACCAGTGGATTATGGTCTTAACTGACCATAAAAGTACATGAAGTATATTTGACTTACCATCTTGATACAATATTACATATACTGCAACTGTTGTAGAATCAATTAGTATCTTACATGACACATTGAATTACCACTGGACTAACCTAAACTTTCTTCTTCTGTCTGCAGCCTTGAAGCAACAACGGCGCTGTAGGGAGGGTGGCTGATGACCACTTGTTGTATGTAGTTGTAAATGATTAAGTTGTTGTATATAGTTGTAAATGATTAAGTTGTTGTATATAGTTGTAAATGATTAAGTTGTTGTATATAGTTGTAAATTATTAAGTTGTTGTATATAGTTGTAAATGATTAAGTTGTTGTATATAGTTGTAAATGATTAAGTTGTTGTATATAGTTGTAAATGATTAAGTTGTTGTATATAGTTGTAAATGATTAAGTTGTTGTATATAGTTGTAAATGACTAAGTTGTTGTATATAGTTGTAAATGACTAAGTTGTTGTATATAGTTGTAAATGACTAAGTTGTTGTATATAGTTGTAAATGATTAAGTTGTTGTATATAGTTGTAAATGATTAAGTTGTTGTAAATGATTAAGTTGTTGTATATAGTTGTAAATGATTAAGTTGTTGTATATAGTTGTAGATTTGAAAATGTTGTTTAAATGAATTTGCTGCTTCATGTATATAATTGCCAATATAGAAATGTTTAAATAAAAAAAAATATGTAAAAAAGATTAAATTAATGCTTTTTGTAGAGCTTACCTAGTGGTATCCTAAATGAGAATACCTAATCACAAAACGTAAATAAGGGTGAAGATATTGTTCAATTTCAAATTGTTACAAAGTCTTTTTCTTCTATTCCAGTTTAAAGAACAAGGTTTTTTTAAAATGGATATACAGTTTATATTAAATAATTAAGGCAGACAACCTCTCCAAAAGCAAAAAAAAACGGTTCGTCCTCTCTGGCCTCGGCTTCCCTCCTCTCATCTGCCTTCCTCTGGTACTTTATATCCTCTCGGATAAGCTGTAGGAATGGATCCTCTCTCTGCCTTCTCCTTTTCTCTCATCTGTGCCCTACTCTCTCTCTACTGCTGTCTCTCACTTCGTCCTCGTCCTCGTCTCTCCCTTCAGCTATTTCTTGTGCAGTGCTTGGCCCTGGTTTTTCCTCTTGGATCGAGGCAATAAGGCAAGGGGGCGAGACTGCTGCAGACTGCCCTAATGCCTCGTCCATGAGGGCAAACCAGGGCCAATTAGCTGCTGTCGCCTTGCCATCCTCTGTCCCTTGACCTGTGGCAGGACACTTACATTCCTAAACAGCAGAGACAATTCATATAAGAGACATGCCACTTCCTCAATCCTAAATACAAATAAGGAAAACCTGTAACGGCAAAGATGGTGGTTGTGTGCATATGTCCTGGTCCCTTCCCTCTCACTAGATGGTGGTTGTGTGCATATGTCCCGGTCCCTTCCCTCCCACTAGATGGTGGTTGTGTGCATATGTCCCGGTCCCTTCCCTCCCACTAGATGGTGGTTGTGTGCATATGTCCCGGTCCCTTCCCTCCCACTAGATGGTGGTTGTGTGCATATGTCCTGGTCCCTCCCACTAGATGGTGGTTGTGTGCATATGTC